>MNCI01037150.1:2176119-2583904 GCA_015680685.1 Gnetum montanum | reverse complement strand
CTAATTGGTTGGCCAAGTTACTTGGGAGAGAAGTTAGGTGAGATATTTTTGAATATGTAACTTCCCTACCTACCTTTGAACCCTATAAAAAGGCTTCAGGGGTCAAGGGGGAAGAGGAGGAGATAGGATCATCACATTAGGTCTCATACATCACACATTTAAGAAGACATTGGGATCACTTCGGCTCTCACTTGGAGATATTTTGAGTCTTGGGAGAAGAGCATTTTGTAAAGAAGAAAGTGTGCATGGTTGCTTGTAAGATGTCTTGCTAAAAAAAATATTTCAACCTCTTTGTCATGGTCCTATGAGTTATGTATCTTATTTTTTGTTTTGTTTAAATTGTTTAGCTAGTGGTTTAGATAGTATCATCCTTGGTAAGTAATGTTGGGATTTTTAGATTGCTCTTACTGTTCTTGTTGCCCGATAGAAATTTCTATTAAAATTTTTCCATAGAAGCGCTTGTGTTTAAAAGCCTTAAGAGCATTTTAGTAGTAAATTTTGTTATTGTGCAACGTGTGGGAACTGCTATTGGGATTGTTGTAAGAGAGCCTCTGTTTGTAGTCACGCCGTTGAACAATTCAGTAGTCAAGAGGGTTCAGAAAATCTTTGGTATTTTGATGGGACCATAATAGCTTCCTTTTATCTTTAAAGTTAATTTCCATGGTATTTCAATCAGAAATTATCAAGTCTTTTAAAGGTTCTATTTGAATGCAATCGTTGACACCTATTATCTAGTCAAAACGGAGTCTCGTATGTGGTAGTTTACACAACAATTTTTGGTAGCATAGTAGGATTGTCTTGAAGATATTGCTTGTTTGAGCCTTGGGAGTTTGAACAATTTGTAGATATTGAATTTTGGATAGCTTTATTGCGAAGTGTTTACTTGTGTCATTTTACCTTGTTTAAATATTTGAGGTCTACACAAATCTGCTTTGTTTTCTTTTTTGCTTATTTCCATTGAATCTTACTCTATTTCTAGTTTTCTTGTGGAACTATCTCTTTCTCTGGGGAAAATTAGGAGTAGATTGTGGAGTTGTGCTCAAATGTTTTTGCAAAATTTTATTTTTTACAAGTAGGTATTATAAGGACCGCGTAGACTAGGCAGTTGAACAAAATAGGAAGTTTTCAACAACTCATAGTACTTGGCAAAGTTGGCTGAATCTCTTTAAAGTAAGTCATTTGTAGTTTATACACAACGCAATTGTCACATTTCTCACAACCGCATGCCGCAACAGCACACACACATACTCACATTAACTACTTTGTTTATTTGGAGGTATTTGGGCCTTGGTGTTGCCAGAGACCAGCAGGCACCTAAATCCTGTTCGAGGACACTCGTTGGTGGTCGCGTCCCAAACGGTCGCCAACACTTACGATGGTAGATCGAAAGGGCACTAAGAATGTGATCACTAGTCACTTATCTTGATTACAATGGAACAACAAAGAGAAAGAGGATCAACTATCTGATATGTTTCCTAATGAACTCCTCTTTGCTAGGGCTATAACCTAACAATTTTGCAAGGAGCCAAAATGGTATGATGGCATTCTCACCTATCTTCTCACTCAAGAGATGCCACAAGGGTTGGAACATTGGAAGAAACAAAAATTTCTTCACTTTCATGGAGATCAATGAACACCTCTACAAGGTGTTCACTTATGGCCTAGTTTGTTGATGTGTCCCTAATGCTAATGAGTTGCACATTATCCAAGATGCTCATGAAGGTCCTTGTGGAGGACACTATGCTAGGAGATGCACAGCCATTAAAATATTGATGGCAAGGTACTATTGGCCAACAATCTTCAGTGATGCTTACCATTACATCTGCTCTTGTGAATGATGCCAATGAGATGGTGGAATAACTACTCAAATTGAGGAACCTCAAAAATGGATTCAACCACTAGAACCCTTCAACATCTAGAGCATTAATTTCATGGGTTTGATCATGTGCATGTTAAATGGAAAGGCATACATCATAGTTGTTGTTAACTATTGTACGAAATGGGTAGAAGTAGTAGCCATCATCAACTGTACATGTTCTACAACTACTCAGTTTGTACAACAAAATGTTGTAAATAGGTTTGGTATGCCATGTGCATTAATTTTTGATAATGAAACTCACTTTTTAGGCACTACTTTTTAGAAGTTCATACAATGCTTGGGGGTTGAACATAAATTCACAACATCCTACCATACCCAAGCCAATGGCCAAGCTAAGGTTACTACTAGGGAAATCATAAGGATTTTGGCAAGAATAGTTAACAAATATAGGAAAGACTAGAGCAAAAAACTCAATGATGCCCTTTGAGCCTACCACTCAATATGGAAACTTCCTATAAGCTACTCTTCTATGAGCTTGTATACAAAAAATTACCAACACTTCCTATTCAATTTGAGCTTCGTACACTTTCAACTACTTGTGAGCTTAACCTTGATTTAAGTCTAGCCCAAAAAGAAGGACTAATGAATCTCAACCTACTAAACAAAAATAAATGGTATCCCTATCATCTAATGAGTTGCACAAGGCCTATAACAAACGTGTCATTACGTAAAAATCAGAAAAGTCAAAATTCAATCGAAAGATAAGGTTCTCTACTGGAACCCCATACATGTACCTCAATGAACTAAGTTTCAAACATTATGGGAAGGACCTTACATTATTTATGAGACTTTTCCTTTTGGGGCCATAATGATCTACAAGCCTGAGATCCCAAACAAGAAACAACTTGTCAATATACAACAAGTCAAACTTTTCCATAAGTATAATCCAACAAATACAACAAATGCCTCATCGAACGGACAACCATGCTCAATATTTTGAATCTCCTCCTTTCAACTTAGTTGTGGGGGAGATGGCCACCCATGCTAACCATATAAGTGACTTAGTTTTTAAACTTTTTGTTTTACACATTTTTTATTTTTCACAACTTTTTTGTTTACATATTCTTTATTTTTGTTTTCATGTTATTAATCTTTTCTAATTTTTGTTTTACACTGTTGTTAGTACATTTGCTATTTCTTAAATATTTTTGCACTTTTTTTATATTTTCTTTTATTTTATTTGGTGTGATTTTCTAACTTTTTGTTAATAAGTCCCAGGTACATTGGTAATGCATTGCTTGATGATGGTATGTACTACTTTATTATTTGATTTTTGATATCTGGTTTCTAGCTTTAAATTTTGTTACGGATAATTAGGACATGGTTTCTTTTTCATGCACAGTGAGTCCACAACATCCACCCATCCACAAACTCTATGATTTTTTTTGTTTTAGAAATTTGTAGTCCCTTTTTCATTAATAAAACTTTAACAAATTTATGACTTTGGTAGTTTCTAGAATTAGAAAGGATTAAAAGATTTGAATAGGGTGTGGCTTCAAGGGGATTCGGTATTCTTTGTGCCTTTTTGTTTTCCTGGTGCATGTGTGTTTTCATGGATTTCTTACCATTCCATGTCAATCAATAAAAAGAAGTTGAATAAGTCCTTGCATGATGTGGTTCTCATCAGAAAAAAAAAAGGATGAGAACTCAATGCACACCACTTGGACATGATAAATGAATACATCCTTGCATGGTGTGCTTCTCATTAGAAAAAAAATGATAAGAATTCAAAGCATACCCCTTAGACAAAATAAATGCATGTGTCTTTGCATGGTATGGTTTCCATTTCGAAAAAAAAAATAACAATAGGAATTCAAAGCACACCCCTTAGACAAAATAAATGAGCTATAAGCAATGGTTATGGGACTAGTCCCCTCTAACTAGGGCCCTTCCTCACTTCCTACTTCTCTTTTCTTCTCTAATAAGGAATGGTGGTTATTCTGTGGAAGCACTTTATGTCTCAGGGGATGGACTAGTCTTAGAATGATGTGCAAAGTCACTGAACGTGGTTGGTTTTGGTTTGGACTAAGGATGGATTTTATCAAGTCATTTAAACATAAAATCCACAAGGGACCTTATGTGACCTTTATTAGGAACTCCATTCCACTCTCTCTCATCCATTTATGCTTTCCATGTCTAACCTAACTATTGGTTTCCTGTTATGATTTGATGTGCTGGAATTCTTAGTTAGTTTCTTTCGGGTTTTTGTACTTAACCTTTTGTAACCATTAATCATTCACAAAGCCCATAGACTCTTTGGTTTGAGGTTATGTAATGGCATAAGAGGCATGTGCCTACTTTGGGGAGGATCCACTTGTTGATCTTTTGGTTGGATTAGTTAGGTTCTTTACCCTTAGACACTCTTACAATCAAATTATTTTTGTTTACCCCATTAATAACATCCAATTGTGCACATCTTCACAACATTGTTTAGTGAGTTTTCCTTTTTATTTGATGTGAATTCTTACACCCTCTTAAACATTTTTCTTGTATGAAGCTTTTTCAAATTCAATAAATCGCTTATCTATTTTATCCTATTTGTCAACCTTCTCACTAACACTACTAAAAGAATCAATGTACCACAGTCACAACCTAGCTAAGTGTAACAACTAATGAGATAAGGCATTTAATAGTTATGTGTTACACATTGCATAATAATTCATGATTTTGTTGTGATTGTAGTGGGAAGCATGGACAGGAAATGAGACTATCTTCACTAAGGATGATGTAGTAGTACCACACAATGAGGATTGTTCATAATTGTTGGATCTCTTCTCTCTCATTCTTCAACTACCAAGAGATGTTGGATGTTAGTGTTATCCAAGGTGTTCACTTTTCTTATCATGAACATTCAATTTTGTAAAAAGTTATAACTCTGTACACTTGGGCAATCAAAGTCTGTTTGTTCCATATGAGTTAGTTTGTATGTCAATAAATAATCCCATACCTACCCAATATAATTTGTAAGTAATTTTTCCCTCCTCTTCTACACTTGAGGACAATTTTTTATTTAGTTATGGGGGTATGATGAAACACGTTGTTCATCTACTCCAATGTGAGGTATTCGACGTTGAGGTCTTAATGTGACATTGAGAGGTATACACTAGCCTATAAATATAATGCCTGGGCTCTCAATTTGGAATTACTTTTTGGTCATTTTCTAGTCAAGGTAGCTAAGCTTTGATAGTTTATTTTCTCCAAAGTTAGAATATTTTTTGAGTGCTTGCAAAAGGAGTCTAAGTGTGTATGGTTCTTTGTTTGAACACTAATGTACCGAAGTGCAGTAGTGTGTTGGGAATAAAACAAATGCTTTTGAAAATCCTTGTAGCACTAAGAATAGATTAATATTTCTTTTAATGTACTTTACTTTCATTCTTTCTACTTAAATGCATTTGAATTAAGCAATTTATTTCTAGTTGTTAATGAACACAAGCATGACCACTGTAAGCATACATATAGTACTTGGTAACTTAGCAATTCTTAATGCTTGGTAGCACATCTTAAATTACTCTACCTTTCATCATTGTTGTAGGAGATCAAACTTATAAAATATAAAACAAGAAAAATCATGTACCTCAATTACACTTAACCATACCCATAATCCTCACAAGTGTAGTTGGGAAGACAATGAATGTTTTCAATGCTCATTTCACTTCCTAGAGACAGTTAGTGCACTGGAGAACTATGGGTTCAAAAAATTTGACTGGATCACACGTAAATGTCTTAGTGATTCATTTGGTTGGGCATACAGGTACCTCATTACTCATCACTAGGGTTTTTCTTATCTAGTTTTATATATAATTATTTATGAGTAGTGAGGTACCCCTACATCCAACCATACGAATCTCAAGTGTTCATGTGCAATTTGGTTGAACTCTATAGACCTTAAGTTCTTAAGTATACTAGTTCAAGGAAGTAAAATCAAATCAATGCTACATGTATGCTCGAAGTGGTCATGCTTGTGTTCATTAACAACTAGAAATTAATTGCTTAATTAATGTGCATTGAGGTAAAGTGCATGAATATTAAATACATTAAAGGAAAAATTAATCTATTCTTAGTGCTGCAAAGATTATCAAAAGGGCTCGTCTTTATTTCCATCACACTACTGTGCTTAGGTACATTAGTGCTTGAACAAAGATTTATACACACTTAGACTCTTTCTACGAGCACTCAAAAATATTCTAACTTTGGAATGACTAAACTATAAGAACTTTGTTACTCTATGCAAAAACTAACACCCAAATAGTGTGTCCAAGTGCTACATTTATAGGCTGACATATATCCTACAATATCGGATATTCAAAATCACATCTTGGACTCTAATATCAAGTATTTGACATTGAGGCTCTAACATTGAATATCTGATATTAAAGCACAAAAAAAAAACATGATTCATCATACCCCCATAATTGAATGAGAACTCATCCTTGAGTGAGCAAGATGAAAAACAAGTTTCTTATAAAATATTGCATAGGTATGGGGTTATTGACTAACATATAATCTGAGTTAGATAGAAAAAATAGACTCAAAGTGCCCAAGTGTACAGATTACAATCTTTTACAAACTTGGATGTTCATGATAAGAGAAGCAAATACCTTGGAAAAAACTAACATCCAATTCCTTTAATAGCTAAAGAGTAAGGGAGAAAATTCAACAGTCATGCAGGGTCCTCATCACATAGTGTTGCTACTTATCCATTGGTGAAGATAGTCCTACTTCCAATCTACACTTTCCACTATAATTACAACAAAATCATGGATTAGTGTGCAATGTGTAACATATAGATTTTAAGTAATTTATCTTGTAGATGGTTACACTTGGCTAGGTTGTGATTATTATGGATTGATTCCTGTAATAGTGTTAGTGGGAAAGCCGAAAAAGAGGTGAAATGAAAAAGTAGTCCATTAAATTCTGAAAAGTTCAAACGCAATGAGATATTTGAAGAGGGGTTAATAATGCATGCCAAATAAAAAGAGGATTTCACTAAGAAATGTTGTGAAGATGCATAAAACAGGTTGTCATTAATGAGGCATGTAAAAGGATTTGATTCTAAGGATGTCTAAGGATAAAGAATGTAATTGATCCAACTAAAAGATATGCAAGTGGATCCTTCTCAAAGTAGGCATAAGCCTTTTATTACCCTTGCATAACTTCAAGCCAAGGCATTTGTGGGTTCCATTGATAATTAATGGTTATAGAAATTTAAGTACAAAAACTTGAAAGAAACTACCTCAAAATTTTGACACATCAAACCAAGACATAAAACAAGAACAAGAAACCAGTAGTGAGGTGAGACACGAAAAACATAGATGGATGAGAGAGAGAGTGGAATGGAGTTTCTAATTAAGGTTACATAAAGTCCCTTATGAATTTTGTGGTTATATGACTTGATAAAATCCATATTTTTTCCAAACTAAAACTAACCATGTTCAGTGACATTGGATTACCATTCTAAGACCAGTCCACCTCCTTGAGACATAAGAGTGCTCTACACAATAACCACCATTCCTTATTAAAGAAGAAAAGAGAAGTAGGAAGTGAAGAAGGTCCTTAGTTAGAGGGTACCTTTAGGCATGGGTAACATGTCTTTATTATTCCAAAACTAGTTCTTGTAGCCTGTTTATTTTGTCTAAGGGGTGTGCTTTAAATTTCTATTATTTTTTATTTTTATTTACTTATTTTATGATGGTAACCACACCATGCAAAGACTTATTCAACTTCTTATTTGATGAGTAGTGAGATATCCCTATGCCCAACCATATGAATCATTAAGGGATTTATGTGTGATTTAATTGAATTCCATGGACCTATAGTTCTCCAGTGCACTAGTTCCTCTAAGAAGTGAAATGGGCATTGAGAATATTCATTGTCTTCCAACTACACTTGTGAAGCTTAATGGTATGGTTTAAGTGTAATTGAGGTACATGATTTTTCTCATTTTATGTTTTATAAGTGTAATCGCCTATAACAAGAATGAAAGGTAGAGTAATTTAAGATCTAATTCATTTACTGCCTAGCTAGCCTAACACAAGTACCTGTCCCACTTTTCCGGAAACATCCTAAACACATATAGCATTGCTAGGCTACCAAATGTTAAACGTTGCTGGATTACCAAACACTATATGTATGCTCGAAGTGGTCATGCTTGTGTTCATTAACAATTGAAAAGTAATTTCTTAATTTAAATGCATTAAAATAAGTGCATGAAGGTAAAGTACATTAAAGGAAATATTAATATATTCTCAGTGCTACAAGGATTATCAAAAGAGTTTGGTTTTATTCTTGTCACACTACTATGCTCAGGTACATCAGTGTTCAAACAAAGATCTATACACACTTAGACTCTTGTTGTGGAAACTTAGAAAATATTCTGACTCTGAAGAAAGCAAACTATAAGAGCTTCACTACTCTATGACAAAAATTATTAAAAATCTTGAGCCCAAGCGCTATATTTATAGGCTAGTGGATATCTAGTGATATTGGATATCTAACATTGTGTTTGAGCTTCGACATTGGATACCCAATGTCAAGGCTCCAATGTCAGATACTTGATGTTGAAGCATACAAAAACATGCTTCATCATACCCTCATGATTGAATGAAAACTTGTTCTCAAGTGAAGAAGAGGAGGAATAAGTTCCTTACAAAATATTGGGCAGGTATGGGATTATTAACAACATACAAACTAACTCAGATGGAACAGACAGACTTTGAGTGCCCAAGTATATGGAGTTATAATCTTTACAAACTTGGGTGTTCATGATAAGAGAAGTGAACACCCTAGATAAAATTGACATCCAATGCCTCTTGGTAGTTCAAAAGCGAGGGCGAAGATACAATAATCATGAATGGTTCTCATTGTGTGGTATTGCCACATCATCCTTGGTGAAGATAGTCCCGCTTTGAGTCCATTCTTCCCACTACAATCACAACAAAATCATGAATTAGTATGCAATGTGTAAGACATAGCTATTAAATGCCTTGTCTCATCGACGGTTATACTCAGCTAGGTTGTGATTGTGGTAGATTGATTTCTTCAAGAGTGTTAGTAGGAAGGCTATTAAATAGGGTAAAATAGAGAAGTAGTCTATTAAATTTGAAAATGTTGGACACAAGAAAATATTTGAAGAGAATGTAAGAATTCACAATAATAAAAAGGAAAGTTTATTTAAAAATGTTATGAGGGTGTGCATAATTGGATGTCATTGATGAGGTAAACAAAAAATTTTGATTGTAAAAGTGTCTAAGGGTAAAGAACTTAACAAACCCAACCAAAAGATATGCAAGTGGGTCCTCCCCAAAGTAGGCATAGGCCTTTTATGCCCTTGCATACTTTTAAACCAAAGAGTTCATGGGCTTCGTGGATGATTAATGGTTATGAAAGGTTAAGTACAAAAACCCAAAAGAAACTACCTAAGAATTCCAACACATCAAACTAGGACATCAAATAAGAACATGAAACTGGCAGTGAGGTGAAAAATGAAAAGCATAGATGGATGAAAGAGAGTGGAATGAAGTTCTTGATTAAGGTCACATTAAGTCCCTTGTCGATTTTATGGTTAAATGACTTGATAAAATCCATCCTTAGTCTATACCAAAACCAACCTCGTTCAGTGACTTTGCATTATCATTCTAAGACCAATCCATTCCCCTGAGACACAAGAGTCCTTACATAGAACAACCACCATTCCTTATTAGAGAAGAAAAGGGAAGTAGGAAGTGAGGAAGGGCCTTAGTTAGAGGGGACCTTTGATCATGGGTAACATGTCTTTCTAGTCTCATAACCAGTGCTTGTAGCACATTTATTTTGTCTAAGGAATGTGCTTTGAATTCCCATCATTTTTTTATGAGAACCACATCATGTAAAGACTTATTCAACTTCCTTTTAGTGGTCAACACAGAATGGTAAGAAATCCATGAAAACACACATGCACCTAGGTAAACAGAAAGGCATAAAGAATATCAAATCCCCTTAAAGTCACACCCTATTCAAACCTTTGAATCCTTTCCAATTCTGAAAACTACCAAAGTCACAAGTTTGTTAACATTTTATTAATGAAAAAGGAATTGCATGTTTCCAGAATAAGGAAAACCATAGAGTTTGTGGATGGGTGGATGTTGTGGACTCACTACTTGTTGCATGAAAAAGAAACCATGTCCTAATCATCCATAATGAAATTCAAAGTGAGAATTGAAACACCAACAATTAAATAACAAAATAATACATACCACCATCAAGAAACACATTACCATTATACCTAGCATTTATTATCAAAATGTTAGAACATCACATCAAAATAAAATAAAATAAAATATAAAGGAAAGTGTAAAATTTTCAAGACATAGCAAATGTACTAATGATGGTGCAAAACAAAAATTAGAAAAGATTAATAACATGAAAACATGAAGATGTATAATAAAAAATGTGTAAAATAAAAAAGTTGTAAAAAAAATAATGTATTAAATAAAAAGTTGAAAAACCGAGGAACCACTTATATGATTAGCATGGATGGCCATCTCTCCCACGACTAAGTTGAAAGGAGGAGATCCAAAATATGGAGTGTGGTTGTCCATCTAATGAGGCATTTGTTATATTAGCTAGCTTATGCTCATGGAAAGGTTGATTTGTTGGATGTTAACTAGCTGTTTCTTGTTTGGACTCTCAGGTTTGTAGATCATCATGAACCCAGAAGGAAAAGTTTCGTAAATGATGTAAGGTCCTTCCCAAAAGATGTGAAACTTAGTTCATTGAGGTATGTGTGTGGGGTTCTAATAGAGAGCCTTATCTCTTGATTGAAATTTGAATTTTCTAATTTTAAGGTCATGGTGCTTTTTGTTGTAGGCCTTGTGCAACTTGTTAGATGATAGGGCCACCAATCAATTTTCATCTAGTAGGTTTAGATTTATTAGTCTTTCTTTTTGTGCTAGACTCAAGTCAAGGTTGAGGTCATAGGCTGTTGAAAGTATACGGAGTTCAAATTGAATAGGAAGTATTGGTAATTTTCCATACACAAGCTCATAGGGAGAATAGTCTATAAGAAGTTTCCATGTTGAGTGGTAGGCCCGAAGGGCAGTGTTGAGTTTTGTGCTCCAATCTTTCCTATATTTGCTAATGGTTCTTGTTAGAATCCTTATTATTTCCCTATCGGGAACCTTAGCTTGGCCATTGACTTAGGGGTCATAGGGTGTTGTGAGCTTATGTTAAACCCCTAAGCATTGCATAACCTTCCAAGAAGTAGTTCTTGTAAAGTCACTTCCATTATCAAAAATTAATGCACGTGCACACCAAACCTATTTACAACATTTTCTTGTACAAACCAAGAAGTAGTAGAAGATGTACAATTGATGATGATTGCTGCTTTTGCCCATTTTGTATAATAGTTAATAATGACTATGATGTATGCCTTTTCATTTGACATGGGCATGATGGGACTCATGAAATCAATGGCCCAGATTTCGAAGGGTTCTAGTGGTTGAATTCCTTATTGAAGTCCCTCTATTCAAGCAGTCATTCCAGCATGTCGTTGGCATCATTCACAAGAGTGGATATAATAGTGAGCATCCCTAAAAATTATTGGCCAATAGTAACTTGCCATCAGGATTTTAATGGTCATGTGTCTCTTAGCATAATGTGCTCCACAAGGATCTTCATGAGTGTCTTAGAGAATTCACAATTGATTAGCATTAGGGACACACCAACAAACTAGGCCAATGATGCACACATTGTAGAGGTGTTTGTTGATCTCCATGAAGTGTTTTACCTACTGAAGAAATTGTTGTTTCTTCTAGTGGTCCAACACTTTTGACATCTTTTGGATGAGAAGATAGGTGAGAAGGCCATCATACCATTTAGGGTCATTAGTCAAATGTTTAGTTATAGCTCCAGCAAAGAGGAATTCATCAAGAAACATATCAAATATTGGATTTTCTTCCTCTTTGTTGTCCCATCACAACTGAGATAAGTGATTAGTAACCACATTCTCAGTGCCCTTTTGATCTACCATCATAAGATTGTATTATTGTAAGATCACTAGCCATCATATGACATGAGGGCTCATCATTGTCTTGTTCATTAAGAAGCAAATGAAACTATGGTTTGTGTGCACAAACACCTTGTATCCAAGCACATAATTCTTAAACTTCTCTAGATCAAGCACAATTGTCGTCAATTCTTTTTTTGTAGTGGTGTAGTTTAGTTGTGCAACCACAATGCTTTGGCTAGCATAGTGGATGTCGTATGGGTGTTTCTTATCGTCCATCTATGTAAGCACAACTCCCAAGGCATAATTTGATGCATCCTTCATAACATGAAATGGTTTGGACTAGTTAGGTGCTTGTAGGATTGAAGTTTCTACAAGCTTCTCTTTGAGCTATTGGAATGCTTTTTCACATTTGGTAGTCTAAAAAAATGTAGCATCTTTCTTTGTCAACTTCACCAATAGCTTTGTGATCTTAGAGAAATTCTCTATGAATTGCTAATAGTAGCCAGTATGTCCAAAGAATGATTAAACATCTTTGACAGTTTTTGGTTGGTAGGTTATTCCTTGGATGACCTTTATTTTTTAATGTCTACCTCAATTCCTGCTTATGATATTCTATGCCCCAATACAATGCATTCTTGGACCATTAGGTGACTTTTTTGCCAATTGAGTTGCAAGTTGGTTTTAACACATCATTTTAGCACTTGCTCAAGGTGGTCCAGGGCTTGCTCAAATGTAGCTTCATAAGCAAAGAAGTCATCCATGAAGACTTCCATACCACTATTGATTTGTTGTTGAAAAATGCTTAGAACCAGGTGTTGGAATGTAGCAAAGGCATTACATAACCAAAAGGAATCTTGCGATATGCAAAAGTCCTCTAAGGACTCATGAATGTTTTCTTCACTTAGTCCTTTGGTGTGATTTAAATTTTTTTATAGGCACTATAAACATCTAAAAACTGTATTAGTAATGCCCAGATATTGTTTATAACACCTAGTCAACAAATGAAAATGGAAAGTGGGGCTTAAACGTTGCCATATTCAGTAGTTGAAAACTGATGTAGACCCACCACTTGTCTTTTTTCTTTGGCATAATCACGAGTGGACTAACCCACTCACTATCCACAATGGTATAAATAAGCCTTGCCTTGAGGAGTTGTTTAATTTCCTTTTTGATGACCTACTTCAGTTTGGGGTTCAATTGCCTCTAAGGTTATCTCTTTGGCTTCATGGCCTAATCAGTGTAGATATGATGCCGACATATCCTAGGATCAAACCTTGTGAGTTCAGGATATGACCAAGAGAAATATATTGATCACTATTCAACCACATTCAACAATATCTTTTTCTACTCAACAACATTGAGTATGATCAGCTTTCCATTTTTAAAAAATACATATTCTATTCTAGCTGGTATCATTTTTAGTTTAAGGGGCTCTTGCTTAAAATTTTTAGGAATTTCCAACTCTTCCCAATAAGTATCATCATCTACATCATTAAAGAGTTGGTGATGAACTTGCTCTAATTCATTCATGCGTATGACATATGTGCATGTCAAGCTCTTAGTTGGTTTCATGCAAAGTGTGTTTCTCTCATAATCAATAATCAATGATTGGGTGCCCTCCTATTTTGTGGCTACCATGTATAGACACCTTGAATTTTTTCTTCTGGTACACACTGCTTGCATGCAGAGATAGATGCTTATTTCATAGCCTAGAGTTTTTGTACACAATTGCACCTTGTATTGGTGTACACGATCCATGGAACTCACTTCTTCTTGATCTTTTCAAATGCATTTTCTTTGGATATTTCTAGGGAAAGATCTCTAATGCCCATTCTTACATCAATAGTGCTAAGCCATGTCCTTCCCATGATGATTGGAAAATTCTCTTTGCAGTTCTCCACCTTGATCACTAGGAAATCAATAGGATAAGATCAACCACATACAGTGATCACAATGTCTTCCACTAGTCGTAATGGAACAGTGATGGATTGGTCTACCAATTCTAATCTAATGTCACTCTTCTTGAAAGGAGATAGCTTCCATGTAATGTACATTTCATGAAAAATTAAATTGACATTAGAACTTCAATCAAGAAGAGCTTTGCAAGTTCATTCCAGGTAATCTGCAAATAAATAAGAGGACTTCTAGGATTGACTAGTGTCCTAGGAAAGTTTCCAACATGGATCTAATTAGATACAATGTGAGTGAGAATCATAGTATGGATCCTAGGTAGATTTTCTTTTGAAGGGGACTTGAAGGAATTTGATACAGAGGAAGATGGAGGAATAGGGTTATCAACCATAGGTGTATTTGAGAGCTGAGGTGGACTACAGGGTTGAAAGAAAGGCCTTTTCCTTGAGTGAGTATTCAACCCACTTAGCTGATAAATAGGTTGTAGATTAATAGCCCTAATAGTGTTGTGTTATTGCAGTTAGGTTGGTAGTTCACCTTGCATACGTGGAGTAGGTGGTAGCTATGTAGTTGGAGGAGCAACATGTGCAGGGATAGGAGAAGGATAAGGATAAAAGGTGGCATCCCATATTTCATGTGGAGAATGAGTTTGATAATAATCAAAATGGTGGTAGTGAGATTGAAAAGTAGAAACATGATTGGAGTCACGTGGAGACAGGAGTTGTTGAATGTAGTACCCATATGGATTACGTTGTCTATAGGGGCATTGCTACTTTGGTGGTAGCAGCACCCATGATTGTGGTTGTTACCATTGTTGATATTGCTCATATGGTTGTAGTGGAGTTGTGCTTAAATACTATTGCTATTGCTAGTGGAACTACCTAAAATTACCTTGAAGATAAGGTAATCTTCTGGATGTTTTCCTTTGTGTTAGTTGTGGATTTAATGCATACACCCTAGACTCTTGTAAAGTAGAGTAATTCACTAAATGAAAAATCTCCAGAGAAGGGTTCTCCACCATCTTTTTGGTATAACAGGGATGGAGAATCATTAAATCTTTTTCCTTTTGAAGATTCATAATGTTGCTTTAATTGTTAATCCCATAGATATTGTGCCTTAGTGGGAAGATAATCCGTAACATTAGTATAATCACCTATAATAAGAATGAAAGGTAGAGTAATTTAATATCTAATTCATTTACTGCCTAGCTAGCCTAACACAAGTACGTATCCCACTTTTCTGATCACTTCTTGAACACATATAGCATTGCTAGGCTATCAAACATTAAATGTTGTGGTTACCAAAAACTATATGTATGCTTGGAGTGTTCATGCTTGTGTTCATTAACAACTAGACATTAATTCTTTAATTTAAATGCATTAAATTAAGTGCATGAAAGTAAAGTGCATTGAAGGAAACTTTAATCTATTCTCAGTGCTACAAGAAGTATTAAAAGAGTTTGTTTTTATTCCTGTCACATGGTTGTGCTAAGGTATATTAGTGTTTGAATAAAGATCTGTACAACTTAGACTCCTACTACAAGCACTTAGAAAATATTCTAACTCTACAGAAAACAAACTACAAGAGATTCACTACTCTATGACAAAAACTATTGAAAATTATGAGCCCAAGTGCTATATTTATAGGCTAGTGTATATCCCACGATATTGGATATTTGACATCGTGTCTGGGCTTCAACATTAGATACTCGATGTTGAGGCTCTGACGTCACATAGTCGACATCGAAGCATACAAAAACATGCTTCATCATAGTTATTCATTGATATGGAATAGTAAGAAATCCATGAATACACACATGCACCCAAGTAAGCAGAAAGGAACAAAGAGTATCAAATCCCCTTGAATTCACACCCTGTTCAAACCTTTCAATTCTTTCAAAATTCAAAAAATATCAAATTCACAAGTTTGTTAAAGTTTTATTAATGAAAAAGAAACCTCACAGATCCATAACAAGGAAAATCATAGAGTGTATGGATGTAATGGACTCACTACCTATTGAATGAAAAAGAAACCATGTCCTAGTTATTAGTAACAAAATTCAAAGCTAGAATCCAAACACCAACAATCAAATAACCAGATAGCACATGCCCACATCAATTAAACCACATTGTATCCAATTGGTAGTATGACACATTATTATTAAAATGTAACAAGAAAATAACATAAAAAATAAAGGAAAATATACAATAAAGTGTAAAATATTTAAGAAAAATA
Organism: Gnetum montanum; assembly: GCA_015680685.1. Lineage (NCBI taxonomy): Eukaryota > Viridiplantae > Streptophyta > Gnetopsida > Gnetales > Gnetaceae > Gnetum > Gnetum montanum. Next base: position 2,567,894 of record MNCI01037150.1, on the reverse strand, counting down.
AAATGTACTAATGATGTTGTAAAACAAAAACTTTGGAAAATTAATAACATAAAATCAAAAAGGTATAAGATAAAGAATGTGTAGAACAAAAAGTTGTAAAATTAACAAGGTATAAAACAAAAACATGTAAAACAAAAAGATGAAAAACTGAGGAGTCACTTGTATAGTTAGCATGGATGATCATCCTTCCCACCCCCACCCCCAAATGACTCAATTGAAAGGAGGAGATCCAAAATATTAAGCATGGTTGGCCATTTGGTGAGGTGTTTATTGCATTAGTTGGCTTAGGCTTGTGGAAAGGTTTGACTTGTTGTATGTTGATCAGCTATTTCTTATATGGGGTTTTAGGTTTGTAGATCATCATGGCCCCAGAAGGAAATGTTTCATAAATTATATAAGGTCCTTTCCCCAACATCTAAAACATAGTTCATTGAGGTATGTGTGTGGGGTTTTAGTAAAGAATCTTATCTCATAGTAGAAATTTGACTTTTCTAGTTTTAAGGTCATGACACTTTTTGTGAATGCCTTGTGCAACTCATTAGATGACAAGGCCACCAATTGATTTTCGTCTAATAGGTTGAGATTCATTAATCTTTCTTTTTGTGTTAGACTTAAGTCAAGGTTGAGATTGCAGGTTGTTGAAAGTGTACAAAGCTCAGATTGAATAGGAAATGTTGGTAATTTTCCATACACCAGCTCATAGGGAGAATAGCCTATAGAAAGTTTTCATGTTGAGAGATAGGTCTAGAGGACATCATTGAGTTTTGTGCTCCAGTATTTCTTATATTTACTGATAGTTCTTGTTAGAATCTTTGTGATTTTCCTATTTGTAACCTCAGCTTGACCATTAGCTTAGGGGTGGTAGGGTGTTGTGAGTTTATGTTTAACCTCCAAGTCTTGCATAAGCTTTCAAAAGGTAGTACCTATAAAGTGAGTTCCATTATCAAAAATTAATGCACATGGCACACCAAACCTATTTACAACATTTTTTTGTACAAACTAAGTAGTAGTAGAAGATGTATAGTCGATGATGGTTGCTATTTTTGCCCATTTTGTACAATAGTCAATAGCGACTATGATGTACTCCTTTTCATTTGACATGGGTGTGATGGAATCCATAACATCATTGCCCTAGATGTCGAAGGAGTTCAGTTGTTGAATCAACTACTAAGGTCCCTCCATTCCAGTAGTCAATCCCCCATGTCATTGGTAGCATTCACAAGAGTGGACATATTGGTGAGCATCCCTGAAGATTATTAGCGAATATTATCCTACCATTAGGATTTTAATGGTCATGTATCTCTTAGCATAGTGGCCACCACAAGGACCCTCATGAGCATCATGAAGAACACATGATTGATTAGCATCAAGGACACACCAACAAACCAAGTCATTGGTGCACACCTTGTAGAGTTGTCTATTGATCTTCATGAAACATTTTACCTAGTAAGAAATTGTTATTTCTTTTAGTGGTCCAACCCTTGTGGCATCTCCTATGTGAGAAGATAGGTGAGAATGTGATCATACCATTTAAGTTCAGCGAGCAATTGTTTAGTTATAGCCCCAATAAAGAGAGGTTCATCAGGAAACCATCATAGATAGTGTATTTTTGTCCTCTTTGTTGTCCCATTGTAACTGAGATAAGTGGTTAGTGATCACATTCTTAGTTCCTTTTCGATCTACCATCACAAGATCAAATTCCTGTAAGATCATCAACCACTGTATAACATAAGGGCTCATCATTTCCTTGTTCATTAGGAAGCAAATGATGTTGTGGTCCATGTTCATAAACACTTTCCATTCAAGCACATAGTGCCTAGACTTCTCTAGAGGAAACACCAGAACCATCAATTTTTTTCTATGGTGGTGAGTTCAGTTGTGCTTCCACAATGCTTCAGCTTGCACAATGGATGTAATATGAATGTTTTGTGTTATCCATCTTTGACAATTTTTTGTTGGCAGGTTATTCCTTGGATGACCCTTATTTTTTCAAGGTCGACCTCAATTCTTACTTATGATATTCTATGCCATAGTACAATGCCTTCCTAGACCATCAAATGAATTTTTTGATAGTTGACCTGCATATTTGTTTTAACACATATTTTCAGTACATGTTCAAGGTGGTTTAGGGCTTACTTAAATGTAGCTCCATAGGTGAAGAAGTCATCCATGAAGACTTCTACACCACCACTGATCTGCTATTGGAAAATGCTCAGGACTAGGTGTTGGAATGTAGCAGGGGCATTGCATAGATCAAACAACATCTTACGATATGCAAAAGTTCCCTAGGGACTCGTGAATGTTGTCTTAGCTTAGTCCTCTAATGTGATTTGGATTTGGTTATAGCTACTATAACTATCTAGAAAACTGTAAAAGTAATGCCCAAATATTGTGTCTAATACCTAATTAATGAATGGAAATGGAAAATGGTCTTGAATGTTGCCATATTTAGTAGTCAAAAATCAAAGAAAACCCATCAATTGCCACCTTTCTATGGCATAATCACAAGTGGAATAACCCACTCACTATCCACAAAGGAATAGATAAACCCTGCCTTGAGGAGTTGTTCAATTTCCTCCTTGACAATCTACTTTAGTTTGGGGTTTAATTACCTTTGTGGATACCTCTTTGGCTTCATGGCTGAATTGGTGTAGATACAATGTTGGCATATCCGAGGATCAATTCCTATGAGCTCAACATATGACCAAGTAAAGGCTGCTAACCATTTCTCAACTACATTTAATAGTATATTTTTCTACTCTTAAGCAAGATTTTCATTGATTATGATTGGTTTCCCATTTATTAATAACACATATTCCATGCCAAGTAGTAGAATTTTTAATTTAATAAGCTCTAACTTGAAATTTTTAGGAATTTCCAACTCTCCCTAATAGGTATCATCATTTGCATTTTCAGAGAATTGGTGATGAACTTGCTCTAGTTCATCCATGCCTATGACATATGCACATGTTAAGTCCTCAGTAGGTTCCATGCAAAGTATGTTACTTTCAAAATCAATGGTCAGCCACTGTGTGTCCTCTTGTTTTGTGGCTACAGTGTATAGACACCTTTGAATATCTACTTTTGGTGTACATTGTTTACATGTAGAGATGGATGCTTGTTTTACTAACCAAAGTTTCTACACACAATTGCATCCTATATCATTGTATGTGATGCATGGAACTCACTTCTTCTTGATCTTCCCAAATGCATTTTCTTTAGATAATTCCAAGGAAAGATCTCTGATGTCCATTTTTGCATCAACAATGCTTAGCCATGTCCTTTCCATGATGATGGGAAAGTCCCCTTTGTAGTTCTTCACCTTGATCACTAGGAAATTAGTAGGATAATACCACCCATATATAGTGGTCACAATATCTTCTACTAGTCCCAATGGAACAATGATGTATTAGTTTGACAATTCTAATATGATATTTGCTTTTTTTGAGAGGTGGTAGGTTCTATGTAGTATATATTTTATTGAGAAATTAAATTGACACGAGAACCTAAATCAAGAAGAAATTTACACAGTTTGTTTCTAGCAATATATAAGTAAATAAGAGGACTCCTAGGATGAGCTAATTTCCTAGGAAGGTTGCCAACCTGAATCCAATTATATGCGACATGAGTAAGCATAATGGTATAAAACCTAGGTGCTATTTAGTTTGAAGGAGACTTGAACAAATTTGATACAGAGGGAGATGGAGAAATAGGATTGCCAATCGCATGTGTATTTGAGGGCTTAGGTTGACTATGGGATTAGAAGAAAGATCTTTTATAGATTAAGTGTTTGAACCACCTAGTTGATGAATTGGTTGTAGATTAACAACCCTGGTAGCATTGTGTTGTTGTAGTTGAGCTGAGAGTTTACCTTGCATAGATGGAGTATGTGGTACCTATGTTGATGAAGGAGGAAGATGTGCAAGGACAATAGGAGGTAAGGGTAAAAGGTGGTATCCCTCCTTACATATGGAGAATGAATTTGATAATAATTAGAAGGGTAGTAGTGAGGTTGAAAAGTAGAAACATGACTAGAAGAGTCACATGGAGACAAAGGTTGCTGAATGTAGTACCTATATGGAGTAGGTTGTTTGTAAGCATATTGTTGCCTTAGTGGTATCAATGCCCATGATTGTGGTTGCTACCAATGTTGATACTACTAATATGGTTGTGATAGAGTTCCACTTGGATTGGGGATAAGGTAACCTTCTAGTTGTTTGCCTTTGTGCTAGATGTGGATTCAAAGCATACACCACAAACTCCAATAAGTGTGACACTATGGGGCAACATCCCTTAAGATATTCATAATGGAAAATTTCACACTCACTATCATCATCTAATTCACTTCCCACAACTTACTCTATTGCAACAATCTTGCCCTTACCTCTTTGATAGGCACGTTTAGCTTCCTTGCGTCTCTTGCGATCACAGTCACTACCTTGTTCTTTGGACTCTTCAACAATTTTAAGAATAGCTTGAAATATGCTATCCATGGAGTCCCATAACTAATCAACCTTTGTTGAAATTTTAGATTAAAATTTTTAAAATGGTAAGGTTTTCCTATTCACCACCTCATCAAGTGATGATTCTTCCTCACTGTCACAGAAATTGAACCTCCCTCTTGCAAATGGAAGGATTGTGGTTGTACTCTTCCACACTTTCTCATTTCCTTAATTCTCTTTCCTCTTTCACTACATACTCAATCAATCTTTGGATGTAATGGAAATTTAATTCTGATAGTTTCCCTTGGGCATAGATGCTAAGGGTTCTCCTTGTTTTTAATTGAACCCCATCTACAATGTGGCAAAGTTGGTCTAGTTTAGAATAACCATGGCCAAGAAATTTGTGCACTAAGAAATAGTATCAGCCTATGGCAACATCTAAGGGTTCATGTGTCCCTTGTTTCCATCCTTGGATCTTTCTTCTCAATTTGTACACTCCAAAGTATGTCTAATACTTGTCATTGAATAGTTCAAGCATTGTACTCAACCATCTAATAGATTCTGGTTCTAAGGACTAGTACTAGTTCTCTGCTTCTTTAATGAGTGTTTTGGGAAATAACTGAAGCTTTTTCTACTCATTTTCTATATTTAGCAAGCTACATACATCTTGAAAAGCTTAGAGATGGTTCTACAGATTTGAGTTATATCCCCCTTCGAATTAAGGAATATTGTTCATATCTAGTTTTTTGATACAACTATCCTTTATGTGCCTTGTAGGAATTCTTATTTCCTTTGCAATATTTAGCATACTTTAGGTAGCAAGCAAAGGTTATTGAGGCCATGATTCTAGTACCTACAATGTCCTCTCCTATCCATTTATTCATGGCAGTGAGTCTCTCTTAAATGTCCATGTCCCTAGTCTTGACTTGCCTAACAGTCCTTTTGATCATTTCAATTTCATCAGTCACCTCCATCATAGTCACGCCCCCTATAATTACTATCGAAGCTAGAAGAAGAAAAAGATGATGATGAGGGTGAAGAGAAAGGAGGACTATCACAGTGCCTGCTACCCCCTCTTTGGTGATTGCAGCCATGTTCACGATCTTGTTTCTTGTCCGCATCGCTGCCTTAACCCTCCTCCTTGGATCTCCCTTTGTCATTGGATCCATTCTTTCCAGAACCATGATTGTGAATTGTGGACTATAGGTGCTAGTTTTGACCTTCTTCACTGAATGGAAAACCCCCATAGAAGGGTCCTCCATCATCATTTTGGTACAATAGGAATGGGGAATTAGTGGACCACTTTCCCTTCACAGATTCATAGAGTTATTCTAGCTATTAATCCCTAAGACATTGTGCCTAAGTGGAATGATAATCCCTGACATCAGTATCCTACATAACATACTCACCATGAAGTCCTTAGAGACCTAATCGTATAAGCATTTGTTGGAGCATTGTAGGAATGCATTGATTTGGAGGCATCACGATGTTGTCCTCCATGTCATGCCACTACAACTGTTTATCCTGATGTAGGATGAAGGTGAAATTGGATACATACTCATCAAGATGAGCATATTCCACTCTATATTTTTGGAACACCTATTGATGTACTCCATCAAACTTGGGTAGAGAATCACTCTTCTGAGAAGAAGATATTTTCTGTTAGAAAATAAAAATGCAGTGTGCTTTTAGAAATTTTTGTAGTTATTTTAAAGTATGATATGACTCTAGGGTTCATTCCAATGGTTTTGAATAATTTTCAATAAAACCTAGATAGCGCACGTAACAACTAAAAGGTCCCTGAAAATAGCCCTAATGATGAGAACGGAGGTACCCCTACGCCCAACCATACAAATTACAAGCGTTCATGTGTAACCTAGTTGAACTCCACAGACCTTAAGTTCTTAAGTACACTAGTTCAAGGAAGTGAAATCAAATTGGGATGATTGTTGTCTTCTCAATTCCACTTGTGAGGTAGAAGTATATGGTTAAGTGCAACTAAGGCATATTATTGTTATCATTTTATATTTTATAAGTTTAATTACCTAAAACAAGTATAAAATGTAGAAGAATTTAATATCTAATTAATCTACTGCCTAGCTAACCTAACATAAGTACCTGTTCCCACTCTTCAGACACATCCTAAACGCATATAATGCTATTGGGTTACCGAATGTTAAGTGTTTCTAGGTTACTAAGCACTACACATATGCTTGAAGTAGTCATGCTTGTGTCCATTAACAACTGGAAATTAATTGCTTAATTAAAGTGCATGAATATTAAATGCATTAAAGAAAACATTAAGCTGTTCTCAATGTTGCAAGGATTATCAAAAGGGCTTGTCTTTATTTTCTTCACACTACTATGCTTAATTACATTAGTATTCAAACAAATATGCATACACACTTAGGCTCTTGCTGCGGGCACTCAGAAATATTCTAACTCTAGAATGACTAAACTACAAGAACTTCATTACTCTATGCAAAAACTAATGCCCAAACCGTGTGCCTAAGAGCTATATTTATAGGCCAACATATATCCTATGATATCAAATATTCAACATCACATCTTGGGATCTAATATCGGAGCACAACAAAACATGATTCATTAATTATGATGTGTATTTCACGTTAGGTATGGAAGGGACACCAAGAGATGTAGGTAGAACATCTCAGGATGGTGTAGAAGATCATTGTGCAACAAAGAGTAAGAAAGAGAGCTCTTGACAAAGGAGAGCTTATGCAAGGAAATTAACTAAGAGGCAAGGGAGAGCACTTGAGAGAGGTTGAGGGACTTTCTTATAAGTGCCTTGTCTTGAGCTTGGGCTCCATTGTGAGCTAGTGAGGATTGAGAGGAAACAAGTGTGGCCTCTAAGATCCTTAGAAGAGTTGTGAGTTGAGCTTGGCTTGTCATCTTTAAGTTGAGTTATTTTAATAGAAGGGAGATTTTCTCCATTTCATTATGTTGCTTTTGTTTTCTAAGCTAGATTTTCTTGAAAGTTGTGGCATGGGTCCTATTGGGGTCTATTGAGGTAGCCATTTCTTGCACCAATACTATACTTGAAATGCAATAAAAATGGCTTGTAGTTATAACCTCAATGTTCCAACACCATGTGATACAGTTATGACCTCCTTGGATAAGGAACGAACCATCAAAGCTTAATTAATATAATTTAAATAAATATTTTTATTATTTTTAATGTTTACTATTTTTTAGTATTTTAGTGTTTAAGGCATCAACTATAAAATAAGGGAAAACCATGAGTTTTATTCACTGCACAAACACTCAACTCTAGATCAACCAAATGGTTCCAAGCTACATAAGCAAAGTAGCACTATAACAAAGTCTAGCTACACTTATGATAGTGAAGACTCAAAACACAAATAGACAAGGCAAGGTATCAACTTACCTAAGGAAGGAAGAGCCCTTCACATAAAAAAAGATGTCAAAAGTCAACTAGAAATGCTATGAATGAATTGTTAAATGTGAGAGCTCATCTTGGGTATCTATAGTTTTTGCATGGAAACAAAGGAGGTTCCTCAATGCCTAGGCATCAATGAAGGCTCATCAATGCAACCCAAATAGACCTTGGTCACATAAAAGGAAAGGTTAGGCAAACTAGGTTAATGCTGAGTATGAAGGAAGGTGGTAAATATTTTGAGATTGTAGTGCTGAAGAAAGTACATTGTATTTCTTGAACACAAGTAAGTAGCTTTTGATTTGGGACTAATTCTTTAAATGTAATTTTATTTTCAAGATTTCAAAAGTTTAGCATTTACTATTAGAAATTATTAACTATATTCCTTTATTATTTTCAAAGTCTTGAAAGTTAAATTTTTAACAATAAAAAATTATAATCTTGTTAAACTTCTCTTGAGTTTCGATGTGATCTATAGATTTTTTTGAAATGAAAAATCCTTTGATTGCATGAGAATAGTAATATACTTTGTAGTTACATTATTTTGGAAATATTAACAAGAAGCTTTATGGGTTTCTAATTCTTAAATGACAAACAAGCCATCCACTCACACAATTGGATTAGGCCATCTAAGATCAGCTAACTAGAAAGGAATCTTCTGTATATATGTAAAGCCTATGAGTGTCTAACCTTCGTACCACAAATAGATGAGAGAAAGGAATAAGAAACTTTTATCCATGTTCCTTCTATGCTTCTTGTATTTATGATAACCTTCATTAATCAAATTATCACAATTGTTACTTTTCTTGCAACATGTGCACAACATTTAGGAGTTGAAGACTATAGTGTGTACTAAATCTTCTCGCCTTAGCTCCCCCTGGATCCATGAGAAAGCACAACTGTCATCTATCAAGGTAGTTTAGACTAACGTCCATGACTATCTGTACATAATCTTTTGTGAACAACTCCCAAAGCACCTAAATAAGATGAGTGGCTGAACAACTAAATATGTGTAAGGGCACTTCTATTATTTTTGATGAATCACTGGATGCCAATCGAATTGCAGCTTCAGAAATGACAGGTTGGCAAGCAGGTCTACAACATTCCCTCAAAGGATCAATGTTTGCACATGCATCTCTAAGCTTGCTGGTATTTATAGTATTTATTTATAGATTGGCTGCATTTATGGATCATATAACAGGAAGTGTGTTGTTGGCACCACTGCTAACCAAGAGACTAGTGCAATCCTTAAAGCGGTCTTCTGCAACAGTTTTGCCCACTCCAAGGAACCAGATATAGTGCTATATTCTCCCTGAAATATCCTGATCATCATGCTATGAAAGTAAGGACAACATATTACATTTCCTAGCAATGCTACAAGAGGGCCAAAGCAGTCCGCTGCTGTCTCCTCAGCAATAAGAGTGATCACTGCAAAATTGACTGGGAATCTTCCTGAAAACATAGCAAATCCAAATTCTTAAACAATCAGCTGCCAACAACTCCCTTTTCCCTTGTCTTTCGCTAGAATCCAGAACAAAACTAGAACCGCTAAAACTTGAATATCTATTTCCGCAGGGCCCAAATCCAAAACCACATTGAAGTATTTAAACATGAGGAGTTCACTGAAACCCAAAACCAAATCACAAGCTCCAAACCTAAAACTTGATGTTAAAACCAAATTTGGCTTTAATGAACAGAATTCCAAAGAAAGATAATAACTAAAAATACGAAAAATTAAAGAGGACCATCTACGAGAATATGTTCACAATTTAAAAAAGAAGAAGAAGATAAACATAATGCACTACTTTCTATCATATCATCACTAACTTCATAATGAGTTCTACTTATTTTCAACAATTACTATATCTGATAACAAAAGATTAGATCTTCTTGTTCTCGAGCACAACAATAAGACTGTATCCATCCATTCTACACTCCAATAATGTAAGCATCAGTCATTAAAGTATTACTACATCAATGACAACAATAATAGCACATCCATGCATGCCAAAGAAAAAGTCCTTAAATAATTTAACCACTTGTCAACCATATCATCAATTGCAATCAAAGCATTACTATACTAACATATTTGTCTATCTTTTTTCATACTTTTCATGACAGTTTGCTTCTCCAACATGTCATAAATAAAAAGAAAGATTTTTTTTTAAAATGAGCCGCTTTACTCTTTCTTCATTATGTAAACTTTTATGTAAAAGTCTCTGTCCAAACATTTCTCTCTCTTCTATCCTTACTCTTTCTTCATTATGTAAACTTTCATGTAACAATCTTTATCCAAACATTTCTCTCTCTTCTATCCTATGAATAGAAACCAGGCTACAAATTTCCCTGAGGCAACTTTTGATGTGATCCTTAAGTGCAACAATGCTAGTATATAAAATGAAGAGATAGCTTAGTAGGAAGAGTTCTTGCCTAAAAGCCACTTCAAATTTTTAGTAGTTTCACATTATGAAATGCTTTAAATATTATTTTTGACATATTATATCAATACTTTGGAATGTTAATAGTATTTTTCCATTATTTATTTTAACATATATGCAATCCATTAGGGAATGTTGAACTTGTAAATAAAGTGTAGTAGTTTTAGTTTTGTAGAGTATAAACTATAAAACGTATGCTCATTGATTATTGAGGAGAAACTTTGTTTTATTTGGAAACTAAAAGGGACTCCTTTGCATTTGGACTATATCTTCTAGGTATCTTCCAAAATAAATAATCTAAATATCTAATTTATCAAGCATTAGTAGCCATGCATGCTTTTCATTGTTGTTAAGAGTCATGCATCCTTTTTATTCTTGCTACAAGATTCATAATGGTAAAATTGTTGGAAATTTTGAGTAAGAAAATTAATATGCAAGTATGGATAAGCTCTAGAGACTTCTACCAATTAGAAAATATCATGTTTTTTTTTTAATCTTTCTTACCAATCATTTACTTCTAATCATTCTATTGGCTATGAGATGACTTTTTCTATGAACTAAAAGTATCATTTAAATGCTTTAAATTTTCTAAATAGTGATAATGATAAATAAGAAATGACATTTTCAATATTAATTTTTTTTAATTTCTAAAAGTCAACCCACTTTCAACTAGACTAGAAATTTAAGCTAATTTGCATACAAAGGAAATAAAATTTAAATATAGCTCATGCAATTGAAAAGTTAAAAGAATATGAATAATGGCTATTGCTAATGTTATACCATTTACATGGCTAAATGAGTATTTTATCATTTTCTTACAAAATAACCATAGTTTAAGATTTTAAAGTAAGCTTATATAGTACAATAGGACATATTTATCTTAATCTTGTATTATTGTTTTGTGATTCACCATGGTTAAGTCATCTAATTTTTGTTGTCAAAAAGAGTTTGGCTATTTAAATGGATAACATAGGTTGTTAACCATGGTTAATTAAATAGAAAATGAATTTTTAAATTAAGTTGACTAAAACCCTATGAATTTGTCCAACAAAATANGGGGTACCTCACCACTCATCAGCAGGCAACTCCATATTTTCTATAAATTAGAACATATTGTATGATTTCTCAAATTTGGAAATCATCTTGTAATATCAAAGACATATAGTTAAAAAAATTTCAAACATTGGTAGCAAAAGTTCAAAGACAATGATCCTTGAAAAACAATATATACCATTGCTTTACCTTATTAAATTGAACTCTTAAAAGATGATTTGACAAGTAATTATTTTGAGTGCCTTTGTTAATCATCATGTAGAGGTACAATGTGCATCCCACCAAAGCAAGGTCCTAGGAGTGTTAGTAGATGAGCGAAAGCCTAACCTCTTTTGAGTGGATGTACCCAAGCTTAAACCCATGTCTTATGACTTGAGAAAGAAGCACCTTATGATCATTCCAAGTGGTGGTCCCTAACTATTTTGAGTGTGTTTATAAGAAAAAAAATAAGAAGAAATATTTATTTATTTATTCTTGAGGCAAGACAACTTAGGGATGGTAGCACAACTTGTACCCACACAACAAGGTAGATATGAAACACCAAACAAAAGGGTTCCACCACAAGGCTACTCTATTATTGCCATACATGTAATTGGAGGCAAGAATAAGAAGAAACATTGAACAATTTTTTGGATTTTTTATTTTAATTTTTAATGATTGGTCTCTCTTTTCAAAGGTTAATGGGGAAAGAGAACTTATGTAGCTAAGCCCCTTTTATTGAGACAACATAGAATGATGATGGTTTCATTGACCCCTTAAATTTAACTTCATATATAAGAAAACAGATACTCATGATGTCATGTATGAAAAATAAATAGAAACTGTTAAAGGAATTTGTGAATGTTGATGTATATTATCATTTTATTGTCTATTATTATGTCATAATAATCAACATTACCATTGTGTATTTTTATTACATTTTAAATTGCAAGTTTTTTATTGTTTAGTTGTCTATGTAAATACTAGAGGCTTAGCATTCTTTTCGAAGTATCTCCATTGTCCCTTAACTCCTATTTATTGCCATACATACACACCATACTTCTTGTGAAAGTTTAGCTTTGTAAAAAATTCTAAGTGCATGTCCATACCAATAAATAAAAAAGACTTAACGTAAAATAGACTTCGTACGTCAGGTAGAATGGTCGCGTGGAAAGTTGCAGGAAAGTATTTCAGGTCCGCTGTGAACCGATTGTGTACGGAGCGTGGAAGTCCGGAAAATTGCGGAGTTTCTTTCGGCGGGGGTGGAATGTTTAGCCAAAGCAAAAGGTAGGTCGGTATAGGCATACCGTTCAATAGACAAGCTTAGTTGCAGTCTGTAATTATTGATCCTGTGAAATCGGTGTCAATGGTCAAAATTCTTCCAGGTTTCCATGGGTGCCTTTGTAGACATTAGTCATATTCCAATGTATGTTGGAGTGATAGGTCATGGATGGGTAGAATCTGCAGTGTGAATAAACTGCAATTGCAATGACAAGACGGCGAAAATCCTTCTCAAGAACTTAAATGTATTGTTTGCTTTTAAAATGTTTTTTGAGAAAGGTATATTTCCGACCTTCCTAGAAACTTCTCACTACTTTCTTGCTTTGCTAGCATCTGCTTACTTTTAGAAAGTCTGGAATCTTTTTTATCTTCCAAGAAACTTCTCCCGGCCAACATATGCAATAAGCAGGAACTTCTCCCTGCGCAGACAGCATGTCTTCCTAAGACATACCATATACATATTTACTTGCACCTCTTCTCTTCAACATCAAGCAAGCAAGCAAAGCAATCCCTCCATCCAGCTATAGGTTAAGTTGTTACTACAGGGTAGTATGGGTTACCAGCATCATGCTTCAGCCATTGCACACATGCTCACTCTTTTGTGCCTCTACTTTGTGCAATATGCAACGCAAATTCATGCTTCTCAATGCATTTCGAGCCAAAGAAGGATTCTTCTGCAATTCAAAGCAGCAGTTTATGATACAAGGCAAACACTGTCATCGTGGAATAATGAGCCCAACCCAAATTGCCGCAAATGGAAAGATTGCTGCAAATGGAAAGGAGTCTCATGCGACAACGTCACTAGTAATGTTGTTGCTTTGTCTCTCGGCTACTCAGAAACACGTGTGTTGAACCTTCAGATATTCTGTCAACCATTTCCAAGCTCCACAACGTTCAATACCTTGATCTCAGCGGCAATTTTAATCCAGTTTCTATACTTGACCAGTTTTCATCAGAGCACATGTCTTTGACCATCTCAATTCCTCCAGAGGTGGGTCGCTTTTCCCATTTGGTATTTTTGAATTTGTCAAGCATTTGGTTGTCCTCGAACTCGAATGTTATTTCATTGCAATTAGGGAATCTTCACGCTTTGAAAGTGTTGGATCTCTCTCATGTTTCATATATCGTTTCGGCTGATGATCAGTCAGTTACTTCTACCGCACCCGAGCTCCCCATTAAGGTTCTGCTATCTTTGTCAAATCTGGAAGACTTGAGATTAGAGGAGATACCCTGGATAACAGCAACAATTGGGCCAACTCCATATGTAAACTGCACTATCATAAAATTCTCGGCCTGACCTCTTCGTCTTACAGGATCACTGCCTAGTTGCCTCAAAAATCTTACATCTCTCACTCATCTCTCTCTGGATTACAATGATCTCTCTCAATTTTTTACATTGTTGCAAATATGAGCTCCCTGGTTCACCTCTCAGCGTCATTTGCCAATATTCCCACCCATACCTTTCTTTCTCCCATTTCACTTTTGGATCTCAGCGACAACCACCTTCAAGGTCAATTCCCAAGGTCATTCTGCTATCTCACATCTCTGGAATATCTGGATCTTTCTTAAAATGCATTAAATGGAATTATTCCCTCTTGTCTAGGAAGTCTCACTAAACTCAATGCACTGCTTCTCCATGATAATCAATTGAATGGAACATTTTCTCTTTCAGTTCTTAAAGATTGTACCCACCTTAAAGGACTAAGTCTTTCTCATAACTCTCTTACCATGAATTTCAGCAAAGGTTGGTCATCCCTGATGCAACTGCATTTCCTATTTTTGAACACTTGCAATATGACAAGGGGGTTTCCTCTATTTGTTGCTCACCATCCGTCTTTGGTTTTTTTTTTCTTTCATTATCGGGCAATAGTTTTGTTGGGGTGTTCCATTGGATATGGAAATTTTAGAATCTGAAATCCCTAGATTTATCATTAAACAAGTTTACGGGGTCCATCCCTTCTCATATGAGAAGTATGAGAGCGCTGGAGATTCTCGATTTAAGCAGTAACAGGCTGTATGGTTCGCCATCTTACTTTCCTGTTGAGATAGATCAAATCATTCTGTCCAATAATCTATTCAATGGGTCTCTTCCGTCGAAGGGATAAGCATATATTTGGCATGCAACTGATATCAGTGGATTGGTCCCGTGGGCTGATATAGCGGAGCTCAATCCAACAGCCTTTGATGTTAGCCAAAATAAATTGAAGGGAGAGCTAACTCTTTTACCAAATATGCCAAATCTGGTGGATCTGAGCCTTAATAGTAAACATTTCACAGGTACAATTCCATATCTTTTAAATTGTTCAGGATTAAAGATGCTGGATCTTGGAAATAATAGCATGCATGGCTCTATTCCTGGGTGGATTGGACAGCTAAGTGAATTAAGGTTCCTAATTTTGAGGTTAAACAATTTTGAAGGGCAATTACCTAAAGAGTTGCTGATGCTGCAGAATCTTCAAGTATTGGACCTTTCATCTAATAATTTGTCCGGCTTTCTTCCTACCAGCTTTGAGAGTTTAACAGTAATGAAGTCCGAAACAAATGTGAAGCTTAATACATTTATGCAGGTTCAGATTATGCAGTTAATACAACTACTAAGGTGAAGCTTAACAACAAAGGGATCTTTTATTGGTATAATCAAAATATTTTAACTCTAACGAAATCTAATGAAATACATAGACGTTTCCAACAATCAGCTCACCGGTGAAATCCCAGATGGCATTGGTGTGCTCAAGGGTTGAAAATTTTGAATATGTCATACAACCACTTCAGCGGAAAGATTCCGAAGTCTTTGGCTCTCATATCAGAGTTGGACTCTCTTGATTTTTCAAACAATGATCTTAGCGGAGAAATTCCTCCAGAATTGTCAACCCTGTCCATGCTGGGTGATCTGTGTTTGTCTCACAACAATCTCACGGGAAAAATCCCAGATGAAACCCACTTCGAAACGTATCCAGCATATTCTTTTGCTGATAACCCACGTCTGTGTGGATTTCAGATTAATAAACCATGTTCAGATGAAAAGAAGTCTAACAGCCTTGCGTAAAAGCAATGGATTCTAAAGAAGATCTGCATTATCTACTATATTGGCTAACAAGTGGATTGGGTTTTGGATTTGGATTTGCAATCGTGATGATTTTGCTGTCATTCCATGCAGTGAGAACCAGGTGTTTTGCAGTGTTTGATAGAATTATCTACTCCACTCATTTCTTCATTCTAATGGTCCTTGCCACGATGAAGGTTCTGTCCTGATTCAAGAAGATCTTTCTATATATCATATGTATTTCAGTGTGTTTGTGTTGTGTGGAACAGCTAAGGAAGCAGGATCGCAGTTATTGTTGCTTAGATTGCATGTTTTTCTCATATAAATCTAAATCAGCAGAGGCTCCTCTTCTTTTAAACACTGGAAAATTGCACGCCTGTAATAGTATTTTCCCTGTAACAGGGTATCTCGTGTTTACTCTCTTATCATTTTATTTTAACTTAGCGTAACAGCCCTTTCCTTTCATAGACTGTCAGTTAACATGATTTTCGTTTTAGGATGTAAGTTACGCATCATCCTCAATCGAAATGCCGGGCTTGTAAATGAGATGTTAACAACATCATCAACCAATATTGACAAGCCACCCAATATTTATAAAAGAAGTGCTGACGATGATCACATAGTATTGGTTAATATTAAAGATCCATTGTATTACGGATTAACAAGCTAACATTAATGCTCTTGAAATGGTTACTGCTGGCTAGCGTTTTATCAAAACAAAATAAAAGTCAAATCAAGATGTGTGTGCTTTTTATTCATATTAAAAAGGTATGAATTCTTTAACTTGTTAATATTATTTAAAATGTCAAATTAGTGGTTGCTGTCTTCTTCTTAACAAAAGTTACACTTATCATGATGACTATAATCATGTATATAAAAGATCGACCTAATTAGAAATTATAGATTCCCTATTTTTCACTCTCTCAAAAAACATTATTTATCATTTCCTCTAACCTAGAGAAATATTTTGTTTTCAGAGATCATCTTGCTAAACGGTATATTTTTCTAACTTAACTTGTTAATACATATACCATTTTTTTGTGCTATAGGGTTATATAGAATTTTAGATAATTTTAAAATTATTTATGATAACATAGAATTTCAAAGTAAAATTTTGCTTTTTTCCAAAATAGAAAACACAATAATGATCCTTGCCTTATGTATGGGGCATGGAGTTTAATGCTCAACAAGGTAGACACCAGTTAAATTACTTAACAAGAATCCAACAAATGAAAACTAATGTATTTTACTTAAAGTTAGTTGAAGAAATGCTTATAGCAAGAATTAACCCCATTTTACAAGTTACGGAGGTCAATTACAATATAAAGGACATACCATTAACTTTATGCAAGATGTATGTGAAATTGCAACTAGGCTACCTCTGAGGATTCATGAGATTCCAATGCCAATACTAAGAAAAATTGATCAAACTGGAACAACCTATAACCTTCTCATAAATAACAAGTGTGTGTATGTTGCCTTATTGTACCAGAAACAAAATGATCCATTCTATCATGATATAGAAGTAGATGAGTAGGCTTTCGATGAAGTTGGTGATACAAGAGATGTTAATGTCTTTGAAAGGATTTGTTACATTACATTATTTGAGGAGGATGGTGAGATGAGATTGCAGTTTGATGATTCTTTGGTTGATTTAAAGGAGGAAAATATTATTAGACACACATCATCTATAGCATTGTGCCTAGTTATTTTGGGAAAAGAACTTGATTTGGTAAGAGCTTGGTTAGATAATCCAAATGTTGAAAGTTCAAATTATGCACAATGGCCAACACTTTCAAAGTCATCCATTAATGAGTTCAACATAATTGGAATGCTTCCAATGTCATTTTCAACATTATTTACACATGGAAAATGTGACTTCCTTACAAGAAGATCCAAGGATGTCACATTACATGAACATGCAAGACATCTAATTCGATACAAGGATGGACAATTTGAATGTCATAAAAAATTTAGGTATCAAACATGAGTTTTGTTTAAATTTCTATATAGCATTGATGTTTTTAAAAATTTATGAACTAATTACATATTGATTTTATTCTCAAGTATCACATTTACACCATGATAACAAGACATCATGCATTGAAATCAATGTTAGTATTCTTCAAAAAAAAAAAATTACAAAAGTACCATTAACAATACAACAATTATGTGAAGGACTACAAAATGCACCACAGAATTAATTTTGCTGATAATTTGATGAGGTTTCCAAAGAAAGATACATCAAGATATCCAAGGCTTCTCAACTTCAAAGTAGATTGGATGAAGAGTAGCACATTAAATCTAATGAAGAATAAATTAACTATTTTTCTGATGATGTAATTTTACTATTGTGGATGTCTGAACATTTTCCATTATGCATTTTTTGGATTATGAAAGTTTGAACATTGATCATTTGTGAGGCATTGTCACATGTTCTTAATCATTCAATAATGGATTCTATGGTCTTATAAGCTACTTTATTTTTGATTTACACTTTAATGACTTTTTTAAAACTTTAGCAAAAAATCTATAACCCAACAACTTCCTTCCAAAAATTGTATCCGAGTGAAGTATAACTGTACATAAAATCCTTTTTATTTGTTATGTTTAAATCATCACTACAATAAACGATTGACGATGAGTAGCTTAGTTATATATTTATAATATATACCTATAATTTGGTTGAGAGAATCTTAACCGTTAACAAGTAATAAATTATTTAAGTAAATAATTTTACCACTTCTAGATGAAGAACAAGATTTCAGGATTTAAATTTGCATGACTTCTAGACAAAGAACAAGATTTGTGTATCGAAGTTCTCATAACGATGGGTTTTCAAAAAAGATTTGCAATTTTTTTTTAAAACCCATCGTTACAAAAAATTTTATACACAGATCATTTTTTCATCTAGAATTCAAGCAAATTTTAATCCTTAAATCTTGTTCTTCATCTATAAGTCGTGAAATTATTTACTTAAATAATTTATTACTTGTTAATAAATAATATTTTCTCGACCAAATTATAGGTATATATTATAAATATATAACTAAGCTAGTATACATCCACCCTTCAAATTTATCAATAAGAAACCCAATAAGGTAAGAGAAAGAGAGCATCCTTGTTTAACACCACTAAAATTATTAAATAAAATTATTTCTCAACTATTTGTAAATGGAATGCATACTTGTTTATAATGATATAAGGATCATTGGGGGATGTTGGAAGCCAAAAGATTTTTTCGAACAATATTTACCTTCAAGACATATAGTCAAATTAGAACTTTATAATTTTGTATTGCCCACTAAAATTGAACCGATACTTAGAATTTCTAATTCAAAAGTCTTACCACTAGGCTAACACCTTAATGCTCATCCTACCAAGGTAGGGTCTTGGGAGGATCGGTGGATGAGTAAAAGCCTAATCTATCACTTCACCTTACTATCACTTCAAGTAGTGATTCTAAATATAAGAATGCTTGAAGTGTGACTTGAACTCATAATCTTTTTTCAAGTAATACAATGAGCCAACCACTTGAGTCACTATCATTAGTTTAAAATAAGTATCACCTAGAGTGTTAATGCTCATTTTGCCAAAATGGCATCCTTGGAGGGTTAATAGATAAGCGAAAGCCTAACCTCTTTTATGTGGTTGAACCCAAGCTCAAACCTAGGTCTTATGACTTAAGAAATAAGCACCTTACCATCAACCCATTACTTTTGTAAGGATATAGTTATTAAAAAAAAATTTCCTTTATCTTATTAAAAAAATTATTATTTTGAGCATACTCAATTAATGAGTTAGGTAGCTCACATTGGCATGTATTGAAAAGTATTGTGAAGGTATTATTCCAAGCATATTGCTAATTATACCATTTAATTTAAGTGAGTAAATAGACCATTCATCTAATCTAAATGTATTTTTGTTTTATTTTCGTTTTGAAAATTTTATTAATAGTATAATAGTGATTTATACTAGTGGGCTAATCATACATTTACTTCAGTATCTTTCATAATTCATAAATAATGGCTATCTTAGATTGAGATTGCAAAATTCCATTGTTAAGACAAGGGTTGATGAGAGAATGAGCCTTTTTGTCCATTCTAGTATAGTCTTTATTAAATGTGGCAATACGCAAGCTAATAGGTTTGTCTTCCAATGTTGGTTCATAATTTCTTTGGTACAAAACATTATGCATAAAAAATTTTCAAGCTCCCTAGTTCTATGCTATAATCAATCTATTAGTAATTTGTAACCTTTACTTAACAAAAACCATAACCTCTACCTAAGAAAAACCAAAAGGAATCTTGAAACTATTGTTGGTTAAGGAAAGGATAATTTAAAAGAGTAATGTAAAATTATTTTGCTATGAAACTTGATGCAACAATTGATTAAATACTATTGATAAATTAAAACTAGAGAATAGGGAAGCAAATAATTAATAGAGCAAATTTTCCAAAATCTAAGCATAAGATAAAATACACTAGAGAGTACAAACATAGATGCTGTTGACATTGAAATTAAAACCTAGAAGACATCAAGAATTTTCTAAAAATAAATAGAGTACATATTTCTTTGCTAAAAATGTTGAACAAACATAATTAAATTTTTGTAGTATACAATGCATCAAATACAAACACAATATAGAACTTACTCCCCAAGATAGTAAAGCTCGAATCTGAAAATGATGTTTGCAAAGGTTGAGACACTATTGATGCCTAATGCTACAAGAGAAGATCATAACTTGCTAATCAGTTGCTATTTCTATGACATCATGTTCCCAAATATTATGGAAAATGTCAAATATACATTACATTTAATATTATGTGTAATAAGTAGGATAGAGAAAATGAAAAAAAAAAAAAAAAAAAAAAAAAAAAAAAAAAAAAAAGAAAAAAAAAAAAAAAAAAAACAAACAAAGAAAAAAACAAAAACAAATTGCATTAATAATGAAATTGGAATTCAATAGGTGTATTCAATCATCCTTTGAGGATTCCCTGGGGTTGTCTTTCTTTGACATCTATCTCTTACAGGCACTCCAACACTACCACCATGATTAGGCTTAAATACAACTAGAAGGGATAGTTAAGTTTCTTCCTGTCCTATTTTATTGACACCTATTAGTTACCTTTATTGACTTTACAACTCCATATTGACACAACCTCTAAGTTATGGACAACCATAAACCAATCCACATTAGTTGATGGGTCATTTCATGTAAACTATCCATATACATTCCATGACCATCTCGACCATGTTCATGTGTGTCCCTGGGTCACTTATTGGCAGGCAAGGATCAAACCCATATAAATATTTAAATAATAAAAAAAGTACTTTATATGTCAACTAACCTGCATAAAATAGCATTACAAAATTGTAGTAATAAGTGTAAATTTGAGTGTTCAATTCCTTACTTTTACAAATTTTGTATATACTGTCACATATACTTATAGCAAGAGCAAGTTGTAATCATAAAGTTACTTCAAAAGTAAGATTCCCTTGTTTCTTATCCTTAAGTTTTGTATGATTCAAATATTAGTCTTATTTCTAGCCCAACAATCATCTTTAAATGTTTTTCATCTTAGCCAAACTATAGAAATACATATAATATATATCTAGGCTAATTATAAATTATTTAAAATTAGTAGCAATTTCTTTCCAACAGACAAAACAATATGATGAGCCTTGCCTACTCTCCAAGACATGGAGTTGAGCACTTAGTAGAGGGAAGACTAGTTAAGTTCCAAGAATCAAAAATGAAAACCAATATATTTTACAAATACAACCCAATATACTAATTAAACATGATAAAACAAATTTTTTTATAGTAAAAATAGAATTACCAAAATTATTTTTGCCATACATGATCATTTCTTTAAAGGCAACTACTTATTATAGGTTCAAAACAAAAGCCACATGTTTTTAGTTACTATCATTTTTGTACTAGCTATTGATTATTTCCTTAATATATCTACACACCTTTGAGAAGTTTTGAAGACATTTTGAAACCCAAAAAACCTCCAAAATCCAAACATCATGCAAATAATACACAGTAAAAAACCCCTTACCATTGTGCTTTTTATTTTTTCATGGACTTGTTTTTTGGTTAAGGTGGCTAGGTAATGAAATTTTGATTTTAGTTGGTGAGATATTTTACCTTACATATGCATATCATAAATTTTTTTTTTAACATTCAATGCACCTTTTGTGAAATTTTGTATTTGTAGAACGATCATCCTCATCTTAACCTTATTATGAGACTTGATATGTTGGGCAACTTCATTGACACATCCTCATCAATGCATCCCCATCGATGCATGTGTGGATGAGGACACATTGATGCATTAACCAACAATGCGTTGTAGATGCATTGATGCATCCTTGTCGATGCATCCCCGTTGACACATCCTCGTCAACACATCCTCATCAATGCAATGTCTAGATATTGCCTATGAATATGTGAACACTTGCGACATATTTAACACCATTTGGTTAATAGTCTGGTTGAACTCTTGCAGTTTTATTTTTTAATCTTAGCAAGTAGCTAGTGAGTGCCCATAGTGTGGATTTGAATCAATGTACAAAGTCTTATTCAAGTTACATTGTACTCGAACACATTCCATGAACAATAATAAGATTGAGATTGATTCATATTCATTGCAGAACTTTGACTTAGAATAGATTTACTTTCAATGCAATTTATTTTCCATATAATTACTTAATATTTAAATTTCCATGCACATTAATCAATTAGCATAATGAGCATGACCGGTTTTGAGCATAAACACGTATTCACTTAGTAATCCTAGTAGCATTATTACTTGGTTCACTTAGTAGTATAACACTTGGTAATTGTAATAGTAGGTTTGTGAGTTCATGACATGTATGGTAAGCTAGGAACAGACACTCATTGTTGTTAAGCTAGCTTAGAATTTATCCTCTTGTTATTAATTAGATTAAATAATTAATTTCTATGGTAGTGTTAAGGTTAGTTTAAGGCCCCAACAACATCATAATCATATGCCTCACTTTGAACTAAACCATACAACATAAAGCTACCACTAATCCAAGTGAGAAGATAGTGATCTATGATCAATGCTTAACAATTTAGATACCACACTAGTTCCATCCATAGAATTTGGTTGGATTACATGTGAACACTTGTGATTTGTATGGTTGGGCATACGGGGTACCCATTGCTTATCACCTTATTCCAATAAAATAGGCTTAAATAATAAATAAAATAAAATAAACATAGTTACTTAATGTTAATTATTAGTTATTTTATTAAAAGTTTACTTTTTATTTCTTCTCCATAGATTTGGAAATATAACTATTTTTCATTTTTTTCATTAAACCTTTTTTTAAAAAAACTATTAAAGATGATTTGATGAAATTGCAAATAAACAAAGATCTAACTTCCCATCAAAACTAATTATCTTATTATGCTACACTTCCACTACTTATGGAAACAAATTCTCTATGATGGCTCCTATCTTCAAGTGCATTTCTACATATGTTGAATAAAGGAATCTTGAATGGAAATCTAGAATTTTGGAAACACATGATTATGGTGTTCCAGTGGACTTACACATCTTGTGGAATTGAGGGTGAAATCCTCAAGTGAATGGAGAAGGTACAAATATTAGAACCATTTAATGATCACAAGGGCCCTTGATGGCATACCCTTTCCTTGCCAATAATTGTGCACTCTTCCAAAATTCTAGAGCTCACCCTCTAAAGTGTGGACCCATCAACTACCCACGGTTCAAGTAGTGTTAGCTTCAAAAACTTGCAGTGTGAGTCTTAGCTCTCTATTGAATCTAAGCTTGGTTCACCAGTGATGAATAGAAGAAAATTGGGTGGATAAATTTTGTTGCATGGACATTCCATTGATCAAGGCTTCACTTTAGACCCATTTAGCACTCTTGCATAATCATTGCATCTGTAACTCATCCATCCACTATTAACACTTGTTTAATATAGTATCTATAGGATTTTAAATTTTAAAACTTTGATAAATAGTTGAGTTTTGTGTTATCATATTGATAAAACACATGTCTAATTTAATATTTCTAAATTTAGCTATTAAATTTTCATATCTTCTCTTGTCAAGTGTAAATGTTTTTCATAGTTTCTCTAAAATATTAAGATTGAATTACTAAAACAATCATGATTCCCTCTTTGACTATTTACAAATGTTATATACATAGGAAGAATGTTGATTTTTCTAATGTAGCATAAGACAAAAGAAGCTTTTTTAAATTTTTGAAATTTTTTTTGAAAAAGGAGCTAATTTTTTTAATTTTGTGATTACAATATCTTCCACCGCAAAAGTGATTGCAGCATTGCTGTAATTAGTACTGCCATTGCCATTAGTTTAATATCCCTTTTTCTTGAGGAACTCTTTAGATGTCTAAAAATGATTATGCCCAACAAATTTATACACAGCATAGGTAACAGTAACAAGGCTCAAAGGTATGAATAGTTTATAAATTAAAGTTTGGAATGACATTGGTTACAAAAAATTTTGACACTTCGAAATGGAGGTTTACCACACTTGGATGCATTGAAGTCCATTGAAATGTCATGGATGGTGAAGGAGAGTGTGTTTGTCAAAATGTTTTGGGACTTGGAGCAGAAAATCTTTCTTGTGGGATTCTACCATCTAGTGATGATGAGGGTGTTCTATTAATTAAGTAGCAAGCTATTATCACTGAGCATGCAGAGAGCTTGTTCCAAAAGGCATTATATTCATTTGTTCTCAAACTCTATTTTGTTGTGAAGTTCTTGGAATGCTTTTTTGCTTGAAAATACCATGAGTCCTGCAAAATATTTTAAATTCATCTAAAGAAAATTCCCCACCATTGTTTGTTTTGATGATGCTTCCCATAGTTCAACACTTTGGAAATTTCTTTAGAGCATTATCAACAACTTTCTTGAATTTAGTATTATTTTTATCAGAGGATTTCCTAGAGTGTTGTTTACTTGGCCCATTAACAACAGGTGCTTAGGTACTAACTTTGAACTTTTTTTCAAAGTTCTGTTATCAGCCTTCCTACAGCATCATCAAATTTTAACAATGCACTAGTGGTAGTAATATTTTGAGCAATATTATACTACCTCGTCCATATTAACGTTCATGAAATTTTTTCTAAGGCTTTATACTCAAAAATGATTATCCCCATCAACTTTATATACACCAGCAGATGAAAATTTTTAATGCTATGACATGAAGGGTTGCCTGTGTGTGGAAATGTATTGAAATGCCGTGGGTGATGAAGCAATCAGTAAAGTAAAGTTCTCAAAGTCTTTGTTTCAGACTTGAAAAATGGAACACAAACTTTTGTTAAAGTCTTCGTGACAGAGCCATCAACGGTCACGACGTGTTTGCAGAGATAAGTGTATGGAAAATTTAGCACCGTTTTTGTCACGATTCAGATTTATCAATCCAACTTTAACCTGAATGGGATGTCTCCATAGAAAATTACAGGCAAGGCAAGTCAGGTACCACGCCGTAATTTAATTTAATAGGGCCACTGTAAATCGTGTACGAAGCGTAGAATAAATAAAAATTTCTCTTTATCTTGCATATTCAAGCCCCTCCTGTAAAGTGAATTGGTCAAACTTGATCAGTGGCGATAGCGCAAATATTGGCTGAATATTCAAAGCCTTTGTTTCAGACTTGCACCCAAACTTTTGTCAAAGACGTGCAGGTGGAGATAAGTGCATGGAAAATTTTGCACCGTTTTCGTCACGATTGGGATTTAGAAATAGAACTTTTAAAGTGAATGTGATATCTAAGAAAATTAGATTTCAATCGTTTGGATGACAAGAAAGTAAACGAACTTTTACGTTTGGTGAAGAAGTTTGCACTACCCAGGGTACAAGGAAATTGCTGCTGTCTTTGCATGGTGGCAGGTTCCACGTCGTAATTTACCTTAAAATCGTGTAGGAAGGGTAGAAGTCGTAAAATTTGCGTTCTTTCGTTCCTTTCAATGGACAGTGCTTTTGCGTGTCATCGGCGGTGAAAAGTTGAGAGAAACTCAAGAGTACAAGCATATGCTTATTTTATTTTTGGCCGATTACAATTTGCAATTACAATTATTGATCCCGTGAAATCCTTATCAATGGTTCAAATTCTAGGTATCTATGGTTACGTTTATGGATATATACATATTTTAGTGTTAGAATAAAGAGTAGTATAAAGATGGAATAGGTTAAGTATGTTTATGATAAGTGTTAGAAGATATACAACAATGTTATAGAATATATATTATTAAGAAGAAAATAGTAAATCTATAGTGAGTCTTACATAAGCTATTCAAGCAACCAATGTTAATCTTTAAAAATTATATAAAAAGCTAATTCATGTTACATGAATGTTAGACACATCTATTGTACTTGGGATTTATTACTATTAATGTATTTTGTACAAGTTCACTTGTCTATTTATGACAAATCCTTTGGGTTACATAAAGGTAGTAAAATATGTTGTCCCTTTTATTATATTTTTTACAAGGAGACATGGAACCAACACTAGAAATAATGTATCTTACTCATCAATAAAAAGTAATAATCGAACCCATAACTTTTAAACCTAAAGATAAATCTTGACTATTACACTACAACCTAACTGCATATCTTTTATCTACAAAGTGTAATCTTCTTCAGCATTATAGTTATCTATTTTATTTTACTCAAAATGTTGATAAATATGATGAGGTGGTTCGATGTTATTTAATCCTTGGTTGATGCAAAAGTATCCATTATGTAAGAATATTCAAGCCCCTCCTTTACAATGAGCTAGCCATCATGGTAGTTACAAATTATTCAATAGTGCATGGTAGTTGTGCTTCCCTTACTTTTCTTTAGGTACTGTCATTGACTCAAGAAGAAGGAAGACCTATTCTTAGCCAATGCTATTTCAATCCATTCTCTTCTACTATTTCAATATTAAATTGTGTTGGGTTATTTAAATTAATTACTCTAAATTAGGCTTGGATAGTATTTGATGAGCAGTAAGTACCCCTACTCCCACCACACAAATCACAAGCGTTCATGCATGATCCGATCGAATTTTATGGATGGGACTAGTGTGGCATCTAGCTTATTAAGCATTGATAATAGGATGTTGTCTTCCCACTTGGCCTAGTGTTAGCTTTGTCACATATAGTTTAGTCCAAAGTAAGACATATGATAATTGATGTTATTTGGCCCTTAATACTACTAGTTGTGAACATGATGGAAGTTGAGAATAGAAATCTAAATCTAAGTAATGATGGTGATGAGTGGTGAGGTACCCCTACACTCAACCATAGGAATATAAGCGTTTCACGCACGATCTGGTCGAACTTCGTAGATGGACTAGTTGTGGTATCTAGACAGTTATCCTTAGGTCGCAGTTCGCTGTCTTCTCACTTGGACTAGTATTAACTTTGTCACGTATGGTCTAGTCCAGAGTGAGGTGTATGATGTGGTTTCTAACCTAGTGCTACTCCTAGAGGTAATGGAAAACATCTTTCATTAAGCTAAGAGGAAAAGGGAGGGAGAATCTAAACTAGCCTAAGTGCGATGAGCATCCGTTCCTCAATCATCTGTACACATCTTGGACCTCATGCATAAATACCACTAGGATTACCAAGCACAGATCCTAGGTACGCTACTGGGTTACCAAGTAGTCACACTTAAATGCTTGTGATTAAGTTGTACTCATTCTACATTTAACAGGAGTTTAGGGTGAGAAGATATTAACTAAGAAAGCAGTAAATAACAATTAAATAAATAATTAAGCTAAGTGAATGCTGCAATGATGAAGTAATCTTGATCTTTATTTTCGGTCAAGTGTGTGTCCAAGTACATCACACTCAAATAAGGATGCCGTACAATTACAATCACCACACTGCGAGCATGCACTAGGAGAGAAGGGTTGAGAAATGTAAAAAGAAATGTAACTCTAACTACTACCTTAAAAACTTAGAAAAAACTACCTATTGGATCTGTCTACCTCTTATTTATAGATGAGGAGATAGGCTGCAATCTCCCGTATGTGATATCGTGGCTAAGCTATGATATCGCGTACGTGATATCACATACGTGATATCATGGTTAACTAAAATGGTAACTCATCATACCCCCACGATTGACTCGTCCTCGAGTTATAGTGAGAACAAGCTCCATTGATTACATAGTGGATAGGTATGGAATTATTGAATGGTGAGAATGGGTTCATGCTACAGTGCGAAATCAAAACAAAACTGAGACATAACACAAAGAATGTGAAAGAAAATCCTATAGCTACAAAATTGGTGGAACTCATGTAGTTCCTAGTGGGGGTGGCTCCTCCATGGGTGCTTTTCCCTTGTCTTGCGCTCCAAGTCTAAGGACTTGATGACATTGAAGTATGACCTGGAGTTTCTCCTCTTTAGTTTAGGGGTCTTGCACCATCCATGCTAATGTTTTGATATTTGATGGAGTCGGCACTTCCCATGGGTAGGGTAGTTGTGGAAACATTTGATTTGCCTTGACATACCAAGCTACAAACACTCATCGTTCCTCCTCGTAGGCTTTGGCTTTGTCTCTGTATTCTTGAAAATATGCAAGCTGTCGAGCCAATTCTGTTGTGACACCTTTTTATTCTTGGTAGCTTGCTTTTACCACCTCAAGTTCAAAATTTGCAATCTCAATTTTTTGCAATATCTTCTTGCATTCTACAAACTCTATTTCATATTTGCTATAGGTGGTAGCTACTTATTGATCGAGCTCTATTTTTGGGTTTCCTGTTGTTAACATGGCAAGGTTGGCATACTACAGGTTTGCCAAGTACATGTATTCTGTAAGATCCTGGATCTGTAGGTCTTGGTTCTTAACTTTCGCTTGGTGCGTCCAATATGGCCTGCCAGTCAGTATGTTGAGCACTGATAGTGTTGATGTGGCCTTGGCCATATGGATATCCTTCTCAATGATCTGTTTGTACATCCCCACCTGGTCCCGGAAGTTCTCCTTTAGCATTTCATGCTGTTTAGCCTTAATTTGCCACGCATTAATTTCGATAGCTATCTTTTGGCAGATGGCATGTACCTCTTCCATTGAGAGGGTTCGATTTTCCCTGGCTAAATGGCTCATGTCTTGGTTGACCCGGATGAATTGTTCTCCCAATTGATGAAAGTGTTCTTGGAGAACATTCTTTTGCTTCTCCATAGAGGTCAACTGAAGGTTGTCAAAAAAAAGCTACTTGTTTTCCTCTTGTAAGGCCTTGAGTGCCTTGGTATGCACATAAGTTTGCACCTGTGCTATAGAGGCATCCCAAATAGCCTTCTTTTTTTCTTTTGCCACCTTCTTATTCTCCGTTACTAGTTTGGTTAGTTGCTCAGTTTTGAAACTATCCAGTTGGTCTACGGGAACAAATTGCATAGGGTCCTGCTATGCTGTTTATAGGGCCACGAGCTTTTCTTGCAATTTTTTCACCTTTGCTTCAGCATGCTCGACGCTCACCTTTGTTAAGACCAACTTCCCCTTACTGGAAATGAGGTCTGATTGAATTGTTGTAACATCTTGAGGGATGTCAAACAGGGACATCATTACTTGTCCTATTTGTAGCAATCGATCAAGCACATCCTCATGTTCCACAGGAGTCATTGAGGTTCCAGCCAAAGTTTAAGCATCCCATGCTCCTGTGAGATCTGTCGGTGGCACAACAGGTACATTGAACGATTCTTTCCTATGGTCTGTGACCACTTCTATAGCTCTCGCTACATCTTGGTGTTGCATGACCACCACTATGGCCCCTTCACTAGTTTTTAATTGCACTTGGAAAGATGCAACGTTTCCTGAGATCTATTGTGACCAAGTACTTTCCCCTCCTCCTATATTGATGGACATTTCATCCCTTGCACGATCCAAAGAAATCATGGGTTGTATTGCATCATGAATGACGTGGAAGAGATTTGCATCATATCAACTTCCCCAACTGACCATCTCAGTGATGGCCCTGAGATGGCTCATTGACAGTCTGTAATCTTGCAGCGTCGGTGGTTGATCCTAGCCTATGGTAGGCCTTGCTTCCTGTTGTTGGCTGGGTCTCGTACTTGGAAGTTGGTTGGGTCTTGCAAGTTGAGTTGAAGTTGGCACAACCATATGTTCTTTTTCTTATTTTGGTCTCAGCATCTCACCAGTGATTTTCCTTGCAGCTAGTGGCTTTAACAATTCAACATATGAAGCATTTTGGGATTTTCGGAGGACATCATTAGTGTATCCTCTAATACCAACAAATCAACACAACTTCCTAATAAGACAAGGGAAGGGTAATACAAGCTTCCCTGTCTTCCGTTCTTCAAACTGCCTCAAGATCTCCTTGAAATATAGATGAGGTACGTTAGCATTAACCTTTTCCATTAGCACTGTACATCCCCTTACCACATATGTTGAAATCCTTTTTAGGCCCTTCATGGGAAAGAGGTGATATGTTCCAATTTTGAAATAGATCCTCTCTTTCGTTGTCAACTCTCCAAATGTCTTATCCTTGCCATATGCCCTCTCCAACCAAACTCGTTGTGCATTAAGGTCCGAATGAGTAGATAACTAAGAAACCTTTGGCCTTGTATTTGGAAGGTTTAATACTTCCAAAATGGCCTGTACAGAGAAATCAACTATCACACCACAAATGTTAACAGTGGTGCCTTGTCCTTTGTTGTGCTAGAACTAGTACGTTTCCCCTAGGTACCAGGCACCGCTTACAGAGAGGATAGGCCATAAGGGAGACCCTTTGAGGTGGTCCCTAACAACCTTAGGAGAAAACTCTATGAAAGATTAAAAAATTTAATTCCACAATCACCACAGTGAATGTGGACCTTTCATGAATAGCCTAAACATAATCCTAGGGCAACATGAGATGTTGTCCCTGTTCAAGCACTGCAGCATCTCCTCGTTCTACCTGCCTAGACTATATAGTAGTAGGGTGTTCTTGGTGAATGCTAAATGATTGTTCCTCCTACTTTGCATGTTGTCTAGTGGGAACTTGTTCTTCACCTATCCTAGGTCATTTGCTTCCACCTTAAGCAACACCTTCCTGTTCTTTGCATTTCAGGGCCATCTGCAATCACATGGGGCCAATCATTAGTAAAGTTATTTTCAAAGTTCGGTTATACATTACTGCTTATCTTAATTAATTTATTTTATCTTCATATGACATTTCCTAAAAGATATAATAATGAGTCCTTTTTTACTTAGGTGGTTTTCAAATTTAGTTTCCCAATGTACCTAAAGGGATGAAATTAATTTTGGCAAAATTATCCTTAATGTTATAGCTAATTACCCTTGATAATGTCCTTTGGGCAATGAAAAATTCCAAAAAGGTTATGTGCCATTCAGCATGTGTCCCTCCCCCATGACTAAGCTAAATACTCTAGGTTCAAGTAGGTTCAGATGGAATGATAATCGAAGTACCAATGAGTGAGATATGGGTATAAAAGAAAGGGTCTCACAAATTGCAAGTCGTAGAGAAAAATTTGAAAAACTCCCCCACNGGGGGGGGGGGGGGGGGGGGGGGGGGGGGGGGGGGGGGGGGGGGTCATGTATTTATAGCTAAATGTGACACAATATCGTGTACGTGATATCGCGGCATATTGATGTTTAGGCTAAGGGAAAATACCAAATTTTGAAAGCCTTTTCTGAAATTTACAATGGAAATTAAGGACATGTGCGAACGTGTTAAAGGGTTCTAGGGTAATTTAGATAGTTTTGAAGGCATGAATAATTATATGTGGGTGGAACTGATCAATAAAGCCTCAGGTGGTGAGTGAGAGAAAAAGGCCATGTGATGGTTCATAGGAACGTTGAAATTCATAGGGATAGTAATAAGGAAAAGAATATCATAGAAAATACATTGAGGGTAATAAATGATGTGTGAGAGCTGTGTTATAAGTGAAAATTACAAAATATTACACAAGTGGATCCTCCCTAAAGTAGGTTCCAACCTATAATGCCCTTGTGTAACCATACATAAAAGTGTCAGTGGGCACTAGAAGGGTTAAATGTAATCCACATTGGTTCTGCAAAACACACACATGTAAGTATCACCAGGATGAGATAAGAATTCTACGTTATACGAGACATGAGCTACAATTGCATGAACAGTGAGATGAGACGAACTACAGAAGGGATTGTAGAGATTGGGACATGAGGTAACTGACCCAGGGCACAATGAATCCTGTGTGTAAAGCATGATTAATGTGTCATTAACCCATCATTCCAAGATTAGGACCAAGTCCATTCCTCTAATTAGTGACATGCATTGTTTCATCCCAAGATGAGCGACCATGAGAGTACCAAAACAACAAGGTGTATGATCACTTGGAATTTTCTTCAAGGGAAGAGTGATTTTTGTTTTGTTGCACTTCCTTTGTTTTTTTTCTTTTTTTCTTTCTTCTCTTTCTTCTTTTTTTTTTGATTGCTAAATCCAAAGAAGTCTCCAACCTTCAAGCATGGATGCATGTCTTTCTAGTGGGACCCCCTAGAACAACATTGGATTTTTAAGTACCTTTTGATTACTCTTACTCCCATTTTGTGTTAGATCTACAAGGATTTTAGTACAACCACGTTGCATGATAACTCCCATAGATGTCACCAAAGAGAATCAGCAAGTCCCCTTGATGTCATGCCCTAATCATTCCCTCTTGGTCTATCCTTCTTCATTCTTGGTATAATGAACACAAAATTAATTTTAAGTTTTAAGGATGTCAAGAATATCACTGTACCCTCGAACAGAACCTCTTATTTGTAGAGTCGATGAGTGGGTGTAATGGGCTCACTATCCAAATAATTGATCGCTCGAGACTCGATAACATAGAACACACCTCAAAAAATTTTCCACATGAGTGTTTTATTCATAGATGAGATTACTTATAGAAAATGTAAAAAGATAAAAAGACAAAAAGAAAAAACAAAAAATTGAAAAATGAAAGATTAGAAAAAAAAAATTTGTAAAATTAAAGAAAATGAAAAGTAGTTATTAATCCTGCTTGTTATTAGAATGGGGGGTATCCCCCATAACTAAATGGTTGAGCATGGAAAGGATTAATAGTTGACAGATGAGGACCCTTGCATGTTGAAAATATTGAAACTTGGTCATACTCACCCCATTGGGGTTCACACACCTAATTATAGTAACATAGTGGGAAAATTTGTAAGATGTGGTTCTTGGGTAAAGAGTTGACCCACTATGATATTTTTGACCATAAGATGGTATGCAAGGATCAAGATGTTACCCTCCATGGCTATATTCATTGGGCTGTATGGTTGTTGGAGTGTTAATTGGTGACCCTGATGAAGTGACATGAGGCGTTGGATTCGAAGAGAAGGATGCACCATAGTGTTGGACTTGTGCTGAGTTGGAGGATGCAGTGGCCTTGGAATTGTGTTTTCCCTTCCTGTGGTCATTTCTAAAGAAGGGATGCCTTCGATGTTGCTGAGGTCTCTCATTATTGTTGGCAATAGCAGCACAAGTAACGTTTGGGGTTTGTTGCTGTGGTGCAGACAACTTAGGAATAGTTGGTGTCGATGTAGAAGGAAGGAAAGGATGAGAATGTTGAAAATTAGGAGAAGCATGGGGTGCACAAGGTGATGGTTGTGTTGAGGTCATGGGCTAATAGTATTGAGGAGAATGGTAATGTGGCAAGATAGAGTGTGTTGACCTAGTTGGGAAAATAAGATGTTGGACTAGATAAGAATTTGGATTCAGATGGTATGAAGGGTGTCACCAGTTTAGGGGTGGCTTCCCTTACAATTAAGATTATTGCCACTATGATTGAACACAGTTTCTCTATACGAAATTTTGGTGTAACGTGTTTCCCCAATGCTCATATAAATGTAACAGGATTGGGCATTGGCCCTTGGGGTGATCATACAGGCAAATGTTGCAATCATATGTATGATTGGCAGTTGAGCTCTTATTCTCCTCATCCCTTCTTTCCGAATGTCTAATGATATTTTTTCCTACTTCTTGGGTTGTTAAAACTCTTTCTCCAATAATATCGATATATTCTCCACACTTTTTATGTGTCCATTCCAAGATCTTATTGATCTTTACTTTGACTTCCTCTAATAATTGTTGTACCAACAAAGATGATTCTTTCCCCTTGTGATAGGTTGATTTCTCATTTTTATGATCATGGACCTTTGTTAAGTTGAGATTCTGGTCCCGTTGATGTTTTTCAACACTCTCCCATCTAGCCATTTCTCCTTCTTCTTTTTCTACTTGCTTAATAAGGTCTTGGAATTGATGGGTTCATAGTTCGTATAGTTGACCTTGGGCATACATCCCTAGGATCTCTCTTGTTTCATCACGAAGCCCATCAATGATATGGTACATTAGCCTTTCCTCGGAGAACTCATGGCCTAGACAGTTGTTTAATAGTGCATAATATCTTTCTAAGGCCATGTTCAAGGGTTCATGTTGTGCTTGTTTGCATTCTTGGATTTGTTTCCTCAAGGCTAAAACTCTTGAGTAGGTTTGATATCTTTCGTTAAAAATTTCTACCATTGTTGGCCAATGTCATATTGAATTTAGCTTTAACAATCTATACCATACTTTTTCTTGGCCAACAAGTGTCATAGAAAAGTGCTTGAGTTTTTGCCAACCATTATCAATGTTGTTCCATGTACAGGCATTGTAGAAAGCTTGTAAATGTTGTTATGGATCTAAGTCATAACATTCTAAAAAATTGAAAAAGTTGTTTAAATTAAGCCTGGGTAGGTGGCTCTCTTTACAATGCCTACAGGAGATTTGAACAACCTCTTGTATGTGCGTTAGGCTTGTAGTGGCCAGTAGGGGTTCATCATCATCTTGTAAGTTATGCTTTCATGTGTTGGGACAATGTTTCCTTCGTTTATGTCTATAACAAACCCCCACTTTAGGTTGTGTACTCCAATCTTCATTGTCATATAATTCATTGGTTATGAATTTCCTCACTAGGTGTGGCATTATTGTAGTCTTGTAGGAGAGGCATGGTTGTGAAATTGTGTGTGAATTTGTATGTGACTTTTTATAATTATTTCTTCTTCCTAAGAGATATATCGTTAATTCCTATACAATGACCTTGTATGATATAACTAATCTAGATAACTAGCACTGTCCTTGGCAACGGCACCAATGATGAGTGACGGGGTACCCCTACACTCAATGATATGAATACAAGCATTTCACACATGATCCAGTTGAACTTCGTAGACAGACTAGTTGTGGTATCTAGATAGTTATCCTTAGGTTGCAGTTCACTGTCTTCCCACCTGGACTAGTGTTAACTTTGTCATGTATGGTTTAATCTAGAGTGAGGTGTATGATGTGGTTTCTAACCTAGTGCTACTCCCAGAGGCAATGGAAAATATCTTTAATTAAGCTAAGAGGAAAAGGGAGAGAGAATCTAAACTAGCCTAAGTGCGCTAAGCATTTGTTCCTCAATCATCTGTACACATCTTGGACCTCATGCACGACTACTACTAGGATTATCAAGCGTAGATCCTAGGTACACTACTGGGTTAGCAAGTAGTCACACTTAAATGCTCATGATAAAGTCATACTCATTCTACGTTTAACAAGAGTTTAGGGTGAGAAGATATTAACTAAGAAAGCAGTAAATAAAAATTAAATAAATAATTAAGCTAAGTGAATGCTGCAATGATGAAGTAATCTCGATCTTTATTTCCAGTCATATGCATGTCCAAGTATGTCACACTTGAATAAGGATGCCGTAAAATTACAATCACCACACTACGGGCATGCACTGGGAGAGAAGGGTTGAGAGATGTAAAAAGAAGCTTAACTCTAACTACTAACTTAAAAACTTAGAAAAAACTGCCTATCATATCTATCTACCTATTATTTATAGATGAGGAGATAGGTTGCAATATCGCGTACAGGATATCACATACATGATATCGCAGTTAACTAAAATGGTTACTCATCAGATGGTAATGTAAATCTACTCTAATCTAGAGCGATGAGCATCTGGTCCTGGCTTACCATACATGTCTTGGGCTCATGTAACCATTATTGGGATCACCAAGTGTTATGCTATTGGGAAAACCAAGAAATAATACTATTAGAATTACCAAATGATTACACTTAAATAGTCGAAACCAATCGTACTCATTTCCCTTTACTAATGAATAAGTAAAGTAAAATACTTAGAAATGTAAATGATTAAACTTAAAAAATAGTAAAAACTATTCTAAGTAACATAATAAAACTAAGTGGATTTTGTAATGATGAAAAGCAATCTCAATCTTTATTTCTAGTTATGAACTATGCCCAAGTACACTTCACTCTAATAAAGATTCTATAAAACTACTCAACACCACACTATGGGCATTCACTCTTTATTGCTAAGTTATGAAAAAAAACTGACAGACTTCTATTACTAAATGACCGAAAGGTGTCCAATATATGATGAGATTTTTGTATTTATAGGCATTTATTATAATTGCAACATTACATTTACGACATTGCAAAACAGATGTGACATCGCTTCTCTAACATTATAGATGCAACGTAACATCTATGATGTAGAAGCTAACTAAGATGCATCGACATGAATGCTACAATGTAGATGTCATGTAGCATGTATGATATCTTAGCCAATTGATGATTCATCATACCCCCACAACTGACTAAAAACTTATCCTCGAGTTAAAACAAAATGAGGATAAAATCCCTTACAAAATTAGGAGGTAGGTTTAACTATGCATGACTGATGAACCATTTACATGACATGGAATGTTGCAGTGGTATGTACAAAAATGACACAGTTACATGAAAATCAAAAACAAAATTTGAAGTAGCACAATGTAGTTCATATTTTATGTGGCGGTGGCTCTTCCATCACCTACTTCCCTTTGTTATCAGGTTTCTGGAAAGTTTTTCCTCTTCTATCCTTATCTTCTTTTCCATATGCTCTATCTCCTAAGTATGGCATAGAGACTCCTTCAATTTTAACTATTGTATTGGCCTCTTTATTTTATGAGAATTGGTACATTTCTCCTAAGTTCCATGCTCTACTATTGGTTAGTGTGGGCCATAATGGAGACACTTAGAGTTGCATCTTTACAACTTCTGTATTATGAGGGTCCTCCTTCTAGTGGTCTCTTTGGGACCATCTACAATCAACAATGATATTAAAGTATTAGAATGTTCACACTAGTCCTTAATAGCTCTTTACCTTACTCATACCCTTGGTTATATCAAGTTCTTATCATATGATTGTTACAAAGTTAGAAAAATTTGCAAAAAAAGGAACTCCTTAGGTGTTATATCTTTTAGTTACTTATGACCTTATATCATTTTTATTGCTTATTATGGTCAAAAATAGTTGATATGGTCTATTAGGAGTATTATCTAAATCTTTCTAGCCTTAGTTTGATTGATTAACTTTAAGCTTCTTATTATCTTTTTTTACTTACCCTTTCTAGTATCTTCTAGAAGTTAGGAATCTTTGGCTCAAATTTTCAAATTTTTGATTATATCATGCAATGGGCCTTCCATGACTAAGTTGAGCACTCTAGGATCAACAAGGTTCAAGAATTTTGAAAATCGGCTCTACGAGGACAAGGTTATGGCCTTTGTAAGCTAGTGTGCAAGAGGGCTAAGGAAATACTACAAAAACTTCTCTTACTACAAATAAGTAAAAAGAAAATTCTTACTAACACCTGTGTGTATATATACTATTTCTATATGCACAACATCATAGATCATACATCGTAGGTATTTACAACATTGTAATGATGACGTCATTGTTAAAAGGTTCAAATTTTTCATTGATTTTTATTGGAAAAATTAAGTGAGATGAAATGTATGGTAGATGTAAAGATTTTCTAGAGGATCATGGGCCATGAGTGATGCATAGTTTTCAATAATTTAGCATTCAAGGTTCATGAAGAAGGAATCTTGAGCAACAAAAATTTATGGTATGGATAAGAAATGGATAATGAATTTTTGATGTACAAATAGATTATCAGATGATATAGAAAGTATTTATTGAGTCTTGATTATTCTTCAAGGCATAAGATGATGTGGAATTTCTTGTCAAGTATAAAATAAAAGAGTTATACGTGGGTCATCCCCAAAGTAGGCTCTAGCTTTTAGTGCCCTTGTATAACCACGCTTAAAAGTGTTTGTAGGCACTCAAGGAGTTAAATGTAAGACATACCTATTTAGCAAAACACACATGTTAGTATCACCAAGTTGGGAAAATAATGCTATATTATACAAAACCAGAAGTTATGATTAAATATATAGTGAGGTGAGATTGATTATAGAAAGGATTGCTGAAATAGAGATGTGAGGTATTCTACCATAGGCATAATGAATTCTTGTGTTTTATTAGTAGTTAAAGTAATCATTAGCATTTTTGTCCAAGATTCAAACTAAGTCTAGACCACATTACAGTGACATCACATTGCTTCATCTCTTGGAGTTACAATTGAAAGACTACCACTATTGTAAGAAGTATTGTCACTTGGCATATTGTCCATGGAAGGAGTTTATTCATTACACTTCTTATTTTTTTAGCTTTCTAAGAAGCCACGTATCTTCAGGCATGGGTAACATGTCTTTCTAGTGGGACCCCCAAAAATTTATTCTTGTGCATTTATTTTATTTTTAACTATGTCAACCTTACCAAAGGACTACCCTCAGGCATGGGTAACATGTCTTTTTAGTGACATGGTGAGGTAGCACTTATTTTATCCTTACTCCCATTTTTTGTTAGATCAACAAAGATATAATACAACCTTAGCAATAGGATAGGACTTAAAAAAAGTGATACAAGAGAATCCACAAATCCCTTTGATGTCACACCCTTTACATTCCCACTTGATTCTTCACTTTTCTATTGAGGCATAATGATCACAAGTTTATTCAAGTTTATTCTTAGTTTTATGATGGGAATAATATCATTATGGCTATGATAAGAACATATTTTTAATGGAATGGGTGGATGAATATTGTGGTTTCACTTTATAAATAATCAGTCCCTTATGACTTGATAACATAGGGAAATCTTCACCTTATTGGACTACACCTTACCTTATTTTTGGTGTGTGTTATTAGCAAAGAAAATGCAAATGAAAAATATTTACAAAGAAAATGAAAACAAAGTATTTAAAAGATAGAAAAAAAGGAAAAAGATAAAAATAATGAAAAATGTTAAAAGAATGAAAAATCATCAAAGAATAGAAAAATATTAAAGAATTCAAAATTTTTTTAGAAATTGAAAAGTATAAAAGAATGGGAAAATGTATCAAAAAGTGTAAAATGGTATATCAAGAAACTAGAAATAAAAAAGAATTGTAAAACAAAAAATTAAAAAGCACTTATTAATTTCTGAATTAGGATGAGATATCCCCTCCATGATTGAACTCATGAGTGAGTGTCAAAAATTGCACCCTAGTTGCCCTAGGTCATACACTTGAGGTTTCTTACTTACCATCCTAAATGACGTAGTGTTTCTATTGTCATCCCATGTAATCGTGAATGTAATTAGATTTTTATCATCTAAGTCCTTATTTTCCCTATTTTCTAGTGTATGATTATGGTGTAATATTTCCATTTGTGAGCTCTCACTTGGGTTCATTTTCTAAGAATAGGAGTTAATCAGTGGTTTAGATGTTTTCATGAATGTTTTAGACACTTTTAGGTTCTCAATTTCTAATCACTTGGTGTCTTTGGATTTATTGGCCCATGCTTCCATTTGTCCACACACTTGTTTTCCACATTTTTTGTAAGTTGGTATAGGGATTGTGTTAATATTTTGAACTTTTAGCCCAAAACAACATCCTTTATCATTATTAGTGATGCATGGAATTTCCTATCTCTCCACAGTTATAGGTTCATTTGTTATGTTTTGCGTTAGAGTGGTAATGGGTGTTCGCACTTGTGTAGGATAGGGAGACATTGTTTTGATGAGAAAGGGTGTTGCACCAGGTTGGTCTTGTACTAATTTTGACAGGTCTATGAGTTTTGTGCCCATGTGAGGAAACTATCGTAAAGAAAGGACATTTCTGATACTTTTGCTGAGAACTACTAACATTATCATTTACTTGGATGTTCATATCACAAGTGGCATTCTTCCATTGATGTTGTGGTGCTGATACTTATTGTGTTGTTGCTAGTGACATATGTTGGAGAGAAGTATGAAGATATTGAGGATGTGACAGAGGATAAGAGGTGTGAGATGGTTATCCCATAGGAGATGTTGCAGGTTGATGATATTTGGGAGAGTGTAGTCGTGATTTGTAGTAGAGGAAGTAGAAGCATTTGGGAAAAGAGGTTTTTGAACATAATATTCATGTGGGTTTGGCTAGCAATAAGGGTATTGTTGGTTTGATGATGGCATCCCCCACAATTGTGGGTTTTTCCACTACAGTTGATAGTAGTGTTGAGGTTGATAAAAAGCCCCACTAGAATAATACAATTGATTGTAAGACTATCTATAATTACCTTGTGAGTAAGGTAATTTCCTAGGCATTTGCTTTTGCATGAACTTGGGATTCAAAGTAAACATCCTAAACTCTTGTAGATGTAGCATAATTGAGTAATAGCCCTCTATATGGTCATATTGGTAGACGTTACATCCATCATCCTCTTTTGTGGTTGAGTCTATAGCCCATTCTACTATAGGTATTTTTCCTTTTTCCTTATAAGTCTTCATACCTGTTTCTTTGTTCTTTTCCCTCTTCTTGTTTTGATCACTTGATCCTTTTTGTGTTACCTTGTCCTCTAAGGTTTCAATGTAGGTTGTAACGTTCTCATTCATAAAATTCTACATCTTATCTATCCTTGCTACAATCTCAATGATAGTCTTGTGTATTCTCAAGGTTTGTTGTGAAATCACCTCATTAGAAGCTACCTCTTTTTCCTCATCATAGATATTTCCTCTACATTTTCTTGTTTACATAACTCTCCTTCTTTTTTCACCTACTTAACTAGCCTTTGTATTTGATGGGCTTTCAATTTGAATAACTGAACTTGGGCATAAATCCCTAGGGTCTCTCTTGTTTGGTTATGAAGCCCATCTATGATGTGGAAAAGCTTCTCTTTTTGAGAGAAATCATGACCTAAACATGTATGTAGTAGCATATAGTATCTATCCAAGGCCACATCCAAGGATTCATGTTTTCTTACCTCCATCCTTGGATTTTTTTCCTCGGGTTGGAGACTCTCTCATAGGCTTGGTATTTCTCATTAAATAGTTTCAGCATTTTGGACCATTGTTGGATTGAATCTAGTATGAATGATCTATACCAAATTTCAGCTTTGTCAACTAGTGTCCTAGGAAAGAGCTTAAGCTTTTTCCACTTGCGTTCAATGTTTTGTAAGGCATAGGCATCATGGAAGGCTTGCAAATGATCTTGTGGATTAGAATCATAGCCTCCCTTAAAATGAGGAATGTTATTCATATATAGCCATCTGATTTGGCTCTCCTTTTGATGCCTATGGGTATTCTAGCTACCCTCCCTGATCTTTATCATGCTCCAAGTAGCCAAAAAGGGTTCATCACTATAAAAAATTTTATGATGGTAATCTCTAACTCTATTTGTCTAATAGTGATGGTCTGGGCTATGTTCACTTTGATGGATTTTATTCTATCTTTGACTTCTATTTCTATCTTCATCTTGATCCTCTAGTGGAGCTCTATCTTTATTCCTATGTTCATCTTTGTCAGAACTAAATGTTGAAGAGGGAAGAGGAAGATGGGAAACTAGGATAATCACCATGGCTCTTATATTTCCTCCTATGGGCCCTTAATTTATCTCTTCTAGGTTTGGAGGAGGTCCTAGGCCTTGAGATCTTCCTTGTTCTAGGACTTACTCCATCTCCTCTAGGATTGTATGCACTAGTTAAATGTAGTCCTTGAGTATAATAAGAGCTAAAATGAGCATATGAAACCCATTCTCGAGGCTATTCACTCCAATTCTCTTCAGTATAGATCTTATCATTTATTTTACAAGTGTTTTCATCATACAATGCACTATGGGTTCTATGTGAAGAAGACATGTTTTTAACGTGTGTGACTTAATATTTTCTGAAAGATAAATTTTTAATACCTTTATAGTGATCATGTATAATATAACTAATCTAGATAACTAGCACATTCCTAGCAATGATGTCAATGACAAGCAGGAGGTACCCCTGCACCCAACGATACGAATCACAAGCATTCATGCATGATCTAGTCAAATTCCGTGGATGGGACTAGTGTAGCATCTAGATTGTTAAGCATTGATCATAGCATGTTGTCTTCCCACTTAAACTGGTGGTAGCTTTGTCACGTATGGATTAGTCCAAACTGAGGCATATGATAATTGATGTTGTTTGGCCTTTAATACTCCTAGTTGTGAACATGATGAAAATTGAAAATATAAATCTAAATCTAAGTAATAATGATTTTGTAAATCTACTATAGCTTAGAGCAATGAGCATCTGATCTTGGCATATCATACATGTCTTGGGCTCATGTAATCATTATTGGGATTACCAAGTGTTATGCTACTAGGTGAACCAAGTAACAACACTACTGGGATTACTAAACGATTACACTTAAATGCTTGAAACGAATTGTA
The DNA here is from genome assembly GCA_015680685.1 of Gnetum montanum. Taxonomy (NCBI): domain Eukaryota; kingdom Viridiplantae; phylum Streptophyta; class Gnetopsida; order Gnetales; family Gnetaceae; genus Gnetum; species Gnetum montanum. The sequence continues at coordinate 2,525,627 of MNCI01037150.1, read as the reverse complement.
CTCATTCTACTTTACTAATGAACAAGTAAAGTAAAATACTTGGAAATGTAAATAATTAAACTAAGAAAATAGTAAAAACTATGCTGAGTAAATCAATAAAACTACATGAATGCTATAATGATGAAAAGTAATCTTGATTTTTATTTTTAGTTATAAATTATGCCCATATACACTTCACTCAAATAAATATTCTATACAACTACTTAGCACCACACTACAGGCATTTACTCTCTATTGCTAAGTTATGAAAATAAACTAATAGAGTTTTGTTACTAAATGACTGAAAGGTATCCAATACATGGTAGGAGTCTCATATTTATAGGAATTTATTATAATTGTGACATTCCATTTATGACATCGCAAAATAGCTATGACATTGCATCTACAACATCGTAAATGCGATGTAGCATTTATGATGTAGTAGCCAATTGAGACACATCGATAGAGATGCTACAATGCAAATGCGATGTAGCATTTATGACATAGAATCTATGATATCTCAGCGAATTGAGATATATTGATAGGGATGCTACAATGCAAATGTGATGTAGCATCTACAACATAGCATCTACAATATCTTAGCTAATTGATCATTTGTTAGTATTCAACAACAAAAATTGTTCTCATTCTATTGTTTTAGTCATAGCTCTTTGTAATTTGCTCATAGTCATATAAGACTTAATGGCATAAGCATAGAATGGATATAAAGTATAAAGATAAATGTTAATAATTCTATTTGGTTGGGACACATCTCATTTAGAACATATGCTAGTTTTTGTAAAAACCTTAGGTTGTAGTTATAAATGGTTTCTCTAGGTAACTTTCTTAATCCAATAAAGTTACTAGGCAAGGGCATGATTAGTAAATTTATCAATTTGGGACATAATGTATTTTGAAAATCTTGATATGCACTAATGGAAGCATTTGGAAGTATGAAAAACTATTGGGTTGCTTTATCTCATAATTTTGTCATAAAATTTCTACATGCAACATTATTATTGGTAACTTTATAAATTCCTAAAAGAATTTCAAAACATTTGAGACATTGTCGTGCATCATTTGAAGTAGGATCAAAGAAGAAATTGATGTTTTATAAATGTTTAACAATGACATGATAATGTATGATGTTAAAAGGATCGTTAACCAAAAGAGTAGGGAGTGGGTTGGTTGCCATCTTAGTTTTAGTTTTCTTGTGTATATAAGTAGTAAAATAACAAGCTAATTCTCTTCTTTGGTTAAATTGATAGGTAGTTGGTTGGTTTGGATTGGGGTGAGATGTCTCCTTAGAAATGAGTTATGGAAAGTATCTTCACTCATAAAACAAATAGATTGTAACATATAAATATTGATAAACTTTTATAGTCACAATTTATGTAAAATAAAAGAAAATAGGACAATAAATTAAATTGTAAAAACTAAAATGAAATGACAATGAAAATAGATATAAAAGACAGAATATTTACCTTAGACTTCAAGAAAAATAAACCTAAAATAAAATGATGTTTAACAATAACAAAATTAAAATAGTTCACCTTGCCAAAGTTAAGACTAATGTCAGAATGGCCAAAGGAGAAAAAAATTAAATTAGAAAATCAAGCCTTCATATTAACACTAAAACAAAGGGGTGGAAACCCCTCAAAATTATTAATATACTAATAAAAATTTTAAATGCTTTATACTAATAAAAATTTGAATTGCTTAAATGATGACCCTCACTGTAAGGCTTAAAACAAATACATAGTAGAGAGGGATGAACCCTTGGGTTTATGATGTGACTAAGAAAATCTCCTCCATAAATGACACCTTGCTCAACTAATCTACTACATGTAATTAGTAAAGCATATATAAATAAATATTAGAACAACTTTAGAACATCTAGAACATGGTATCAATGATATGAAAATTCATCCTAATCAATGCCATCCTTCTCCCACAAGTTGATGATATGAAGTCGATTTCCAACTTTGTGACATTGTTTTAACTTTGAAAAGTGAATATTTCATTGATCATATTATTCCCTAAATATATGACACCAATGAATATTATGAAAAATGAAAAAAGTGGTAGACTATTTAGTAAGGTAGTCAAACTTAACTTTTGAAAGTCCACATTGATGTGGAATTACTTGGCAAGTATGAAATACAAACGTTATACAAGTGGATCCTCCAGAAAGCAGGCTCCAACCCTTAGTGCCCTTGTATAACCAAGCCTAAAAGTGTCCTTAGGCACTCAAGGAGTTGAATGTATGACATACCTATTGATGAAGTGTATTTTGTGTGGCTCTAATATTGTATATCCAATGGCAAAGCCCTAATATTGGATACCCAATATCAGGGACCAAGAAGCGATGTTGAATATCCAATATCATGGGAGGTGTGTAGGCCTATAAATATAACACTTGGGTGCATGGTTTGGAAGTCTTTTATCATAGTATAGTAGAGCTCTTATAGTTTTTCTTCCTAAGAGTTAGAATATTTTCCCAAGTGCTCAAAGTAGGAGTCATTGAGTGTACAAATCTTTATTCGAGCACTATTGTACCTAAGCATGATAATGTGTGCAATAATAAAGATGATGTTTTTGATAAACCTTGTAGAAATTCAGCTAGATTAAATATTTTCTTCATACATTCAGTGTTTTACATAATTTTTTTTAATTCTTTAAGTAATTAAGCTAAATTAAGATAAATTAAGCTAGATTAAATAGTAATTAATTAAGAACATAAGTATGACCACTTAGATCATGCGCATAACACTTGGTAATCCTAGTAATGCTTAACATTTGATAATCCAATAGCATTATATGTGTTTAGGATGTGTACGGAAAGTAGGACCAGATACTTATGTTAGGATTAGTTATACATTGGTTAGTCAGTTTGATTAAATTAGCAATTAATTAATTCATTTATTTCATCCTTTATTTTAAGTAACCAAAACATAAAACATAAAAAATAACAAAAATCATACACATCGATTACACGTAATCATACCTTTGCATATCACAAGTGTAATTGGGAAGACAACAAATGATTGTTAGGGTAAGTTCATTTCATAGAGGCTAGTGTGCCAGAAGAAAAAGGGTTCATGGAATTTGACTACATCATGCATGAACACTTAGTGAGTTGTATGGTTGAGCATAGAGGTATTTTCCACTCATCATTAGTTTTGTTGCTAGGGACTTCTTTTTGTTTGAAATGTGCACTATCTAGGAACCTAGTGAAAACCATAAAACATTGTTGGAACAGACCCTAAAGTCACATCATACATAAAAATAACAAAAATAATTATAATAAAGCACACTAATTTTTATTTTTTCTAATCCCAAAATGTCTTCTTTTCATAGGCACAATGATAGTAAACCGCTAGTGCCTCAATAATGCAAGGTAATATATACTCATCTAGATAAGTATGTGCCCTACTTCACCTTCTTCTTGCATTAGGATAAACAATTGCAGTGAAAATATATGAAGGAAAACATTGTAATGCCTCTTGATCAATATATGCTTAGAATGCTACTCAAAACTCTTAGGAGGTTGGACATCTAAGATCTTTAAGAAGAGTACGTTGTGCATGAACATGACTATCGAGACCATCATCCCACTAAAATACAATGTAGAAGAGATTGACACCAAGAGAAGCACCATGAGGCTTTGAAGGAAAAATAGTTCACCAACCCCTTGTTCTTGCTAAACCAAAATGACAATGAGAATCCTCCCTCTGGGGCTTCTCAATATGAAAATTCTCCATCCCTTGATATTGATGATGGGGGCTTGAACTTGAATCTATAGTTCACTATCAACAATCTAGGTTCAGGTAAAAGTGGGATTCAAAGCAAGGGCTCAAGCAAGCATCAAGATGATAAGAAAGCTTATGAACATGGCTATGATAAGCATAGAGAAGGTGACAGATATCATGGTGATGGTAGTCCTCCTCCCTCTTCATCCTTTTTATTTGCATCTTCATCTTCTTCTTTTAGTTCTAATAGATGCCATGGAAAGAATAACTATGATGAAGGTAAAAAGAGAGATCATGATAATCATAGAAACCATCATGAATGAAGGGGTCACAGAGGATACCATAGACATCATCGAAATAATGATGATGATGAGCCTTTGCTAGCAACTTAGTGCATGCTGAATATTGCAAAGGTAGTGAAAATTTGGAGGCATGTGAAAGATAGTTGGATCAAGAACCTTGACATGAACAATATCCTAAAATTGAAGGGGGGATATAACTCTAATATGAAAATACATATTCAAGTCTTTCACAATGCCTATGCCTTATAGAATATTGAAAATTATTGGCAAAAATTAAAGCTATTTCCTAGGAAACTCATCAAGAAAGAAGAAAACTAGTATCAATCCTTGGAGCCATGATCCATTCATAGGTGGAGTATAATGCTAGAGTTGTTTAAAGATAAATATTAGACATACTTCTAAGTCTCTAATATGAGAAGGCAGATCCAAGGATTGAAGTAAGAAACTCTTGAACCCTTGGGCATTGCCATGGATAGATATTATTCTCTCATACAATGATGCCTTGGCCATGGTTATCCTCGGTGAGAACAACTTTGCCACATCATAGATGAGCTCAGATCAAAAACAAGAAGAACTCTTTGGATTTATACCCATGAAAGACTATTAGAACTTAGAGCCCATAAAATCTAAAGGTTGATTAAGTAGGTAGCAAAAGAAGAAGGAGAGCCAAGAAAATGAGAAAGTGCTGAGGAATATAATAGGAATCTTTCCATTAGAAAAAGGGAGGTTTGATTTTATGATAGAGAAAAGGAGTCACCACTTGATGAGATGGTGCAATGAAAAATCTTGCTAATCTAAAAGTTTTTTTCAATATATTATCCAAGGTTGATAAATTATGGGACTCTATAGATGAAAAATTTCAAACTACTCTAAAAATCACAGAAAAATCAAGAGAGCAAAGTAGTGATTATGACTAAAGGAGGTGGAGAGAAGCTGAACATGCCTACCAAAGGGGTAAGGGCAATGTTGATGTAGTAGAAGAAGTTGGGGAGATAGAATTAGATGATGATGGTGGATGTGACATTTGCAAATACAAACATCATAAAGGATGTTTCCCTATCATGTTACACTTGTAAGAGTTTAGGATGTATGCATTGAATCCTAAACAAGCAAGAAGGCAAGCATCCCGAAGATTGCCTTATCCTCAAGGCAATCCAAGCTAGTTCCACCAACAACAACAATCTTATTATCTAAGTGGATCTTTGCCACAACCATATGCATAGTACTAGTAGTGGTAACACCCATAGTGATGGGGGATGACACCACCAAGGTAGTAGTACCCTTACTAGTAAGAAAATCCATATGGATACTATGTTCATCAACCCATTTCTTCACATGACTCTTTTAGTCATGCCACCTTCCAACATAACTACTATCTTATGGAGTATTACCGAACTCATTCTCCATCTCCTAGGAAGAAGTTCCCACATCCATATTACCCTTCTCATCCTTATACATGAAACACCCTAAAATTTCAAGGCATTCTTGCTTCACCAGGATGTTGGAAATGAAGCAAACACTTCCACAAGTGTAGCCTCATGACAGTTTGATAGGAAATGAATGCACTGAGTTTAGATTGTTCGGTTCAGCAAATTTTCTACCTCCAAAGCTGACAGGCCCGATGGAATCTTTGGCTTGCCCACCTGGATGATTCACTTAGCTAATAGTCTATTCAAAAATCATGCTTGGAGTTGTCGACAATGCTCAGGATGCACAAAATAGTTCAGCAAGATTTCTAGTGAAGAATTTTGCTATGCCACGCTACGCTATGTAGCGTAGCAAGCCTTGGAAGATAGCTGCTCATGCAATCAAGTGCAAACTATTGCAAAATAGGGTTCTACACTATGCTACGCTACACAGCGTAGCACAACATAGCGTAGGCAAGTCAAAAAGGCCCATCTTACCAAGTGATTCCAATGAAGAAATTGCACTCAGCAAGCACTCCAGCCTTTAAAACTAGTTGCCTTGTTCATCTTCAAGTCCTTTAGCAAAGTTTCTTACTAGAAAGTGGTGGATTGAGCAAAAATTAGGAAATGCTGGCTACTACGCCGTGCTATGCTGTGCTATGCTACATAGTGTAGCATAGCCTAGCAACAATACAAGAACAACAAGAAATGTTTCAAATGCAAGTTTAGCAAGTTCAAAGGCTCCCCTTCACAAAAGGAAAATATTGCAACTGTTAACATGGTTAAATCTTCAAACAAGTGTTTGCAACTTCAACACAAGTCACAGATAAAGCTAGTTTCTACACTACGCTATGCTACGTAGCATAGTAGAGATGCAAACTAAATGAAGTGCTTCAAACATTAACCTGATGCACACTGAAGCTTCCAACAGATGCAGTTGACTTCAACAAAAATCTACTTTTTGAACTAGTATAATGTAGCAAATAGCTATGCCACACTAGTATGCTTCATCTCTTGCTTGCATTGTTCACACACTTGACATCAGCATTCCCAGTTTTGACAACATGATTATAGCGTAGTAGGTTCACAATTTTCTTTACATATCCATGTGATATAGGCACGTCAGCATCTCGTGGGTCTAGGACACATGACATCCAAACCATATCTCTTGCCTGTTCTTGGCTATAAATACCTCGATGAGCAACGCTCAAAGGGTTGGCAGTTTTAAGCATTGTTAGCATTTTTTGCGATTGGAAAAATTTAGTTGCCAAATTGAGAACTCTGTTGGCAAGTTGGAAAATTGGCAATTTGTTAGGTCGGCAACTTTTAGTGGTTGGCATCTTTTGCATTAGCACTTGGCATTAGATTTTTTCTTGTTGGCATTTTGTACTATTAGCTTTTAAGCTTGTACTAAAAAAATGTAGTTGAGGTATTTCGAATGTTCTAGTCATTCTTGGACTCTCTGTGTGCCTCTAGCATTGTATAACTTGTTATACATTTTCAAGAAAAGAAGAGAATCGAACCCATGATTTTTTGGTGGTGTATTTTCTTATCCTAGCTGCTCTATCATTTCTTCATTGGTATCATTTTTTAGCATGATTTTTCTTTATTATTTTATTCATTAATCATTAGTTAGATCTCATGTATTTCACACTTAAAATGACATTTATGAAAGGTTAAGTTACACCGGTTAAGTACCTATTTGATCGACCAGATTGTTCAGGGCATCCTGTTTCCATTTTATCCAGCACGGCCCTCGCACGGATCTAGGGTTAAAACTATTCACCTGATGACCTCTCAGTGTTTCTAGCCACCGATGTTTTTGGTCGCTACACTACATATGCCCCTTTACCCTCAACTCAGTTACTACCTACTCCATTAATGTAGGAAGAAATTTCACCTTAGTTGCAACAACGCAATGCAACGAGGGCTATTAACTTATAGTCAACTCCTCAGTTGAGTGGTTTAAAAACTAGATAATAAAATAGACCTTTCTTCCTAATCAATAGCCCAACTAAACCCTCACATACACCTATAGTTGTTAACTCTTCTTCTTTATCTCCTTCTACATCTAATCTATTCAGGTTCCCTTCAAACCAAACACCTCCCAAAGTGCATACCATCATGTTAGCTCATGTGATAACTAGTTGGATAAAGGTTGGCCACCTTCCTAGGAAACTAGTTGATCCTGGAAGTCCACTTATTTACCTTAAAATTTCTAGAAATGAGTCTTGCAAGGCTCTTTTGAAATAAGGTTCTGGTGTTAATCTAATTTTCCATGAGATGTATATAGCCTAGAACTTGCCTCCACTTAAGAAGCACAACATTCATCTCAAGTTGGGTGATCATTCCATCACTATTCCTTTGGGACTAGTAAAGGGCATTATGATCAACTTTTATGGGTCTTCCTACCTTGCTAATTTCTTGGTGATTCAAGTGGACAATTATAAGGTGAACTTTCTAATCATCATGGAAAGGGCTTGGGTGAGCATTGTTGATGCACGATTGGGGATTTGAGATCTTTCTCTCAAAATATCTAAAGAAAATGCATTCAAAAAGATCAAGAGGAAGAAAGTTCCATGCATCATGTATAGTGATATAGGGTGTAATTATGTGCAGAAACTATGGGCTATTAATAGTGTATCTATCAAAGCATGCAATTAGTGTGTTGATATATCTAAAATTCAAAGGTGATTGTATACAAAAATCACAATGTAGGAGGGCATCTAGTGGTTAATAGCTAACCCTAAGAGTAGCTCAACACTTTGCATGAAACTTGCTAACTATCTAGCATGTGCCCACATGGAAGGCAAGGATGATCTAGAGCAATTTCATCACCAACTCTCTAATGATCACTTTTCATTGCCATTTGTGGATCAAATGTTGGACACTATTTCTAGGCATTACTATTATAGCTTTTTGGATGGTTATAGTGGTTATAACCAAATCCATATCGTGCCAAAGTATCAAGAAAAACAACATTCACAAGTCCCTAGGGAACTTTTGCATATCGAAAGATGCCTTTTGGTTTGTGCAGTGCTCCTACAACATTCCAACGCTTGGTCTTAAGCATTTTTTAGCAACAAATTGGTAGTGAGATGGAATTCTTTATGGATGACTTCTCCAGCTATGGGGCCACATTTGAGCAAGCCTTGGATTGCCTTGAGCATGTGCTTAAAAGATGTGTGGAAGTAAACCTTTAGATTAATTGGAAGAAGAGCCATCCGATGGTCCAAGGGGACCCTATGTTGGGGCAAAAAATCTAACAAGCAGGGATTAGGTAGATGCTAAAAAGATTAGGTTCATCCAAGGAATTACCAATGAACTACAAATTGTAAAAGATGTCCGATCATTCCTTGGACACACTGGTTACTATTGAAAATTCATAGAGAATTTCTCTAAGATCATAAGATCATAAAATAGTTAGTCCATCTAACAAAGAAATATGCTCCATTTATTTGGACCAAGGAATGTAAAAATGCATCCCAACAGCTAAAGGAGAAACTTGTAGAAACTCTAATTCTATGAGCACTAAACTAGTCCAGAACATTTCATGTCATGATAGATGCATCAAATTATGTCTTGGGGGTCATGATTACATAGTTGGACAATTAGAAATGTCCTTAGTACATCTATTGTGCAAGCCAAAGAATTTTGGGTGCATAGCTAAACTACATCACCACAAAAAAAGAATTGATGTTAGTGGTGTTTGCCTTGGAGAAATTTAGGCACTATGTGCTTGGATATAAGGTGTTCATGCACATGAACCATAGTGCAATTCAATTCTTGATAAATAAGCCAATGGTGATCCCCCATGTTATATGGTGGCTAGTGATCTTGCATGAATTCAATCTTACAATGGTAGATTGAAAGAGAACTAAGAATGTGGTCATTGATCACTTGTCTTAATTGAGAGCGAACAACAAAGAGGAGTAAAGCCCATTGTATAATCAATTTCCTAATGAATTTCTCTTTGCTAGGGCTATAATTGAATACTTTCCCACTGAGCCTAAATGGTATGATGACATTCTTATCTATCTTCTCACTCAAGAGATGCCACAAGAGCTTAACCATAGAAAGAAATAATAGTTTCTTCACTAGGTAAAATGCTTCATGGAGATTAATGGACACATGTCTAAGTTGTACGTAGATGCCTAGGTTCATTGTTATGTCCATGATGTTGATCAACTGTGCATTCTCCAAGATGCTCATGAGGGTCCTTGTGGGGGTCACTATGCTAGGAGAAGCATGACCATTAAGATCCTGATGGTAGGGTATTATTGGCTAACCATATTCATGAACACCCATCAATTTGTCTTCTCATGTGAAAATTGCCAATGTAATGGTGGAATAACCACTCATATGAAGGATCCTCAGTAGTGGATCCAACCACTAGAATCCTTTGACATCTGGGACATTGACTTCATGGATCCCGTCACCCCATGTTAAATATAAAGGGGTACATCATAGTCATTGTTAACTATTGTACGAAATGAGTAGAAGTAATAGTTGTCATCAATTGTAAATCTTATATTACTTGTGGATTTGTATAATAGAATGTTGTAAATGGGTTTGGTATGCCACATGTATTAATTTTTGATAATGGAACCCACTTTACAAGCACTACCTTTTGAAAGCTTACGCAATGCTTGGGGGTTGAGCATAAGTTAACAACACCTTATCATCCTGAAGCTAATGGTCAGGCTAAGGTTACAAATAGGAAAATCACTAAGATCTTAATGAGAATAGTTAGCAAATATACAAGATACTAGAACACAAAACTCAATGATGCCCTCTAGGCGTACCGTTGCACTTGGAACCTCCCTATAGGCTACTCTTCCTATGGGTTGGTGTATAGAAAATTGCCAACTCTTCCTATTCAATATAAGCTCTATACACTTTCAATAGCCTGTGACATTGACCTTAACTTAAGTCTAGCACAAAAAGAAAGATTAATGAATCTCAACCTGCTAGATGAAAATCGATTGGTGGCCCTATCATCTAACAAGTTGCACAAGGCATTTAACAAAAAATGCTATGACCATAGAATTAGAAAAGTTAAATTTTAACCAGGAGATAAGGTCCTCTACTAGAACCCCACACATGTGCCACAACGAACCAAGTTTCAAATACTATGGAAAAGATCTTATATTATTTTTGAAATCTTTTCTTCTAAGGCCATGTTGATCTACAAACCTAAGACCCAAACAATTAACAAGTAGTCAACATGCAAAAAATTAAACCATTCCATGAGTATAAGGAAGCCAGTGGTCATAACACCTTCTCAGATGGGCAACCACATTCGATTTTTCAAATATCCTCCTTCCAAATTAGTTTTAGGGGAGATGGCCATCCATGCTAATCATATAAATGACTCATTAGCTTTTTTTTTGTTTTTTTTTCTACACATTTTTATTTTACATTTTTTTGTTTTTATATCCTTTTGGCTTTTCTACTTTTAACTATTTGATACCATTTTTTTGTTTTACAACATTGATAATATGTTTTATTTTTCTTAAATATTTTATAATTTCTCATATATTTCTCTTTATTTTAGTGTGATTTTCTTATTACATTCTAATAATAATGTGCCTTATTGCCAACAAGGTATAGTACGATTTGCTTGATGTGGGCATGTGCTATCTAGTTATTTAATTGTTATTTTCTAGATTTTAGATTTAAATTTTGTTATTGATCACTAAGACATGGTTTCTTTTTCATGAAACAAACAATGAGTTCATGTCATCCACCCATCCATAAACTCTATGATGTTTCTAGTTCTGGAAGTATGAGGTCCCTTTCCTTAACAAATCTTTAACAAACTTGTGACCTTGGTAGTTTTTGGACATGGAAAGGATTTAAGGGGTTGAACAGGATGTTACTTCAAGGAACTCAACACTCTAGAAGTTGCGTTCAAGGGGTTGAACATGGATGTAACTTCAAGGATGCATCCAAGGATTGAAGTGCATGAACATGGATGTGACTTCAAGGTTTCATGAGTGTTTTCATGGATTTTTTATCGTTCCATGTTGACCAATAACAAGAATTTGAATAAGTATTTGCATGGTGTGGCTCCCATCCAAATAATAATAATAATAATAATAATAATGGAAATTAAAAGCACATCCCTTAGACAAAATGATGGGCTACAAGTACTAGTTATGAGACTTGAAACATATGTTACCCATGCTTGAAGGTCCCCTCTAATTGAGGCCTTTTCTTCCTTCTTGCTTCTCTTTTCTTCTCCATAAGGAATGGTGTTTGATCTATGAGAGCTCTCTTATGTCTCAAGGGGATGGACTAGTCTTAGAGTGGTGATGCAAAGTCATTATACATGGTTGGTTTTCGTTTGGACTAAGGATTGATTTTATCAAGTCATTTAACCACAAAATTCATAAGGGACTTCATGTGACCTTAATTAGGAACTCCATTCAACTTTCTCTCTCTCATCCATTTATTCTTTCCATGCCTCACTTCACTACTAGTGTTCATGTCCTTGTTTAATATCTTAGTTTGATGTGTCAAAATTCTTAGGTAGTTTCTTCTAAGTTTTCATACTTAACTTTCCATAATCATTAATCACCCATGGGACACATGAACTCCTTGGTTTGAAGACATGCTAGGGTAACAAAGGGCATGTGCCTACTTTGGGAAGGACCTACTTGCATACCATTTAGTTGGGATAGTTAAGTTCTTTATCCTTAGACATTCTCATAATTAATTCCTTTTGCATGCCACATCAATAACATCCAATTGTGTGCACCTTCATAATGTTTTTTTTAGAGAAATCCTCTTTTTTGTTGTTTTGAATTCTTTAACCCTCTTCACACGTTTCATCACATTTGGGCTTTTGAAAATTTAATGATGAACCACTTATCCATTTCATCCCATTTTTAGTCTTCCCACTACTAGAGGTATGCTCTAGGTTGTGGGGGCCACTCAGGTTTTTTTTACAGCCATTTTTTTTAAATTTTTCTAACTCCCACAAAGGTTTAACTAAGGACTAACACTAACATCATCAATCCATAAAGTTAAATCCTTTCAACAAACTCTGATAGCTAAAGAAATCAAATACTATTAATTAGAAGAATCAATCCATCATAATCATAACCTAGCCAAGTGTAAGTACTGATGAGACAAGATACCTAAAAGCTATAAGTTACACATTGCACACTAATATGTGATTTTTTTGTGACTACAAAGGGAAGTGTGGATTGGAAGCAAGATTGTCTTTACCAAGGAATAAGCAACAACACCATGTGATGAGGCTCCTTCATGATTATTGAATCTTCTCCCTTATTCATTAGCTGCTAGAGGAGTTGGATGTGAATTTTGGTCAGGGTGTTTAATTCTATTGTCATGAACACCCAATTTTGTAAAAGATTGTAAATCCATACACTTGAGCACTTAGAATTTATCTATTTTGTCTAAGTTAGTTTGCATGTCAGTCAATGATCTTATACCTTCTCAAAATTTTATAAGGGACTTGTTCCTCCTTTTGTTCACTTGAGGAAAAGTTTTCATTCAATGATGGAGGTATGATGAAGTGTATTTTGTCTTACTCTGATATCGGATACTCAATATTGGGGACCAAGAAGCGATGTTGGATATTTGATATCGCATGATGTGTGCTGACCTATAAATATAACCCTTGGGCACATGGTTTGGGAGTCTTCTATCATAGCGAGTAAAGTTCTTGTAGTTTTTCTTCCCTAGAGTTAGAATATTTTCCAAAGTGCCTGCAACAGGAGTCATTGAGTGTATGTATCTTTATTCAACCTCTATTATACCTAAGCATGATAGTGTGTGTAGTAATAAAATGAGCTTTCTAATAAACCTTGTAACACTTTAGCTAAATTAAATTTTTTCTTCATACATTCAATGTTTTATGCAATTTCCTTTGATGCTTTAAGTAATTAAGCTAAATTAATCTAATTAAATAGTAATTAATTAAGCACATAAGTATGACTACTTCAAGCATGTCCATGATGCATGGTAATCCTAATAACTTTTAACATTTGGCAACTCAGTAGTGTTATATATGTTTAGCATGTGTATAGAAAGTGGGACTGGATGCTTTTGTTAGAATTAGTTAGACATTGGTTAGTTAGTTAGATTAAATTAGCAATTAAATTACTTCATTTCTTTCATCCTTTATTTAAGCACTCAAAAAATAAAACATAAAAATAATAAAAATATTATGCCTTGATTACACTTAACCATACCTTTGCATATTGCAAGTGTAATTGGGAAGATAATGAATGACTATTAGGACAAGTTCACTTCCTAGAGGCTAGTGTACTAGAAGAGAAAGGATCCACAGAATTTGATTGAATCGCACGTGAATGCTTAGTGATTCATATGGTTGAGTGTAGGGGTGCTCGTTGCTCATCACCTATCTAGCAAAACACACATGTAGTATTGTCATATTGGAAAAATAATGCCATATTATACAAAACCAGATGTTATGATTAAATATATAGTGAGGTAAGATGGACTATAGAAAGCATTGGTGAAATCAGGATGTGATGTATCCTACCATAAGCATAATGAATCCTTTTGTGTTATTGATGGTTAAAGTAATCATTAGCCCTTCTTTCCAAGATTCAAACCAAGTCCAAACCACATTCAAGTGACATCACATTATTTCATCTCTTGTATTTACAACCATAAGACTACCATTATTGTAAGAAGTATTACCTCTTGGTGTATTATCCAAAAAAGTTTATTTATTGCACTTTTTATTTTTTAGATTCCTAAGAAGTTACCTACCTTCGGGCATGGATAACATGTCCTTTCAATGGGACCCCTAGAAATTTATTCTTACGCATTTATTCTATTTTTTAACTATGTCAACCTTACCAGAGAACTACCTTCAGGCATGGGTAACATATCTTTCTAGTGACATGGTAAGGTAGAACTTATTGTACTTTTACTCCCATTTTTCATTAGATCTACAAGGATATAATAAAACTTAAGCAATAAGATAAAACTCACAGTAGTAATCCAAGAGAATCCACAAATCTTCTTGATGTCACACACTTTTCATTCCCAATAGGTTCTTTACTTTTCCATCTAAGCATAATGATCACAACTTTATTTCTAGTTTTATGATGGAAAGAATATCATTATGGCCATGGTAAGATTCTCTTATTAATGGAATGGATGGATGTATGTTGTGGTCTCACTATATAGATAATCAGTCCCTTATGACTAATAATATAGAGAAATCTTCATCTTGTTGGATTTACATCTTACCTTATTCAATGTGTTTTATTGAAATTAAAAGAAATATGTACAAGAATAATAGCAAAGTATATAAAAAATTGTAAAAGATATTAAGAATTACAAAGATCGTAAGGATGAAAGAAGATGAAAAGAATGAAAAATGTTAAAAGAATAAAAAAAATCAAAGAATAGATAAAAGTTAAAGAATTAAGAAATGATTAAGAAATTGAAACGTATAAAAGAAGGGAAAATTATATTAAGAAATGTGAAAAGGTATATCAAGAAATTATAAATTCAAAATAATTTACGACAAAAAGTTAAAAAACTCATGGGTAAGTGTTTGAAAAATGCACCCTAGTTCCCTTGGATTATACACTTGAGGCTTTGTACCTACCATCCTTAGTGATTTAGTTTTTCTATTATCATCATATATAATTGTGATGGTAATTGAATTTTTATCATCTAAGTCCTTAGTTCCCCTTTCTGTTGGTGTGTGATGATGGTCTAGTATTCGCATTTCTAAGTTCTTAGTTGGGGTCATTTTCTTAGAATGGGAATTAATAAGTGATTTAGATTATTCCATGCACATTTTTGATAATTGAAAGCTTTCAGTTGTTGGCCACTGAGTGTCTTTTGATTTAGTGGGCCCTGCTCTCTTTTATGCATACAATTTTTTTCACATTTGTTGTGGACTAGTGTAATGATGGTGTTGCCCTTTTGGAAGGTCAGTCCACAACTGCATCCTTCTTTTTTAGTAGTAATGCATGTAATTTCTTATCTTTCCACAATGATAGATTCATATGTTATGTTTTACACCAAAGTGGTAATGGGTGTTGGCCCTTGCGTAGGATTGGAAGACATTATTTTTGTGACAAAGGGTGTTGCACCTGGTTGGCCTTATGCTAGTTTTGCTGAGCAAGTAGGTCTATGAGTTTTATGCTCATGTGTCGAAACCATCCTAAAGAAATGATGTTTTCGAGATTGTGGTTAAGATCTACTAGCATTATCATTTATTTGTATGTTTGCAACATAAGTGACATTCTTCTATTAATGTTGTGGTGCTAATCCTTCCTATGTTATTGGTGGTGACATATGGTGGAGGGAAGTATGAGAATATTATGGATGTCATGGAGGATAAGAGATTTGATATGGTGACCCCATAGAAGATGCTGTGGGTTGATGATATTTGGGAGAGTGATAGTACTAATTTGAGGTAAAGGAAGTAGACCCATTTGAAGAAATAGGTTGTTGAACATAGTAGTCATATGGGTCCAGCTGGCATTGATAGCATCCCCCATGACTGTGGGTTTCATCACTCTAAGTAATAGCATTTATGAGGTTGATAAGAAGTCACACTAGAATAATATAGTTGGTTGTAGGACTATCTATAATTACCTTATGAGTAAGGTAATTTCCTAGGCATTTCCTTTTATATGAACTTGGGATTCAAAGCAAAAACTCCAAACTCTTATAGATGCAACATAACTAGGCAATAACCCTTTGAATGGTCATATTGGTAGATGTCACATCCATCATCCTCTTCTATGGTTGAGTCTATAGCCTCTTCTACTATAGCTATTTCTCTTTTTTGTTGATAAGTATTCCCACCTATTTCTTTATTGTTTTTCCTCTCTTGTATTGATCACTCGATCCTTTTTGCATTACCCTCTCTTCTATGGTTTTCACATAGGTCGTAACTTTGTCATTTATTAACTCCCACATCTTATCTATGCTTGCTTTAAGTTCAACGATAGACTTTTGTATTGGCAAGGTTTGTTATAAAATCACCTCATCAAGAGCTACCATTTTTTCCTCATTATAGATATGGATCCCCTTCTTTTAAAGAGTTGGATCCCAAATATATTCCTCATTCTCTCATTTACATAGCTCTCCTTCTTATTTTCTCACTTGTTTAAATTTTCTTTGTATCTAATGGGCTTTCAATTTGGATAACTGACCTTGGTCACAAATCCCAAGGGTCTCTTTCATTTGGTTACAAAGCCCATCTATGATGTGCAAAAGCTATTCTTTTGGAGAGAAATCAGGGCTTGGACATCTATGTAGTAGTAAATAGTATCTATCCAAGGCCACATCTAAGGATTCATGTTTTACTTTCCTCCATCCTTAGATTTATTTCTTAGGTTGGACACTCTCACATAGGTTTGGTATTTCTCATTGAAGAGTTCTAGCATCGTGGATCATCGATGGATTGAATCTGGTTCCAAGGATCCATACCAACTTTTAGCTTCATCAAATAGTATCCTAGCAAAGAGGTTAAGATTTTGCCACTCACTCTTGATGTTCTGAAAGGCACAAGCATCATGGAAGGCTTTTAAGTGATGTTGTGGATCAAAGTTATAGCCTTCCACAAATATAAGGATGTTATTCATATCAAGCCTTTTAATGCGACTTTCCTTTTGATGCCTAGGAGTTATCCTAATTGCCTTTGCTATCTACGTTATGCTCCTAATAGCCAAAAAGGGTCCATCATCATTAGACATATCATGGTGATAATTTCTATTTATATTTATTTGATGATGATGATCTTGTCTATGCTCACTTTGATGATCTCATCTATTTTTATTTCTATCTTCATCTTGACCCCTATTTCTATAACTACATTCATATTTGTCAGAACTAGATATGGAATTAGAAGAGGAAGATGGTGAATTAGGAGAATTACCATGGCTCTTATATTTCCAAGTATTTTACTTTACTTGGATTATACCATTTTACTAAGAAAATAGTAAATACAATGCTAAGTAAAATAGTAAAACTAAGTGGATGCTGCAATGATGAAAAGCATTCTTGATCTTTATTTTTTGATGTCAACTATGCCTAAGTATTCTTCACTAAAATAAATATTTCATATGACTACTAAACACCACACTGCAAGCATTCACTCTATTGCTAAAACTATGAAACAAAATTGCAAGAATTTACCTAAGGATCAAATGAAACTTATTCAGATTTGTGTGGCCAAGAATTGTATAAACCACATGTGGATATGAACCAAAAAGTAATGGATTCATTGAGAAGAAAAATGGTATAATGCAAGAGATGTGTATATGTTTGTTAAAGCATGCCTCTCTTCCTAATTTGTATTGGATTAAGATAGTCTACATGATCACTTATATCTTAAATATTCTCATTACATCTTCCATAAGTAAAGAAACTTTATATGAATTGTTATATGGTAAGGTGTTAGATATCTTCCATCTCAAAGTATTTGGATATGTATCTTATGTAAATATCCCTAATGCTCTTGTAGGAAAGCTAGATAATAAAAGGAGGAATTATGTCTTTCTTGGATATGATTCCAAGACAAGTGGCTACAAATGCTTTCATTCACTTGAGAAGAAGTGATATGTATCAAGAAGTTCAACCATTAATGAACAAACCTTATGGTTTGACTCATTCTATAGCCCAAAAGAACACAAGAAGAAGAGAAAGAGGCCTATGATCTAAGGCCATGGATGAAGAAGGACCACCCGTCATCTTACATCTTAGATACTAACTTTCAAAGAAGATGCACAAGGAGTAAAGCAAAGTCTAACTTTGCCTAGTCAACATTAATTAGTAAACCATCAAGTGTAAAGAAGGCTTTAAAAATCAAAAAATGAAATACTACAATCCAAAAGAAGTATGAATCAATCATGAAAAATAACACATGGTCCTTAGTGGACAAACCAAAATCCAAGAAAATAATTAATACTAAGTGGTTGTTTAAAATCAAATTTAATGAACAAGGTAACATTTCCACTCACAAGTAAAGATTGGTAGCAAGGAGCTTTAAAAAATAGAAACATATTGATTATAAAAAAATGTTTCCTCCTATTGTAAGATTTGAAACTATCAAACTCATGATCTGTATATTAAGGTGAAGATGTATCAAATGGATATCAATTTAACCTTCCTCAATGGAATGTTGTAGAAAAAATCTTCATTCTCCAACTTGATCAATTTGAAATCCAAGGCCAAGAAGACAATTTGTACAAGCTTCACAAAGCCTATTATGGACTCAAGTAAGCTCCAAGGGCTTGGTTCCAGAGAATTAATGATTTTCCCAAAAGTGGCTATAAAATTCGTATGTTTAAGCCTACTCTCCACTTCAAGCATGTAGCCATTAATGTAATCTTACTATCATTGTATGTTGATGACTTGGTATTCCTATCAAGTTTTGAAAAATTAAATTTATACCTTAGGAAAGACATGAAAGAAGAATTTGAAATGAAGGATCTTGGAGTACTAATGTACTTTCTAGAAATCTAATTAGATCAAGAGAAGGATATATTGAAGATGCATCAAATAAAACATATTGAAAATATCATAATAAAATATGGCCTAAAAGAAGCAAGAATAGCCACCACTCCACTCCCAAAAAACCATAAAATTCAAGTGAAAGATAAAAGTCTTTTAGTTGATGCTTCTTTCTATAAAATCATGATAAGATCCTTGAGGTTCCTTTGTTATGTAAGGCCTGATATTAAATTTCAAGGTTCATGTAAGAAGCTCATCTTAACCACATGAATACTCTTGAGTATGTCTTGAGATACGTAAAAGGGACCATGAATTTTGCCATAAAATTTGTAAAGGAGATGATAATTTCCATGCATTTTTTGATGTTAATTGGAGAGAAAAATTTTATATCAAGTTTTATCATATTTCATGGGGCGAATCCCATTTAATGGAATAATAAGAAGTAAATTTCTTGACCTGGTTGGCACATGTAAGTGAAGGAAACCGCTATTCACATAAGCTTAGATATTATCATCTCTTTGATTACAAGAACTATCTTTTTTATAATTGTATGGCATAATAGTTATGTTGTAATAAACTACAATGTTGAGTATGTAACTATAGATATTTGAAATATAGTCAATATAAACTATTGTTCATCTCCATCATTTTACTATTGTTAATATCTAGTTTACATCTAGTTAACAATACCTGTAGATGTCCATCCCAGGCTATAAATATGATTACAAGAAAGCCTTGAAGGTAGAGTATTTGGCTTTCACCCCTTTGCTTTCCTCTTTCCCATTCTCTATTGTTCATTGTGTTTGAGAAATTCTTTCTAAGTTGACATAAAGATCTAGGAGCCTATTTCTTATTGGGGTTTTTCTCATTTTCCCCAAGATATATTCTTGTGTTTTTATAGTTGATTTATTTTTTTACTATGATAATGAAAAATCTAAAAATCACAATTGGTATTGGAGCTAGGTTCTTTCATGGTGCTTTTTTCTTCTTTTATGGTGTTTTTTTGATTTCAAGGTATGACAAACTTAGCAAAAATAAAAATTAAAAAATTCTCTAGTAATGATTAAGAAGTTTGAAGAATGTACATAGAGGATCTTCTTGTTAGTGAAGATTTCTAGCAAGAAATTGTTGATTTAAAGCCTACTATTGTCACTAATTTAGACTAGGAGGCCTTGAATAGAAAGGCACAAATCAGAATTCATTTGTATCTTTCTCATTTGGTGATGCTCAATGTTTCTAGAGTTTTAACTACCAAAGACTTGTGGAACAAATTAAAAGATTTGATTCAAACAAAATATGTTGCTAATAGATTATTTCATAGGAAGAATTTACACACACTTGAGATGCGTAAAGGTATGTTAATTACTGATCATCTAAGTATCTTCAATGATATTATGATGAAA
The DNA here is from genome assembly GCA_015680685.1 of Gnetum montanum. NCBI lineage: Eukaryota > Viridiplantae > Streptophyta > Gnetopsida > Gnetales > Gnetaceae > Gnetum > Gnetum montanum. The sequence goes on along the minus strand of MNCI01037150.1, from coordinate 2,505,297 downwards.
CTTGAAGGAATTAAAGATAAAATGAGAGAGGAAGATCATTACATGTATCTTTTAGAGTCTCTTCGTATGTCTTGGAATAGTTTTGTAATGTTAGTGAGTAATTCTATGTCAACTCTTAATTTTGATACCATTGTAGCCCAACTCCTCAATGAAGAAAAGAGAATTAAAAGGTATATCCTTGTCCAAAATGATCTTTTTCTTGCCAAAAACTCCAACTTAAAGTTGAATAAAAGCCCATAGTTTAAACCTCCCATATCATAAAAAAATTGTACAGAACCAAGATGTTGACATTATGGAAAGATTGGTCATCTTAAAGAGATTGTAAAGTTGCAATGAAAGGAAAATCATCTCCAAATAATAATAATAATAATGAAATTCCTTCTTCTCATCGAGAGGAAGTTTTGTATGTAGTGTCGTCAGTTAATGCCACTGAGAAAGTTTCTTGGTATATTGATTCTACAACTTCCTATCACTATACCCCATATCTTGAGTGGTTTTGTGAATACTTTTCTTGTAATCTTGATGTGGTCAAACTAGGTGATGATGATCTTTGTGATGTTTTTGGGTACAATAAAGTTAAAATCTAATTTTTGGATGGAGCCATTAAAACTAAATCTCATGTTTGTCAATCAAAGCTGTGCACATCAATCTCAAACAAAATCGGACAAGATTTTGATGTTAACAATACTCCTTCGAGTTCTTGACTAATCTGAGGACATGACTTACAATGCTTCATCATCTTTCCTCCTAGATTTGGCCTAGTCGCAAGATTAGGCGTTGAAACATAGCTTTTTCCCATTGTCGAATAATAGTTAGACATCACTTCTAGCCTTTCTTCTATCGGCTTAGCAATAGTTTCCTAATACAAATTGCCCAACGATTTGGGCCTACCAAACTCCTTGTATTCATACAATGTCTTAGCTAAAGAAAATAGATTATCAGCATCCCATCTTTTTGCAACCCATTCAGGACTTTCCCAATAACTATCCACATCTATACTCCATTGAGGCCATACTTCTACATCAGTATCATCACTACTAATCAAACCAAATGGCTTATGTACCCGTTTAGCAGCAGCATTTGAAGACTCGGCTTCGATACCATTTTGGGGACGACGGTCGCTCACTGCCGTCAGAGATTGCTCTAGCTTAGAATGAAACTTTCATGGCTTGTCAAACTGCAAAATTCCTTTGCTTCAACTCATTCTGTCCACTGCCTCGCATAGCATCGCAAAACTCAACCTTCATAGCGCACTCTTCTCTCAACGGTGCTTTTCACGGGGAGTTTATCAGACAAAGGGGATTCCTTCCAACCAGAACCTTCAGGCTTCGAAACAACGAAATGCAATTTGCAACTAGAGGTACACCTAATCAAGAGATAGTACTAGAAACAACACTAAGCTCAAATCGCAGAAAAATGATGTATGAGCGTTCCCAGAAGAATCAAACAGATACACAACAAAATACCAATGCAGAAATCAATATTATGCCAATCAAACCAATACTGACTCATAGGCACGGGATCAAATTATTATTTGCAAGGACTAACATGAACATCAGTAAATCCAGTAGTAACATAAAGATGGTAGCAGCAATCAAAAAATCTTCATTTGTTGAAAACAGTACAAGCAAGAAGGGATTATAGAACATAAGACCACACTAAACACTCTAGATATATCATGGAGTGCTCTACCCTCTTCATTCTTTTATGTGCATATCCAAACATCCTATTTATAAGACTTGGAAGCTGAGACTTCCTTAACATAACACAAAAGGAAACACAAGCTTGGCGTGCAAGCCAAGCAAAGACCAAACGTGCTTAGCACGCAAACAAAGGCGTACAAACCACACCTAGATGGCTTTCAAAATTTCACGATGGATGGAAAAAATATTTCCACGTGCATGGACATAATCGCTACATTCCTGAATAAGCTTTGACAACTCGGTTAAAATGCCAGATGGAGTAGATGATATGTCTTCAGGTTTTGGGGGTGGAAGTTGCTTTGGCACTACACGTTCATTAGCGTACCATGTAAGCTCCTGAAAAAAGTTGATTCATTGGAATGACGTGCATAGCTTCTCTTAACATGATGTTGTTGCTAACAACTTGTTAAGATACCTTCTTGCATTGTCGTTGAAGAACAAAGGTCGGCAAATAAGAATCAAATTATCAAGCATATTAGTTAAAGTTAAATGATTTAACAATTTAGCTTCAAGTCGACTCCAGCGAAGATTGTTGACGACACAATCTATCCGTCTTGCCATGTTTACAAAGAAGTCGAGTGTTGGATACTGCTTGGACTGGCTGAGAGTTGATTCTTGTGGAAACAAGGTTGAAACTTGTTGAACCCATCTAACGCGATCTTCGAGCATTGCTACCGGCCAAACCTTCCAATCTTCATTATCCTGCATGACATTCAGTGAAATGCTACTAGACTTTGGTTGGAATATTTTGATCTATGGTTTGAGTTCTCTGGTTAAGGCATCAGGAAGACTATTTGTAATACTTGGAATTCGTTCAATAGAAAACTTATATTGAGCCAGTAAAAAATGCCACTATGCAAACCTTTGAAGTTTTGGTGATGGGGCGATTTTCCTTTTTAGCAGAGTTGTTAGATTTGATGAATCAGTTCTTAGAATAAATAGCTTACTAATTAGATAGATATGAAACTTCTCAAGAACTCTAATAGCAGCCAAAATCTCTTTTTCTGGCAACCAATAATTCAATTCATTCATTTGAAATGTCTTGGAGGCATGAGCACAAACTTGTTCTGATTCTCTCGAATTGCTAGCTTGGAGTAAAATATCTGCCCATGCATCATAACTGGCATCCACATTAAGAATGAACAGACCATGCAAAATTGGCTTTAATGGTGGAAGCATTTGACATTCCGCTTTAAGCTGCTTGACCTGATCTATAGCTGCTTTTGTCCATACAAATGACTGTTGAGTTTTGCACCAACAAATTTCTTTTGTTTTATTTGAAAATTTTTCTATATGCCTGGAAACATAATTAACACAACCTAAGAATCTCAAACATTGATCTTTGTTGGCTAACTAGTCTGGAAACCGATCAATCTTTTGAAGGATATGCGGCTGCATATGGATCTTACCATCTTGAATTGTTACCCCTAAGAATTCAATAGCCTTTTTACCAATTTGAAATTTTCTGACATCTGAAGATAACCCAATTCCATGCTGCAAACAAAGCTTAGCAAAATACTGTAAATGATAAACATGATCTTTTGGGGTATATGAATATATGACAAAATCATCAATATAATTGGCAACAAATTGATGAACATCTTTAAAAATAACATCCATTCGTCATTGAAACTAAGATGGTGCATTATTTAAATAGAACGACATGACTATCCATTTGAATAGACCTTGCAACGTATTGAATGTCATTTTGTGAATATCTACTTCAGCTATTTTAATTTGATGGTAACTGCTCTTGCAATCAAATTTGCTGAATACCTTCTTTCCTGCCACAGTTTGAATTAACACTTCCTTGTTGGGCAAAGGCCATTTGACATCGATTGTTACTGCATTTAAGGGAATATAATTAATCACCATTCTTGCTTTTTCTCTAGTGAGTTCAGCATGATTTCTGACAATAAAACTTGAACAAGCATAATTTGATTAGGATTTTTAAATTAATCCTTTTTCCAAAAATTTTGCTATCTATTTCACCATTTCTTCTGTATCTTGCTGATTTAAGATTATCACCTTGGATTGTACTGGTATATTATGCATAGTTGGAATGTGTGCTTCTAGGCTATCCTTGTCCCAAAAATCCAATGGATGTTCATAACAACATTTTTGCAATTCTTTGAAACACTGGCTAGAGCATCTTTCTTCATCATCATTTAGATCAATCTGAACGTTCTTTAACTGCCGAATTCTAGCATATTTCTGCTTTGCTATATCTTCTATCTCGTACCGAGTTATAACTTGCTTTAATGAATGATTTTCATGATTGAAGGTTGAGCGTACCTGAGGATGCTTATTCCTCTACATCTGAGGTGGAATTCTGCTCAAAATGATCTTTGGACGATCATCTTTTTGTGGTGAAGAACAAACAATCATTTCATGACCAACTATATATGGACCTAGGCTATCCATAAAGAAAGCTCCTAATCCTATATCAAACCCACTATCTGAAATCTCGAAAAAAAAAAATTTCCCACATATTCATCATTTAATGATATTGGCACATCAAAAGCAAAATGTGTGAGTTGACGAACACCATTCATGGTATCTAATGTAACCGCCTTATGTGTAACCCAATTCTCAAGAAAATTTTTATGACAAAAATTCAACGTTGTCCTAGTATCAATAAATGCTTGATATTTTCTCCATTTCTCTTTTCCATCTACTACAACTTTAACTGGAACTAACAAAATACTATGTAATGAAAGAAAATTCTTAATTTGATGTTGTACTTGAGGGTCTACCTGATGAGGCTTTTCTTGTGCCCAATTTCCTAGTTCAGCTGCAACTGGAAACTGCTTCTGATAAGGTGTTGCTAGAAACTTTGGTAATTTTTGATGAATAAATGTTGGAACTTTTTCTTCTTCGGATTCTTCTTCTGAAGTGACTTTCAGCAATGTTTCTCTACATCCCAAGGTAGAAGAAATGCTTGAATCTCGATCTCCAAACTGTACTTTTGTATTCAATGGACCTTCTTATTCTGATGAGTCTAACCATATCAGCTCATCATTTAACCATGTTCTGAATTCTTCATTGAGATCTTCTAAAAACCATTCCTCATGACTATTACTTGTAGTAGGTTGCATCATAAAACTTCTTTGAATTTCTTCGACAATTTTTGACGATGCATCACTTTCTGTTTTTTCTTCTTGGCTACTTTGTTCTGAGTTGTCTGAAAGGACTTGAATAGCGTAGATCTTTTCTTCTGGAGCTTCAGCTTCTGGATCTTCAACTAGTTCCCACTCATTGATATAAATTTCAAAAAATGCTTTTATTTTATGATCAAACTTTTTCTGCAGACATTCATGAGCATAGTGACCTTGATTTTTACACGAGAAACAAGTTACCTTCTTTCAGTTGAAAGGACCTCTTTGTTTCTTAGCAAAGAAAAGCTTTGGATTTGGCTTGAAAGATCTCTTCCACTTCCATCTAGTAAACCTTGGCTGATACCCTTTTCGATATTTCTTTATGGCAAACTTTCTTCTTCTTGGATTTCTTAATGGAGCTCTTGGTGGTTTTCCAAACACATCTATACCATCTAAGTTGGCACAAACTTCTGCTGACGGCAATAATGTATGTAACTGAACATGATAACATGCCATTTGCAATTCTTTCCTAACCATATGCACAATATCTGTAAAATATGTTAAAGACAGATCTATATTTTTCTCCATAGCTTTTTATAACACCATTTGCCCAATCTTTGTAGGCAAACTTCCTAGATATAGATAAGGGATCATTTGGTCTCTATGCAGTGCTAATCTATAGATTTCATTTGCATACTCAACACTAAATTGCTCAAAATATCTTAAATCTTGTAACTTTCTCTGACTCAAAATCAATTTATCTTTTAAAGGTAAATTTGCAGATAAATCCACTGTAAATTCTGTAACTAATGCAAAAGCACACCTTGTAATCCAGTGGCTATTACTTGCTGCTGTTGCTATTGCATTGAACTTTCCCACCAATGGTGAATCTTGCCACTTGCTCTAGTGAATGCTCCAGAGATCACTGTTGCTTCATCTATTCTAAGGACTTACATGGCTGTGCGAAGTTGATCTACCCAAAGCCACAAAGTATGCAAAACTTCTTTTGGTGGAAAATAATGAATATCAATTACTAGAATTGATGAGGTTGGCCATTGTTAAAAAGCTATGAATCCTGGAGGTGGATTTGTTGGATTTCTATTCCATGGAGGCTGAGCATAAACTCGTCTTGCCATTAATATCTAATCTTGGCAGGATGGTCGCTCACTGCCATCAGGGACTTCTCCAGCTTAGAATGAAACTCTCGTGGCTCATCAAACTACAAAATTCCTTTACTTCAACTCATTCTGTCCATGGCCAACAGCCTCACAAAGCGTCGCAAAACTCAACCTTCATAGTGCACTCTTCTCTCAATGGCTCTTCTCACAGGGAGTTTATCAGACAAAGGGGATTCCTTCCAACTAGGACCTTTAGGCTTCAAAACAACAAAACACAATTTGCAACTAGAGGTACACCTAATCAAGAGACAGTACGACGAACAACACCAAGCTCGAATCACAGAAAAATGATGTATGAGCATTCCCATAAGAATCAAACAGATACACAGCAAAATACCGATGCAAAACACAATATTATGCCAATCAAACCAATACTGACTCATAGGTGCAGGATCAAATTCTTATTTTAAAGGATTAACATGAACATCAGTAAATCCAGTAGTAACACAAAGATGGTAGCAGCAATCAAAAAAGCTTCATTACTTGAAAATCATACAAGTAGGAAGGGATTACAGAACATAAGACCACACTACACACTCTAGATATATCACAGAGTGCTCTACTCTCTTCTTTCTTTTTATGTGCATACCCAAACACCCTATTTATAAGACTCGGAAGCTAAGACTTCCTTAACACGACACAAAAGAAAACACAACCTTCGCATGCAAGCCAAGCAAAGACCAAACGTGCTCAGCATGCAAACAAAGGTGTACAAACCATGCCTATATGGCTTTCAAAATTGCACGATGGATGAAACAAATCTTTCCACGTGCACGGACACAATCGCTACATTCCCGAATAAGCTTTGACAACTCGGTTAAAATGCCAGATGGAGTAGACGATATGTCTTTAGGTTTGGCGGTGGAAGTTGATTTGGCACTACGCGTTCATTAGTGTACCATGTAAGCTCCTAAAAAAAGTTGATTCATTGGAATGACATGCACAACTGCTCTTCCCATGATGCTACTGCTAACAACTCGTTAAGATACCTTCTTGCATTGTCATTGGCGAACAAAGATCAACGAATAAGAATCAGATTATCAAGCATATTGGTTAAAGTTAAATGATTCAACAATTTAGCTTCAAGTTGACTCCAGTAAAGATTTTTTACAATGCAATCTATCCATCCTACCATGTTTACAAAGAAGTCGAGTGTTGGATACTGCTTGGACTGGCTGAGAGTTGATTCTTGTGGAAACAAGGTTGAAACTTGTCGAACCCATCTGACGTGATCTTCAAGTGTTACTACTAGCCAAACCTTCCAGTCTTAATTATCTTGCATGACATTCAGTGAACTGCTACTAGACTCTGGTTGGAAAATTTTTATCTGTGGTTTGAGTTCTCTGGTTAAGGTATCAGGAAGACTATTTGCAATACCTGGAATTCGTTCAATAGAAAACTTATATTGAGCCAGTAAAAACTGCCACCATGCAAACCTTTGAAGTTTTGGTGATGGGGCGATTCTCATTTTTAGCATAGTTGCTAGATTTGATGAATCAGTTCCCAGAATAAATGGCTCACCAATTAGATAGATATGAAACTTCTCAAGACCTCTAATAGCGGCCAAAATCTCTTTTTTTGCCGACCAATAATTCAATTCATTCTTTTGAAATGTCCTAGAGGCATAAGCACAGACTTGTTCTGATTCTCTAGAATTGTTGGCTTGGAGTAAAATAGCTGTCCATGCATCATAATTGGCATTCGTATTAAGAATGAACAGACCATGCAAAATTGGCTTTAATAGTGGAAGCATTTGACATTCCACTTTAAGCTACTTGACTTGATCTGTAGCTGCTTTTGTCCATAAAAATGATTGTTGATTTTTGCACCAGCGAATTTCTTTTGTTTTATCTGAAATTTTTTCTATATGCTTGGAAACATAATTAACACAACCTAAGAACCTCAAACATTGATCTGTGTTGGCTAACTGGTCTGGAAACTGATCAATCTTCTAAAGGATATGTGGCTGCATATGGATCTTACCATCTTGAATTGTTACCCCTAATAATTCAATGGCATTTTTACCAATTTGAAATTTTCTAACATCTGAAGATAACCCAATTCCATGCTACAAACAAAGCTTAGAAAACTGCTGTAAATGGTACACATGATCTTTTGGGGTATCTGAATATATGACAAAATCATCAATATAATTGGCAACAAATTGATGAACATCTTTAAAAATAGCATCCATTTGTCGTTGAAACTAAGATGGTGCATTCTTTAAACCAAATGGCATAATTGTCCATTCGAACAGACCTTGTGGCATATTGAATGTCATTTTGTGAATATCTACTTCGGCTATTTTGATTTGATGGTAACCGCTCTTGTAATCAAATTTGTTGAATACCTTCTTTCCTACCACAGTTTGAATTAATGTTTCCTTGTTGGGCAGAGGCCATTTGATGTCGATTTTTACTACATTTAAGGGAATATAATTGATCATGATTCTTGCTTTTCCTCTAGCAAGTTCAGCATGATTTCTGACCATAAAACTTGAACAAGCATAATTTGATTGGGATTTTCGAATTAATCCTTTTTGCAAAAATTCTGCTATCTATTTCGCCATTTCTTCTGTATCTTGCTAATTTAATATTATCACCTTGGATTGTACTAGTATATTATGCATAGTTGGAATGTGTGCTTCTAGGCTATCCTTGTCCCAAAAATCCAATGGATGTTCACAACATTTTTGCAATTCTTTGAAACACTGGCTATAGCATCTTTCTTCATCATCATTTAGATCAATCTGAACTTTCTTTAATGACTGAATTTAGCATATTTCTACTTTGCTATATCTTCTATCTCATACTGAGTAATAACTTTCTTTAATGAAGGATTTTCATGATTGAAGGTTGAGCGTACCTAAGGATGCTTATTCCTCTGCATCTGAGGTGGAATTCTGCTCAAAATGATCTTTGGATGATCATCTTTTTATGGTGAGGAACAAAAAATCATTTCCTGACCAACTATATATGGACCTAGGCTGTCCATAAAGAAAGCTCCTAATCCTATATCAAACCCACTGTCTGAAATTTGGACAAAATTTATTTTTCCCACATATTCATCATTTAACGATATTGGCACATCAAAAGCAAAATGTGTGATTTGATGAACACCATTCATGATATCTAATGTAACCACCTTATGTGTAACCCAATTCTCAAGAACATCTTTATGACAAAAATTCAACGTTGCCCTAGTATCAATAAATGCTTGATATTTTCTCCATTTCTCTTTGCCATCTACTACAACTTTAACTGGAACTAACAAAATACTATGTAATGAAAGAAAATGCTTAATTTGATGTTGTACTTGAGGGTCTACCTGATGAGGCTTTTCTTGTGCCCAATTTCCTAGTTCAGCTGCAACTAGAAACTGCTTCTGATAAGGTGTTGCTAGAAACTTTGGTAATTTTCGATGAATAAATGTTGGAACTTTTTCTTCTTTGGATTCTTCTTTTTGATTCCTTAACTCAATTTGTTCATCATAAACTAGAGAGTAATCTTCATCATAGATCATCTTTTGTCCTACAGCTACTTGTTGCAACAACAAGTTATCTTCTTGTTCAAATGGATTTTTGCCTTCATCATCTAGATATAAATCTCCTATCGGTGTCAGTGGATACAAATATTTCCTACCAAACTTATCATAAGACTCTACTATATATGGTACATTCACATTTGGGTTTTGATCAGAATCACTATCGGGTAGTTCTTCAATCTCAAACAAAGTTGGACAAGATTTTGATGTTAACAATACTCCTTTGAGTTCTTGACTAATTTGAGGACATGACTTACTATACTTCATCATCTTTCCTCCTAGATTTGTCCTAGTCACATGATTAGGCGTTGAAACATAGCTTTTTCCCATCATCCAATAATAGTTAGACATCACTTCTAGCTTTTCTTCTACCGGCTTAGCAACAGTTTCCCAATACAAATTGCCCAAGGATTTAGGCCTATCAAAATCCTTGTATTCATACAACGTCTTAGCTAAAGAAAATAGATTATCAGTGTCCCATCTTTTTGCAACCCATTCAGGACTTTCCCAATAACTATCTGCATCTATACTCCATTGAGGCAATACTTCTACATCAGTATCATCACTACTAATCAAACGAAATTACTTATGTACCCGTTTAGCAGCAGCTTTTGAAGACTCGGCTCTGATACCATTTTAGCACAATAGTTATGTTATAATAAACTACAATGTTGAGTATGTCACTATAGATATTTGAAATATAGTCAATCTAAACTATTGTACATCTCCATCATTTTACTATTGTTAATATCTAGTTTACATCTAGTTAACAATACCTGTAGATGTCCATCCCAGGCTATAAATATGATTACAAGAAAGCCTTGAAGGTAGAGTATTTGGCTTTCACCCCTTTGCTTTCCTCTTTCCCATTCTCTATTGTTCATTGTGTTTGAGAAATTCTTTCTAAGTTGACATAAAGATCTAGGAGCCTATTTCTTATTGGGGTTTTTCTCATTTTCCCCAAGATATATTCTTGTGTTTTTATAGTTGATTTATTTTTTTACTATGATAATGAAAAATCTAAAAATCACAATTGGTATTGGAGCTAGGTTCTTTCATGGTGCTTTTTTCTTCTTTTATGGTGTTTTTTTGATTTCAAGGTATGACAAACTTAGCAAAAATAAAAACAAAAAAATTCTATGGTAATGATTATGAAGTTTGAAGAATGTACATGGAGGATCTTCTTGTTAGTGAATATTTCTAGCAAGAAATTTTTGATTTAAAGCCTACTATTTTCACTAATTTAGACTAGGAGGCCTTGAATAGAAAGGCACAAATCAGAATTCATTTGTATCTCTCTCATTTGGTGATGCTCAATGTTTCTAGAGTTTTAACTACCAAAGACTTGTGGGAAAAATTAAAATATTTGATTCAAAAAAAATATGTTGCTAATAGATTATTTCATAGGAAGAATTTACACACACTCGAGATGCATAAAGGTATGTTAATTATTGATCATCTAAGTATATTCAATGATATTATGATGAAACTTGAAGGAATTAAAGATAGAATGAGAGAGAAAGATCATTGCATGTATCTTTTAGAGTCTCTTCATATGTCTTGGAATAGTTTTGTAATGTTAGTGAGTAATTCTATGTCAACTCTTAATTTTGATACCATTGTAGTCCAACTCCTCAATGAAGAAAAGAGAATTAAAAGGTATATCCTTGTCCAAAATGATCTTTTGCTTGCCAAAAACTCCAACTTAAAGTTGAATAAAAGCCCATAGTTTAAACCTCCCATATCACAAAAAAATTGGACAAAACCAAGATGTTGAAATTGTGGAAAGATTGGTCATCTTAAAAAGATTTTAAAGTTTCAATGAAAGGAAAATCATCTCCAAATAATAATAATAATAATGAAATTCCTTCTTCTCATCGAGAGGAAGTTTTGTATGTAGTGTTGTCAGTTAATGCCACTGAGAAAGTTTCTTGGTATATTGATTCTACTGCTTCGTATCACTATACCCCATACCTTGAGTGGTTTTTTGAATACTTTTTTTGTAATCTTGATGTGGTCAAACTAGGAGATGATGATCTTTGTGATGTTTTTGGGTACAATAAAGTTAGAATCCAATTTTTGGATGGAGCCATTAAAACTAAATCTCATGTTTTTCATGTATCTAAATTCACAATGAGTCTCTTTTCTATGAGTGAGTTAGATTCTACAGGTCTAGTTATCATATTTGATGAAGGAAAAATCTTGCAAGGGTCTTTACCTCTAGCCACTAGTGTAAAGGTGGAAAGACTATAGCAGTTGGAAGTAAAGACGTTACAACACAACTTCAACATGATAACTATTATTGACTTGCATTCAAGCATTGATCTTTGGCACATTAGATTAGCACATTTAAGTGAGAAAGGTTTAAAGGAACTGCATAAAAAAGGTAAAATTAACCTCACAAAAGAATCTCTGAATTTTTGTCCTCATTATGTACCTGGTAAACAAACACATTCAGGATTGCCAAGAAGTAATGCTAAATTTAATCAAGTGTTAGAGTTAATATACAGTGATGTATGTGAACTACCTAAAGACTTGCAAACATTCTCACTTGGTGGTGCTTCATATAATGTTTCATTCACTGATGATTTTTCAAGGAAAGCTTGGATCTATTTAATGAAACATAAGTTTGAAGTGTTTGAGAAATTTAAAGAGTTCAAAGCTCTTGTTGAAATTTATTTAGGAAACAAAATCAAGCTTCTCAAAATAGAAAATGGTGATGAATTTTTCTCCCATGCTTTTAACAATTTTTGTAAAGAACATGGAATGTACAGGAAAAAGACTATTCTAGGAACTCTCAAATAGAATGGAGTAGCTAAACATTTTAATAGAATGTTACTAGAAAGAATCAAATCCATGCTAAGTGAAGCTATTCTTGGTAATCATTTTTAGAATAAAGATGTAATGATTGCATTCTATCTCATCAATAGGTCTACATCCCTTGCAATTGATGAAAAGATTCTAGAAGAAATATGGAGTGACAAGTTTGTTAATTTGAATTATCTTTGAGTTTTTGGATGTGAAGCTTATGTTCACATTCCAAAACTTGATAGATCAAAATTAGATTATAAGTTTGTAAAATGTATTTTCCTTGGTTATTTTCTTGGTGTTAAAGGTTATAAGTTACACAACCCAATAACTAAGATGGTTATCTATAATCATGATGTTGTATCTAGAAAGTCTTACAAATATATTAAGTGCATTCTCTCTAATGATGTAACACTTGATCATGTATCATTTTAAGTTAATAAAGAACATTTAGAAGGTCATCCTTCCTTAGTAGGAGATATTTCTCCTGACCAAGAGGATGGTATGAATAATATACAAAAAATAAGTACAGGAAAAGATGTAAGTAAAGATGAGGAAATAGAGTATCAACATGATGCTCTACCAACTTCATAACCCTTAAGATAGTCTAGTTGGATAAGAAAATTGGTCACTTATTTTAAAGATCAAATTCTAATCATTGAAGTTGAACCACTTATGATGAAGCATGTACATCTCTTTATCATAAAGAATGGAAGCAAGTGATGGATGATGAAATGTCTGCTATTCATAAGAATAAGACATGGTAATTGGTAGAACTTTTATTTGATAGAAAATCAATTGGATGTTCAAAATTAAATCTAATGACTAGTTTAAAGCATGTATTATTGCTAAGGGTTATTTCCAAAAGAAGGTAAGTGATTATGAAGAAATCTTCTCCCCTGTGGTAAAATTAACATCCATTAGATCATTACTATCAATAGTAGTAGCTTATGATCTAGAACTTGAACAAATTGATGAAAAAACTACTTTCCTTACTTGTGATCTTGAGGAGGAAATATATATGCTTCAACCTAAAGGGTATGAAGTGAAAGGAACAGAGCATATGGTGTGTCGATTGCTAAGATCATTTTATGGGCTCAAACAAACACAAAGGATGTGGAATAAAATATTTAATGAACATATGTTAAATCTTGGATTCATTATAAGTTAGGAAGACTCCTGCTTATATGTTAGAAATAAAAATAGAAAACTCTTAATTTTACTACTATATGTCAATGACATGTTAATAGCAAGAAGTGACATGGATGAAATTAAGGAGTTAAAACAACATGTTTCTTCTCAGTTTAAGATGAAAGATCTTGGTGTTGTGAAAATAATTTTGGGTATGGACATTAAAAAAATAGATTTAATAATAAACTTTGTGTTGGATACTCTACATATGTGCAAAGCATCTTAAAAAGATATAATATGAAACATTGTAAGCTTGTGATAACACCCTATAAAAATAGGATAAAACTCTCAATTAAATAATACACCAAGATAGATGATGAAAAAGATCTCATGATAAAAAATCCATATGCTAGTGTTTTTGGAAATTTGATGTATGTAATGGTTACTACTAGACCTAATATTACATACATTATTGAAAAAATTAACAGGTATATTTCTAATCTAGGGGAACAACATTGGTGATAAAATGAATTTTTGTTGTAATACAATATTGTAACAATGATGTTGTAATCCATGCTACATCATCATTGATGAGATTTCTAGAGATGTATGTAGCCCTATACATACAACACTTAGGTATACGATTTGACATCTTTTGATGGAACCCTTATGTAGGCTCTTGCAATTTGTTTTCACAAACTTAGTGACAGAGCAAATGATCACAATGCGATTTTTGGCAAATGACCAGTATCTTCATTCAAATGAGTTGTACTTGAACATAATTCATGAAGGAAATAAAGATCAAGATTGTTTTATATCATTGCAACATTCCCTTAGTTTTCTCATTGTTCACTTAGCATAATTTTTACTATTTTTCCTAGCTTAATACTTTACATTTTAGGTACTTTACTTTACATGTCATTAGTAAGCAATATAATTACAATTGGTTTTCAATGCTAAGTGTAGGTATCTAGTAACCCAGTAGTGGGGTTTCTTGGCTCATCCAGTAATAATTCCACTTGGTAATCCCAGTGATAACTGCATGAGTCCAAGGTGTGAATGGCCAACTAGGATCAAATGTCCATTGCTCTAGGATAAAATAGCTTTACATTCCTATTCTTACTTAGACCTAGGATTTAGTATTCATTTTCACCATGTTTACCATTAGGAGCACTAAGAGCCAATTAACATTAGTAATCATTCACCTCACTAAGAGCTAAACCATATACTAAAACTTCACTAACTCAAGGTGGGAAGATTGTGATCTTGAATTTAATCTCAATTACTAGCGTAATAACATTACCTGTCTTCGAATTACAATCTAGTCATGTGCTGAAACTTGCAACTTTTATGATAGAGTGTTGGGTTACTCCACTGCTCATCATTGGTGCCATTGCTAGGGATGTGTTAATGTGTGTTGAGTAATTAATCTTACAAAGCTCATTGCATCAAGAACTCTAAAGTCAACCTTCATATCCTTAAATCAATTTTTATATAACAGACACAAGTAAGCATCACACTCATAACATGGCTTCAACCAAAGAAAACCTATCACTTGCTAAAGATGTAAAAAGAAGCAATGCCAGAAAAAATGATGATGAAGACTAGAGTATGCCTATGCCGACAAGAATCTCATACACTCATAATAATCCTTATTTTTCTGATTTTACCTTTATCTTTCACAAATATGGGTAGTTAAGATGGAAAGAGCTACAAGGCAACATCATTCTTCCTCTATAGCATTCAACACCCACCATGCTTCAAATAGCTTTAAGGGGAATGAATCTGAGCCATGTGCAAGAAGGATACCATGTGACTAAACACATGAAAAGATGCTACCAACCCATAGAGGAACAAGTGTAGAGAGATGCTACTTTGAAGACCAAACATGTGCACAATAAGGAAAAGTAGATTAACTCTCCTATTGTCCTAGAAGAACTTGATGGTAATGCATTTGTAGTGAAGAAACTCTACCAGGATCATGAATTCCATTTCAAAATACCTATTATTTATTTGGAAGAACCTGTCAAAGTGCAATTACCTTTGGCCTTAGTAGAGACACCAAAACGAGAAGCAAAAGACTCTAAGTACAAGTAGGATTCAATGCCAAGAGCTTCTACTGTATTAGAAAGGAAAGAATACTAGAGTCACAAAAGGAGAACTAACTAGCACTATTCTCCCACTACTTCATCTTCATCCTTATGATCATTGGTGGACTCTAATAAAAGAGAACAAAGGTACAAAGAACAATAGGGAAAGACATTGGTCTCATGATTGACATGACTATCGCCCTAGACATTCTGATGAGGAAGATGAAGAACATGGACCACAAAAAAATAAGGATGGATGTGTAGAGAGAGAGAGAGAGAGAGAGAGAGAGAGAGAGAAAGAGAGAGAGAGAGAGAGAGAGAGAGAGGTATGACTACCAAGGGAGGCACCACTATAACAAAGCATACAAATTCTATGGGCATGAAAAAAACCTTGTAGCAACTCAAGACATGAAAAACCCCTACTAGTAACTCGCACCATGATAAACATAAGGGAAGCTATTTACATTCCAAGCAGGCTCATAATGCATAGCTTCATTAAGTGGCTAGACATAAACAAGATGTGAAGATTTGAGGGTGAATATATTGTAGATCTACAACACCACCTTCAAGAATTTGATGATGCATGTGCCCTACAGAATATAGAGAGTGACTACTAGAAACTTAAGTTGTTCACTTAGATACTCATTAAGGAGGCAAAAAGCTAGCATAAATCATTGGATCCTAAATCAATCAAAAGAGGGAGCACCATGCTTGAACTTTTCAATGTAAATATCAAACCTAATCTTAGGTGTTTAATCTTAGAAAAACAATCTAGGGCTAGAAGAAAGGGACCTATGAATCCCTTGATGTGACAATGGGAAGATACTATTTACTTCTACATAGGTGCCCAAGCCATGGATGTTTCCAAAGGGAGCAACTTAGGCACATTGTCAATGGGCTTAGGAACAAAACCAGCGAAACCTTTGGGATTTATGCCTAAGGTAGATTATTTGAAATGACTATCCATCATGTTCAAAAACTCATTGATTAAGTGGCAAAGGAAGAAGGTGAATTGAATAAGAGAAAATTAGCCAAAGAGTACAATAGAGATCCATCTATCAAGAATAGAGATGTATGAGTGTGTGATTAGTAAGAGGAAGAAACCTTAGAAGAGGTGATACAGTAAAAGACAATACTAATTCAAAAATTTGTTACTAATATAGCAACCAAGGTAGAAAAGATGTGGGATTTGGAGAATGAAAAATTCACAATAGCTTTGAAAATTTTGGAGGAAAGAACTAAGCAAGCCTTTAGTAAGGACAAGGAGAAAAAGAAGAAAAGAGACTTTAGATGAAAATGTAAAGTGGCTTTAGTGGTAGAATGTTTAGGTACAAGCTCAGATGAGGAGGAAGAATGTATTATATGCTAGTATGATCACCCTAAGGGATGCTACCCTATCATGGCACATTTGCAAGAAATAGTGGCATATGCACTAAATCTAAGATTCATCAAGAAGAAAATGATCAAATAGTTACAATATCCTCAAGGTAACTACTCACAAACCTTCCAACCAACCTATTACCCTAGTGTAGCTTATTTGCAACCACAAGTGTGGTATCATCAATAGTGGCAACAATCACAACCCTAGGCAATGCCACCTCCATGACAATAGTACCCATATCAACAACTCGACCCTTATGCATACAATTTCCAACATCTAATCTCTCTAAGAGATGTAGCAACTTAAACTCATCAATAATATTCATTAGAAAACCATAGACCAATAACTCTAAGGATGGACTCTAATCCCTATGTGCATCAATAAGTAGCTAGACCATTGAGTCAACCTTCTAACCCTTTACTAGACCTATAATGTAGGGAAAACTGTTGTCACAACCCAAATAGAAGAATGCAACTAGGGTAGACAATATGCAAGAGGAGGAAATCATGCATGAACCACAATCTAGGAAACAACTATTCTTTAGAATGAGTCTAGAAAAGGTTCAAAGGATGGGGAGCACATCTACTTCCACTTCATTCACATCCAATCCTCTAGGAAATAATAAGCTTCCATCATAATCCAATGCAAATGTGACCACTATCATGCTAACCTAGACTATTAATCATTGGATCAAGGCAAGAGCACTAACTCAAAAATGAATAGACCCAAGAAGTCCCTTGGTATACCTTCAAGTAGCAGGTTAGGAACTGTGCAATGCTCTACTTGATTCTAGGTCAAGGGTAAACTTGATGTCACAAGATATGTATTAAGCCTAGAATCTACCACCATTAGAAAAAGTAACAGTTAGCTAGAGCTTGCAGACCAATCAATCACAATTACACTAGGAAAAGTAGATGATGTAATCACTACCATAACTGGCTATTCCTACCTTGCTAATTTTCTAGTTATTCATGTAGGTAAAAACAAGGAAGAATTCCCTATCATAATGGAGAGAACTTGGCTTAGCAATGTTGATGTTAAGCTTAGTATTAGAGACTTGTCCTTGGAAATCTCCAAGGAAGGTGATCTTGGAACTATTCAAAGATGTAAAGTTCCATGTATCACATACAATGATTATGAACATAATTTCATGTACAAAATATGGACAATCAAATAGGAAGATAATAAAACATGAAACAAGTGTGTTGAAGAGATGTGTGTACAAAAATGCTTTTATGCAGCAACCACTCAACACGAAGACATACAATGATTGATTATAGATAATGAAATTGAAACAAACATATACATGGAATCAACCAAATAATAAGTGCCTATGTAGAAGAAACTGGCAAGTTGGAACAGTTAAGAAGAAGACACCCCTATCCAAATGCAAGTCAAGAAAGAAGAGATAGAATGGGGATAGCTAGAGATGCCAAATAAAGTTGAACAAAAACCATTAGAATTGAAGGCCCTATTGGTAGCACTAGAATATGCTTTATTAAATAATCAAAATCCAATCATTATTAATGCCAACCTAGATAAGGAAGAAAAGAAGAAGTTGTTAGAAGTAGTCAACAAGTGGGCCACATCATTTTCCTAGTCTTATGATGAGATCACGAACAATGATCCAAAAATCTATCAACATTGGATATACATCGATCCAGTGGTTAAACCATGATACCAATTGCAAAGGAGACTAAACCCAAAACTCAAAGAAGTAGTCAAGAAAGAATTGGAAAAATTACTAAAGGTAGAATTCATTTATCCCATTGCTGATAGTGAATGGGTTAGTTCTTTGGTAATTGTTCCAAAGAAGTGAGAAAAGTGAAGAGTGTGCATTGACTTTTGATTATTGAACTCTAATACATTCAATGATCATTTTTACTTATCATTTGTTAGCTGAGTCCTAGATACTATTGCAAGACATGAGTACTATAGTTTTCTGGATGAGTATAGTGGATATAACCATATCCATGTTGTGTCTAAGGACTATGAAGGATGCACCCTTTTAGTGAACTAAATCATGTGAAAAGGCATTCGAGACCTTGAAAGAAAAGATGATCGAGACACTAATCCTACAAGATCTAGATTAGTTTAAGACTTTTCATATCATCATAGATGCTTCAAACTATCCACTTGGTGTAGTACTGATAGAATTAGATGACCAAAGGCAGCCATACTACATACATTGTGCTAGCAGAAGCATCACTAGATCACAACTTAATTACACTATAACAAAAAAAAAGGAGTTAATGATATTCATGTATGTGCTTGAGAAGCTCTGACACTATGTGTTTAGGTATTTGATTTATGTTAACACTAATCATAATGCAATCTAATTTCTTATCAACAAACCAATGGTTAATCCTTAGGTGATTAGATGGATCATTATTCTATTAGAGTTCAACATAACTATGATTGAAAAAAAGCACATGGGGAATGTAGTAGCTAATCATATTCAAGATTGAGATGGAACTCTTAGGACCAAGAAGAACCATTATCAAATCAATCTCTTGATGAGAATCTATTTACTAAAATAGTAATGGCTATGGACTCAAAAGGAAAGTCATGGATAGTTAATCATATGACTTATTTAATAATACAAGAGCTTCTTGTTAAATGGAGCAAGAAAAAAAGATAACAATTCCTTCACAAGGTTAAGAGATATATGGAAATAAACAGGAATCTTAACAAGATTTATGCCTATGGGTTAGTATAATGGTACATACTAGAATGTGATCAACAATTAATCCTATAGGATGTACATGAAGGTCCATGTGGTGGCCATTATGCAAGACATAGGATAACATTGAAGCTAATGATGGTAGGTTACTTTTGGCCTACCTTGTTCCAGGATGTTCATAACTTTGCAAAATCTTGTGAATGATGCCTAAAAGATGGAGGAATAACAATTATAAATGAAGGGCTACAATAATTGATACAACCAATAGAACCTTTTAATAAATGGGGAATTAACTTTATGGGCCCCATCACACCAATGTTGAATGGGAAGGCCTACATGATAGTGGTCATGGATTATTGCATAGAATGGGCAAAGGTAGCAGCAGTCAAAGATTGTACAGTGCAAATAGCTACCAAATTCCTTCAACAACATGTGGTGAATCAATTTAAAGTATCTAGAGTGCTTATTTTAGATAATGAAAATCCTTTACTAGTGCTACTTTCAAGAAGCTCATGCGACAACTTGGGGTGAACCACAAACTGACCACACCATACTATCCCCAAGCCAATGGTCAAGTAGAAGTAACTAACTACAAAAATCACTAGAATATTGACTAGGATAGTTAATAGATTTATAAACGATTGGAGAACCAAACTAAATGATTCTCTATGAGCTTATAGCATAACATGGAAACTACCCATTAATTATTCACCCTATGAGCTAGTTTACGATAAATTACCAATGCTACTAGTCCATGAAAAGCTTCAAACTCTAGCTACTACTAGCCAACTTGACCTAAACCTAAGCTTAGACTAGAGAGAGCATCTAATGAATCTTAACCTATTAGAAGAAAATTGGTTAATAGCACTTATGAGTAATAAGATCACAGGAACTACTCCAAGCATAAGCATGATGCATGAATACAAGTGCGATACAGCTAAGTGATAAGGTCCTCTATTAAAATCCTTATCATGTCCAACAAAAGGCTAAATTTTAAATGCTTTGGAATTGATCATTCATCATTTAGATGACTTACCTATTTGGTGCCATGCATATTCACCATCCTTCTAGCCCACACAAGCTTATCCTAGTAAACATCCAATGGGTCAAACCCTACCAACAATATCCAACTCTACTCAGGATTCTTCATAGTCTATCTAAATGTCCTCCACTTGTTCACTCTTTTGGTTGACCAATTTCCATCCTAGTCATGCAGTGTCCATTGTGACACATAGGTTCTAATTGAAATTTTAATATTCTTATTACTTTTTCTATTTTCTTGATATATTTTTCTTTTCTTTTATATTTTTAATTTTCTTGATAATTTCTTAATTCTTTGATATTTTCTAATTCTATGATAAACTTTCATTCATTTTATCTTTCTCATTCTTGATATCATTTTTGATTTTTCATATTTTATCCTCATTTTCTTTGTACATATTTTTGTCAATTTTCAATAAAACACATTGAATAAAGCAAGATGTAGTTCCAATAAGGTGAAGATTTCTCTATATTATCAAATCATAAGGGATTAATTACCTATATAGTGAGACCACAACATCCATCCATTCATTCCAATAATAAGTAGTTATTACCATGGCCATAATGATATTATTTTCATAATAAAACTAAGAATAAACCTATGATCGTTATGCATAGATACAAGAGTGAAGAACCAACTGGGAATGCAAAGGGTGCGACATCAATGAGATTTGTGGATTCTCTTAGATTACTGCTGTAAGTTCTATCTTCTTGCTAAGGATGTATTATATCCTTGTAGATCTAATGAAAAATGGAAGTAAGAGTATAATAAGCATTTTCTTACCATGTCACTAGAAAAACATGTTATGCATGCCTGAAGGTAGTCCTCTAGTAAGGTTGACATAGTCAAAAATAAAACCAATGCATAGAATAAATTTCTAGGGGTCACACTGGAAATTTCTATAGATTTTAGATTACATATCTTAGGACTAGCCTCAAATGGCACTTCCACTATACCAACTTTGATAAGTGGAATTAGAGCTAAGAATCTTCTGACCAGAAGGTAAAGAAAAATGACCTCAAAAGATATTTCAAAGTATTCTCTCATTTTCAATGTCTTAAAATTTTTTCTATTGGTCTCATTTGATGAAGTATTTGTTGCAACTTAATGAGGCCTAGTCTTATGTTGAGAATGGTCTTGTAATCCCTCCTAATATTAATTCTCTAACTAGAGAGAAAAGGAGGTAATTCAATAGAGATACCTCGGTACATGCTTTTGCTAAATGATTATTTGTAATAGTTATACTAAGGCCATCGGTAAAAAAATAATAACTAAAAATACCTCTAAAGAATGTTGGGGTGCCCTTCAAGTGGAGCATAAGTGCCATGAGGCCAATAGAAAGTTTAAGAAGCTGAAGGTAAGGATAGAGTTCAAGAATATGAAATTCCAAAGAGATGATCCCCTCAAGCACTTCCTTGAAAGACTTACTCTATGTCTTATGAATTTCAAAGAGTATAAATGTAATTATTCTATGCAAAAAAAGGTGCACAAGGTTATGGAAATGTTTTATGATGACTATAGTCTAAACAAAAGACCTCTTCACTTATACTTTAAATGAACTTGTATCAAGCCTAAGGGCTTTCCAAGAATTTAAAAATTCTTCATAATCAAGGCAAGATAATGCCTATGTAGCTCAAAATCCTTCAAGAGGTAGAGGCTAAGGAAGAAGAGAAAGAGGAAGAGAAAATTCCCTAAGGAGTGAAGAACCATACCAGTAAAGTTATTTATCAAATTTTAGAGGTAGACGAAGAGGCCCAAAAGGAAGAAGAGGAGGTGGAAGAGCCAACTTCCAACAAAGGAGCAACATATTTACACCATTTTCATCAATTCCATGGAGTATGTTTTGCAACAAGAAAGGTCACATAGAGGGTAATTGTTGGTAAAATAAGAGGTTCCAAAATATCATAATTAAAGTAGGGAACAATCAAGGATAATAAGGAGATTCTTGATCAACCCAAGACATATGTAAGAAAGTAGGTATTGGTTCTAATATTAATTTTTCTTATTTTTACATGTCTAAGCAAATTAGTCGTTCTACTGGGATCATTAATAGTATTTATAGTAATCATTTGACTCCTCATAAAGAATGTTTTATAGATTATAAGGATGATACGAGTCATGGGTCAATTAAATTAGGGGATGGGACTTATGTAAAAAATAAAGGTATTAGAAAGTGTCAAATTGATTTTAAAATGATCACCCTATCCAATTCCATGATGCATTTTGTGTATCTCAATTATTTAATTCTCACATTTTTGTCATTTAAATATCAAGAAAAGGAAATAAATTTTCCATTGAAAATTATGAATGCATCATCTCAAATAGTCATGGTTTAGTAGCAAAGGTTCCTATATTAGAAAATTAGATTTATTGTTTTGAAATAATGTAGTCCACTCATGTAAATTCAAGTCAAAAGTCCTTAGAACATGACATGGTAAGATTGTAGTATTGGAGGCTTGATCATGCCTCATATTCTAACCTTCTCAAGATCATCAAGAATCAAACAACCATTGGAATGAACTTTCAAGAAGAACCTTAATAATTTTGGGACACATGTCAAAATGGAAGAAAAAAGGCACTTCCACATTCCAACACAAGTGAGAGGAGGACCAAACCTTTGGAGTTGATCCACATGGATGTTGTGTGCTTAATTTCCATTATTTCTCATGCAGGAGGTAAATACTTTTTAATGGTTTTTGATGATATTTCCATCTACACAAGGACATACATCCTCCATTCCAAAGATGAAGTATTTGGTATCTTTCAAAATTTCAAGAAATTAGTGGAGAATAGGCTTGGCTCAAAAATGAAACCCATGCAGAGTTATAGAAGATGTAAATTTGTAAGTGATCATTTTGATGAATGTTGTAAAAATCATGGCCTATCCAAATAAAAAACATGTAGATATAAACCACAAAGTAATGGAGTGATTGAGAAGAAAAATGGTATAATCCAAGAGAGGTGTAGGTTTTTATTAAAGCATGGCTCTCTTCCTAATTTCTATTGGACTAAGGTAGTCCACTTGGCCACATATATCTTAAATAGGGTTCATTACATCTCCCATAATTGAGAAAACTTCATATGAATTGTTTTATGGTAAGGTGTTAAATATCTCCCATCTCAAACTCTTTGGATATATATGTTATGTAAATATCCATAATTCTCTTGTAGGAAAGCTAGATGATAGAAGGAGGAAGTATATCTTTCTTGGATATGATTCGAAGACAAGTGGCTACAAATTATTTGATTCAATTGAGAAGAAGGGATATGTATCAAGAAGTGTAATCTTTAATGAGAAAACCTTAGGGGTTGAATCATTCTATAACCCAAAAGAATACAAGAAGAACGAGGAAGAGGCCTATGAGCCAAGGCCATGGATGGAGAAGGACCACCCCTCATCTCACATATTAGATAGTAACTTTCAAAGAAGATGCACAAGGAGTAAAGCAAAGTCTAATTTTTCATAGTAAACCATCAAGTGTAAAAAGGCTTTAAAAGTTAAAAAATGGAATAATGGAATCCAAAGGAATATGACTCAATCATGAAAAATAACACATGGTCGTTAGTGGATAAACCAAA
The DNA here is from genome assembly GCA_015680685.1 of Gnetum montanum. NCBI lineage: Eukaryota > Viridiplantae > Streptophyta > Gnetopsida > Gnetales > Gnetaceae > Gnetum > Gnetum montanum. Next base: position 2,481,061 of record MNCI01037150.1, on the reverse strand, counting down.
ATGCAAGAAGATCATTAACACTAAGTGGATGTTCAAAACCAAATTTAATGAACAAGGTAATGTTTCCACTCACAAGAAAAGATTGGTAGCAAGGAGATTTAAACAAAAGAAACATATTGATTATGAAAATAGTTTTTCTGCTATAGCAAGATTTGAAACTATCAAAATCATGATCTCTATAGTAGTCAATCTAAAGATGAAGATGTATCAAATGGATGTCAATTTATCCTTCCTCAATGGTATGCTTGCAGAAAAAATCTCCATTCTCCAACTTGATTGTTTTGAAATCCAAGGTCAAGAAGGCAATGTGTGCAAGCTCCACAGAGCCTTTTACAAACTCAAGTAAGCTTCAAGGACTTGGTTCCATAGAACTAATGATTTCTTTCTCAAAAGTGGCTACAAAATTTGAATGTTTAAGCCTACTCTCTAATTCAAGCATGTAGTCATTGATGTAATCTTAATATCATTGTATGTTGATGACTTGGTCTCCATATTCAAGTTTTGAAAAATTAATTTTATAATTTAGGAAAGATAAGAAAGAAGAATTTGAAATTAAGGATCTTGGAGTACTAAAGTACTTTCTAGGAATCTACTTAGATTAAGAGGAGGATGCACTGAAGATGAATGAAATAAAATATGTTGAAAATTTCATAGAAAAATATGGCCTAAAAGATGCAAGAATAGCCACCATTCTACTCCCACAAAACCTTAAACTTCAAGTAGAAGATAAAAGTCTTTTAGATGATGCTTCGCTCTATAGAAGCATGATAGGATCCTTGAGGTTCCTTTGGCACATAAGGCCTTATATTAAACTTTCTACATCCTATCTTTCAAGGTTCATGCAAGAACGTAGACTTAACCACATGAATGCTCTTAAGCATGTCTTGAGATATGTAAGAGGAACCATGGATTTTGGTGTAAAAATTATAAAGGATATGACAACTTCCATCCATTTTCTAATGTTGATTGGAGTGGAGATCTTCAAGAAAAAAAGTTTATAATTAGGTTTTATCATCTTCCATAGGGCCAGCTTCATTTATTGAAGCAACAAGAAGTAAAGTTCCATAGCTCTTTCATCCTGTGAGGCTGAATTTATTGCAATGGTAGATTGTATTCAACATAATTTATGGCTGAAGAAGCTTTTCACTCAATTAGGTTTTGAAGTCTTTATGCCCATTGAACTCATGGTGGACAACACATTAGTAATCCAACTCTCAAAGAAGCATGTCCTTTACAAAAAAATCCAAGCATGTTGATATCAAGTACTACTTCGTCAAGTAAGAAGTGAAGGAGGATCACATCTGGCCTAAGTATGTGTCTACATAAGATCAACTGACTAATACCTTACAAAACCTCTTCAAGCATACAAATTGGACTACCTATTAAAGAGCATTGGCATCTCAAATGTGGAAGAAGTAAGCAAAGGGGATCTTTGAAGCTTCAAATCTATGATTCTCATACATTACACACTAAAGAAAGGTCTGTTAGAAATAATGTGAATGTGTGCTCCTAACTGCTGCATCCATGTGTTCTTTGATGTTGAGTAGAGTAGGATGTAGTGATAATCTTTTCTTCAACCCATCTTCCAAGCATAGATTTGATATACAAAGCTAAATTTAAGTTCTTCCACTCTCCATTCCATACCATTGGCCCTTCCTATTTAAGTATTTCACTTTAAGTTATTTACATTAGTAACTTTTCTTGATACTAGACTTTTTATCCCCTACATTATATCATCAAAAGAAACAAAAAGTGTATTACTACTATTATGATACTTTTCCATTGTATCTCAGCTATGAAGTAAAACTTGATAAAAAAAATTTATATCTATGAGGGAGAAATCATAATATGTTATGCTCTTACTTTGAATTAATTCAAACCCTTGCCTGCAAGTACCACAACACTCCTTTGAATCGTATGTTGTTTCATGGCCACTGAGTTTTTCTCTATATCTATGCTAATAAAGAAACCGCAGACGGTATGCACCGGCCTTACAGTACGGTGGTGTTAATAGAAACCACCCCACTGTTACTATATTTTCCTATTAAATAATATAGAACCCGACTACTGATGTCAGCTCTGGAGGCAGAACCGGGCTATTTATAAATTATACTTTCTATCTTCTCTTAAATTAAGATCGGGATAAACCCCTTTGAAAGGACCGTAAGTCAGTTTTCACATCTACCTGTATCTTGTGAGTAAATGGTAAACACGGCAACTCTGCGCCACCTCCTGAATCTGGTGATGTATATGGCTATACATAGAAACAACTTGGCCCTGTTCATTCCAGTATACACGATACCTATACCGTGCACTCAATTAAAGCAAATTCCAAGCCACCTTGGAGCACATGGGTTTTACAAGAAATATATAATGTTACTACCATTAATTTTTGCCTTCCTTTTTTTTAATGGTATTGAAACATTATAAAGATAGATTCTCATGGTAATTAAAATCCATTCAAGGCTTCTCATTCATACTCTACATTAAAGACTGAGGGAATTTTTTTCTTAGGAATTTTTGTAGACTCCATGCAATACCTAAGAGAAACTAAGTGATCAATAGTAGAGTGATTTTATGTAAAACTCACTCAACATATTACCCTATCTTGGTTATCCTTAACCAAAGAACTGATTCTCTTTTCTATTAAAGTGCCCAACAACTTAGCAAAAATCTAACTCGCACGGTCATTCAGTAATTGTTCAAATTATTTTTATCACACTTTTTATATAACAAGATAGCTTTCCTATTTTTCTAACTTTGATTTAATCCTTGCTCCATTATTATATTTAATTTATGCTAAATTTTTCTATAAATAGCAAATCCTATCTACTTTAATAATTCTTCATATAAACCATCTCAATCTATAGCTTTGCTAGATGCTAGGTTTTTAATACTCTTTTTGACTTCCTCAAGAGTAATTGGAGAGGTGCTTGTTGTACAATAGTAAAATTATCATCTTCTTCTATAAATAGCTTACTATAAGATGAGAAAATATCTTGAAATGAAAAATGAAATGAAACATTGCTACATGCAATCCTCGTCAAACTAAGTCTTCTGAGCACCTTGTTGTTGTGGATGCACAACTTGCTTAGTTCTTGTAAGAAAAATTTGTTCAAGCTCTTTATGCCATTTTTCAATAATTCATTTGTTATGTGTTGGATTAATATATTTTTCCTTGACTTTTCAGGTGCATCTATAAAAAATTATTTTCTTTTTATTTTTTGTTGTCTAAAAAAAAATTTTGAATTTGCAATAAAAATTCTACATGATCATGGCAACACTTCACTAAATCTTGTCCAACTTTCAACTCCTTAATAAAATCAATTTTTCATAAGAACATAAAAGTTAATCAATGCAAAAGTTACCTAGAGGTCCTATAAAAGTAAATGATGAAGATTATAGATATTTAGCAAAGTCATTGCAAATTAGATGATTAAAAATTTTTCTTCATTCTCATAGTTGTTGACCCATTTTATTAATAGTGTCATTTATAGAATGTTGTGTCTAGTTGTGATCTTCAACAATATCTAAATTGCCAACATTATGTTGCCACTGAATAATTTTTATTTGCTGTGAACATATCCTTACATTAAAATCTTCGTAAATAAATATTGAACTTTGTGTTAAAGATTCTACAATAGCTCTGCCTAAGAACTAAAAAGGATAATTATGAAACAACTCTATAGAATCATACAATGTTACTAAAAATCTTTAACAATTACATATGGTAAGGATAATGACATCTTTAAGAGAAAAATAACATATTTAGTTCTCTTAATAACAATTACATATGGTAAGGATAATATGAATTTTTCTCTTAATTATTTTTCTACATTTCAAAACATAACAATTACATATTTAGGCATTCATGTCATTCACATGAAACTTTAACAACTTTATCAATTTTTGGAGAAGTTATATGTGTATGATCTATAATTTTTTCATCTTTCTGAAGCATGGTTTCATATGTTTCACCCCCTATCTCTAGGTTACCTATAACTTACAGACTTTTTTCTTTTGCCCTTTTCTCATTTTGCTCTTTCAAAGCAAATCTTGTCTTTATCTCTATTCCTTCAAGATTAGATTCATTTTTATTTTCCTTCACCTTGGCTTCAAGTTTTGTTCATTTTTGGAAAATTTGTTCATTACCCTTTGAAGCAGTATTAGTATAATTAAAAGTAATAAATACCAAAATAAAAATAAAAATGTAAATCAAAAAAAGATGCTTCCAAGAATCTTATTTGTTTAAATCAATATTACTTAATATTAATACTAAGATGAATCTTATTACCATTAAGATGAATTCATATTAATGTAGATAGATAGTTTAGTGAATAATTAAAATGAAGATGTTATTACAAGAAGAAGGCCATGATGAATAAGAAAAGATTAAAGAAGAATTTGCAATAATGAGGGTTGAAATGGTGATGATAATGATATGCATTGAGGTATTAATGTATTAAACAAAAAAGACTTCATGCATTAATGTATTAAGTAGAAGAAGTAGAAGAGACGTCATTAAATCATGGAATCAAGAGGATCAATTGGCAAATTAGAATAACAAAAAAATAAATATAAAAAAATAATACAAATAGAGGAGATACAATTAAGTTTCAGTTTTATTTTAAGCAAATCAAAAACCTTAGTGTTAAAATAATCAGGTCACAATAATGTTTCATATTTATATTAATGAAGAATTAGTGGAAATGAAGATTGAAATGTTGATGATAAAGATATGTAGTAAGGTATTAAGCAACATAAGAAAATTCAATAAACTATGGAATTATGAGAATGAATGAACAAACTAGAATAATAGAAATGTAAATAAAAAGAATGAATATGGGTAGAGAGAGAATAATTAAGTTTTGTTCTTGTATCTCTTGTATTGAGATAATGGTAGGATGATGATGATGATGATTCGTGTATCTCTTGTATTCCTTTGCCTCGACTTCCATTGTGTATTAATAAATAAAGCAGCTTTCAGATAAATTATTATAAAGAAAAATTCAAATGTCATGTTTATTATAATGACAAGTATGTGTGGTTGTATTGGAATTGGTAGAATGGCCTTAGTACCAATATCACATTTTACAATGAAAGTGCAATAGGAAAGAAGTCCTAGTTCTAAGATATTAGTTAAGCATAAAAACAAGTTTCATGATTTTGATATGTAATATTATGACCCTAAAAAGTGATTAAGCACAAAATTAGCCTATAAGAAGAATTGAAATTTAATGAAGAAGGAGTCCACCATCATGAATTAAAGATATTTATCAAGAATTAGATTTTTTAATGAGTATCTACAATTTATAGCACTTAGAATTTTTTTAAAAGAAATAAGAATACAAGGTTTAAGTATGTAGTAACCATTCAAGAACAAATCTTTAAAGGTAGCCTTAGATCCTATGATGGTATCTATAGTGGATATTATAAAGAAATACAAGTTTCCCTTATTTTATTTGAATATTGGTTAATATGTTTACAATGGATTGTTTTTAGACATAAAAGAAGAAATTTAAGAAAATGCAATTAGAAGGATATTTGGAGGTAAAGATTAAAAATAAAGATGTCATTCTAATTCATGTCTTAACAAAATAAATTTGGAAGTATAAAAATAAGATAATCACTATCCATCACAAAAATTCAATCTTTTCATTAAATTTGTTATATAAAGTAAAATGACAAGTTTTCAAAGATACTAATACTATTAATCCCATGTTTACCACAAAGTCAATTTGTAAATGAAATTGTAATTAACTATCATAAATCATATTGTATTATATGAAAGGAAAATGTGAATAGAATTATCGTGTTTGAGAAAGCCTTACTTGCTAATAACCAATCTATTTTTTAACTACCTCTTCTATGAAGAATTAAGAAAGATTTACATCATTTGGAATTAGGATGCAATGGGTGAAATGAATTATGAATAGACTAAATGAGTTGTTAATATAATTTTTAATAAAATGTATTTGAAAAAAATAATTTGGATATGGGAGTATTATATTTGACATTGTTAAATACATTTCTATAGATGTGGTAGAAGATTATTTTGTATGTTTGCACACCTATTTGATATATTCTTATGAGAATGTAGATGTGAAAGAAGAAGATATAAAGGATGATACAAAAGATATACTATTCAAAGCCTTAGTATTCTAAATGTTGGCATAAAGAAAGAAGCCTTCAACTGGAAGATGGAAAGTATTTAAAAAGAAGAAGAAGAATCCTTAATTGTCAAAAGAAAAAGAATAGTAGATGGAGAATTACATTAAGGAAATCTAAGCATCATGGACACAAGTAAGAAAATGGTTATTGCAAAAATTTAAATTATAATCTCTATATAAGTAGTAAAAACTTTGAGATTTGCATACATTTCTAATCCAATTTCAAAGGATTTTCCACTTGAAATCTTCAATGAACAATAGTTGAACTTAATGTATATAGAAGAAAATCTCATAGAAATGGCGAGTGCTTTGTCTCATAAGTTGAGTTGTAAGAACAAAGAAATTCTAACTCAAATATAAAAATTGCTAACAAATATTACTTGTAAAATGGTACTACAAGTGTATTTTCAAGAGATGAAGATTCTACACATGAATATCCATGTTGAGAGTAAGGTCTATGCAACATTATCATAAAGTCAAGTGCTAAGTGACTTAAATTATAACCTATGAAAGTTGTAGATGAGACTTTTATTTTGTAGTAATGACCTTGAGGATTTCTTTGTTAAGTCCATTTTTGTAGAGTTATGTACCAATGTTCTTGAAGAAGAAGTTAAGAATGAAGAATTGAAGGAAACACGATGATTAAATTGAAAAATAATCAAGAATTTCTTGAATAGTCAGAGTGCTTTTTAATAATTAAGAATGATAATATGACATAAATGAATAAGAAATTGCAAGAATATTATAAAATAAATTAAAGATAAACCATTGAAGTAGTAGCATTGTTGAATTATGTATTCATTGATGACATGATAAGGAGATCCAAAATTTAAAGATGAAAGTGGCAAAGTATGAATTTGAATTGACATCAACAAAGTAACATTTAGCAATAATATCCATGAAGAGTATGGATTAGTTTATCAATGAGCAATAGATCAACATAATGAAGATTTCAAAACCTAAACCACCATGTTAGATATTTGATGATATTTGATTCTACATTTCCTATGATCGTAATGAAAATGTAAATACCATGATTGGTGAGGATCCCATTTCTAAATTCGACTTCTCATATATGTTAGCCTAAAAACTAAAATATTTCTAGATTTGATGTGCCTATTCTTAATGAATGAAAAGTATTTTTTTGTTAGCATAGTTGTATGAAAAAGCAATCCCTAGCAAGTGAAGGAGAGATGTATGATAAATTTGATTTTTATTATGTCTTATCAACATGGATTTACTAAGTTCATTATATATTCTAGTCAAGTTTAAAATCACTAACTTTGGAATCAAACTATTTATCACACAACATCATTCATAAGATTGAAAAGAAGTATTGAAAAATATCCCAAGATAATAAAAAAATACTAATATTGTGAGATGCTTTTTTGTGTCATTATGGTTGTTATCAAAGAATAATAAAAACACATAATGAATATACAAATAGATGCATCATCATACATCATTCAAGAGTCATTGTCAACATGATAAATAAATTTGGATAAGAGAGTATAAAATATGATAGATGGAAAAATATGATGTAAAGAAAAAGCACACATATATGTGAAAAATAATAACTAAAAGAACTTATAGAAACGAAGTAGTTTTAAACAAGGAAAACATACTTTATCCATATATTATACATTATCATTTTTGAATTTTGGTTTTTTTGGTATAAAATGAGTTCCTTTGAAAGGTTCATTGAAGATGCCTAGAATACAATTAATCTAACATGAGCTTTGTAAAAGTTTTTTAAAGCATAGCATTGTAAGTGTTATGTACACTTGTCTTTAATTAGGATTTGAAAGTATTATGATCCCATTTATCCTTATACAATAATGATTAGTTGTCTTTTAAAAAATCCCAAAAAAAGTAACTATTTAATAGTTAAATATAGAACCTAATTCATTAACATAGGAAAACATACTTTATATTTATATTATACATTATCATCTTTTGATTTTAGTTTTTATGGTATAAAATAAGCTACTTCAAAAATGTTCATTGAACTTGCCCATAATACAATTAATCCAACATGAGTTCCATGTAAGTGGTTCAAAATGTATCATCATAATTGCTATGAAAACTTATATCTTCTTAGAATTCAAAAGTATTATGATCCCATTCATACTTAAACTATGATGATTATGTATTGATGAGTGGAAAGGTACCCCTACACCCAACCATACAAATCACTAAGGCGTTATGCATGATTTGGTTGAATTCCATGGACCTATAGTTATCTCATACACTAGTTCCTCTAGGAAGTGAAATGATGTTGATAACATTCGTTGTCTTCTCAACTACACTTGTGAGGCTCAAGGTTATGGTTTAAGTGTAATTGAGGTATATGAATTTTTTTTGTTTTATATCTTATATGTGTAATCATTTTAAAAAAATAAGGGTAGAGTAGATTGAAAACTAATGTCTATTGTCTATCTAGCTTAACACAAGTAACTACCTCACTTTCATAAACACATCCTAAACACATATAGCATTGTTTTGCTACCAAAAATTAAGCATTACTAGGTTACCAAGTACTATATGAATGCTTGAAGTCCTCATGCTGCTGTTGATTACTTGCTGGAAATAAATTGCTTAATCAAATGCATTAAAGAAAAAAAATGTAAAATGCAATAAGGAAAATATAAAGCTATTCTTAGTGCTACAAGGATTTTCAAAAGAATTCATTTTATTCTCATCACACTATTATCCTCAAGTACATCAATTCTCTAACAAAGAACCATAGACACTTTAGACTCCTTCTGTGGGCACTCAGAAAATATTTTAACTCTAGGGAGAAGAAACAACAAGAGCTTTGTAACCTTGCTTGAAAAATAAAAACTGACTAATGAAAAACTTTTTAAAACTAGAGCCTAGGTGTGGTATTTATAGACTTATAGTATATACCTTGACGTTAGACATTTCACATTAGATCTAGGCCCCAATGTCACATATGCGACATCATGACTAACATCAAACGATGATTCATCATATCCCCACGACTGAATGAAAACTTGTCCTCAAGTGAAGAAGAGGAGGAACAAGTTCTTTACAATATAACATATTGGGTAGCTATGGGATTATTAACTAACATGAAAAATTGACTTAGATGAAATAGACATATAGACTCTGAGTGCTCAAGTTTATGGAATTACAATTTTTACAACATTAGGTGTTCATGAGAAGAGGAGTGAACACCTTGGAGAATATTGACATCCAACACCTCTTAGTAGTAGTAGGAGAATGAAAGAGAGAGAAGAGATCCTTTGATAAAAAATGGTCCTCATTATGTGGTATTGCTAGATCATCCTTGGTGAAGAAAGTCATGCTTCCAGTTCATGCTTTCCATTGCAATCACAACATGATCATGAATTAGTATGCAATGTGTAACACATAACTATTAAATGCCTTGTCTCATCAGTGGTTACACTCAGCTAGGTTATGATTGTGGTTGATTGGTTCCTTTAGTAGTGTTAGCAAGAAGGCTAATAGATAGGGTTAATTAAACTAAGTGGTCTATTAAATTTGAAAAAGTTCAATACAAGGAAATATTTGAAGAGGGTATAAGAATTCATAATAATGAAAATAAGAATTCACTAAAAAATATTGTGAAAATGTGTGGATGTCATTTATGGGGTAAACAAAAAGAATTTGATTCTAAAAATGTCTAAGGGTAAAGAACTTAACTAACCAAACCAAAAGATATGCAAGTGGGTCCTTCCCAAAGTAGGCATAGGCCTTTTATGCCATTACATAGCTTTAAACCAAAGAGTTTATTGGCTCCATGGATGATCAATGGTTACAAAAGGTTAAGTATAAAAACTCTGAAGTAACTAAATAAGGATTCTGACACATGAAACCAAGGCATCGAACTAAAACATGAAACTAGCAATGAGGTGGAACATGGAAAGCATAGATGGATAAGAGAGAGAGAGAGTGGAATGGAGTTCCTAATTACATTCACATGAAGTCCCTTATGGATTTTGTGGTTAAATGACTTGATAGGATTCATCATTAGTCTAGACCAAAATCAATCACTTTTAGTGACATCACATCAACATTCTAAGACCAATCCATCTCCTGAGACACAAGAGTGCTCCCACAGAACAACCACCATTCCAAATTAGAGAAGAAGTAGGAAGTGAAGAAGGACTTTACTTAGAGGAGATGAGTCCCATAACTAGTGCTTGTAGCCTATTTATTCTATTTAAGGGGTGTGCTTTGAATTCCCATTACCACAACATGCAAAGACACATGCATTTATTTTGTCCAAGGGGTGTGCTTTGAATCCTTATCTTTTTATTTCTTGATGAGAAGCACACCATGCGAGGACGTATGCATTTATTTTGTCCAAGGTGTGTGCTTTGAATTTTGATTGTTGTCTTTTTTATGAGAACCACACCATGCAAGGACTTATTCAACTTCCTTTATTGATTATTATGGAATGAAAAGAAATTTATGGAAACACACATGCACCCAGGAAAATAGAAAAGTACAAAGAATATTGAATCCCCTTGAAGCCACACCCTATTCAAACCTTTGAATCCTTTCTAATTCTGGAAACTACCAAAGTTACAAATTTATTAAAATTTTATTACTGAAAAAGGAACTGCACATTTCCAAAATAAGAAAAATCATAGAGTGTGTGGATGGGTGGATGTTGTGAACTCACTATCTATTACATGAAAAAGAAACCATGTCCTAATTATCTATAAAAAAATTCAAAGCTAGAAACTAGACACCAACAATCAAATAACAAAAATAGTACATACCTCCATCAAGTAATTCATTGCCAATGTGCTTGGCACCTATTAACAAAAAGTTATAAAATCACACGAAATAAAAGAAAATATAGAAGAAAGTGTAAATTATTCAAAAAAAATATCAAATATACTAACAATGATGTAAAAGAAAAATTAGAAAAGATTAATAACATAAAAAAATATGTAAAACAAAAAGATGTAAAATGAAAAATGTGTAAATTAAAATAATTAAAAAAGTAAGGAGCCACTTGAATGGTTAGCATGGTTGGCCATCTCCACCACAACTAAATTGAAAGGAGGAGATTTGAAATATGGAGGATGGTTATCTATCAGATGAGGTGCTTATTCTATTAGCTAGCATATGCTCATGGAAAGGCTTAATTTTTTTGATGTTAATTAGTTGTTTCTTGTTTGCGCTCTCAGGTTTATAGATCATCATGGCCCTTGAAGAAAAAGTTTCATAAATGATATAAGGTCCTTCCCACAATATTTGAATCTTAGTTCATTGAGGTACATGTGTGGGGTTCTAGTAGAGAACCTTATCTCTTGGTTGAAATTTAACTTTTCTAATTTTTAGGTCATGACACTTTTTGTTACAAGCCTTATGCAACTCATTAGATGATAAGGCCACTAATCAATTTTTGTCTGGCAGGTTGAGATTCATTAATCTTTCTTTCTGGGCTAGACTTAAGTCAAGGTCAAGGTCACAAGCTATTGAAAGTGTACAAAGTTCAGATTGAATAGAAAGTATTGGTAGTTTATCATACACAAGCTCATAGGGAGAGTAGCCTATAAGAAGTTTCCAAGTTAAGTGGTAAGCCCAAAGTGCATTGTTGAGTTTTTTGCTCTAATCCTTCCTATACTTGATAATAGTTCTTGTTAGTATTCTTATGACTTCCCTATTGGTAACCTCAACTTGACCATTAGCTTAAGGATGGTAAGGTGTTGTGAGTTTTTGTTCAACCCTTAAGTGTTGCATGAGCTTCCAAAAATTAGTTCCAATAAAATGAGTTCCATTATAAAAAATCAATGCATGTGGCACACCAAACTTTTTTACAACATTTTGGTGTATAAACTGAGTAGTAGTAGAAGATGTAAAGTCAATGACAACTACTTCTTCTACCCATTTCATACAATAGTTAATAGTGACTATGATGTATGCCTTTCCATTTGAAATGGGCATGATGGAACCCATGAAATCAATGCCCAAAACACTGAATGGTTCTAATGGTTGAATCCATTGTTGAGGTTCCTCCCTTTGAGTAGTCATTCCATCATCTCATTGGCATCATTCACGAGAGTAGATAAAATGGTAAGTATTCTTAAAAAGTGTTGGCCAGTAGTATCCTACCAGTTGAATTTTAATGGTTCTACATCTCCCAACATACTGTCCTCCACAAGGATCTTCATGAGCATCTTGGAGAACACATAGTTGATCGATATTAGAAACACACTAACAAACCAAGCCATCGATGCACACCTTGCAGAGATGTCCATTGATCTCCATGAAGTGCTTTACTTGGTGAAGAAACTATTTTTTTCTTTGGTGTTCCAACCCTTGTGGCATCTCTTGAGTGAGAAGATAGGTAAGAATGTTATCATACCATTTTGGCTCATTGCATATTTGTTTAGTTATTTCTCTAGCAAAGATGAGTTCATCAAGAAACATATGAAATAATGGGGTTTCATCCTCTTTTTCATCCCATTGCAATTGAGACAAGTGATCAATGCTCACATTCTTAGTGCCCTTTTAATCTACCATTATAGGATTGAATTCTTGCAAGATCATTATCCACCATATGACATGGGGCTCACTGTTGGTTTGTTCATTAGGAAAATCATGGCACTATGGTTTTTGTGCATAAACACCTTGTATCTAAGTACATAATGCTTGAAATTCTCTAGAGAAAACATCACCACTATCAATTCTTTTTCTATAGACGTGTAGTTCAATTGTGCACCCACAATTCTTCAGCTGGTGTAGTGGATGTAGTATGGTCGTGTCTTGTCATCTAACTACATCAGCATGGCTTCCAAAGCATAATTTGATGCATCTAACATGATATGAAATAATCTAGACCAGTTATGTGCTTGTAGAATTGGAGTTTCCACAAGCTTTTCTTTTAGTTGATGGAATGATTTTTCACATTCTTTAGTCCAAACAAAGGAAGCATCTTTCTTTGTTAGCTTGACTAATAATTTTGTGATCTTAGAGAAATTTTCTATGAAATGTTGTTAGTAGCCAGTGTGTCTAAGGAATGATCAAACATCTTTAACTATTTCTAGCTAGTGAGTTATTCCTTGGATGATCCTTATTTTTCTAGGGTCCACCTTAATTTCTACTTGTGAGATTTTGTGCCCTCATACAATGCCCTCCTAGACCATGAGGTGAATTTTCTACTAATTGAGCCCCAAGTTAGTTTCAACATATTATTTCAACACTTACTCAAGGTAGTTTAGGGCTTGATCAAATATAGTTCCATAGGTGGAGAATTCATCCATGAAGACTTCTACACCAATACTGATCTACTATTGAAAGATACTCAAGACTAGACATTGAAATGTCTAAGGAGCATTGCATAGACCAAATGGCATCTTATGATATGTAGAAGTTCCCTAGGGACTTATGAACATTATCTTTGCTTGGTCCTCTAGTGCAATTTGAATTTGGTTATAGCCACTATAAACATCTAGGAAGTTGTAGTAGTAATGCCCTGATATTGTGTCAAGCACTTGGTTAACAAATGGCAATGAAAAGTGATCCTTGAATGTTGCCATATTCAATAGCCTAAAATTGATGTAGACACACCATTTTCCACCTTTCATTGGTACAATTACAAGTGGGATAACCCACTTGCTATCCACAATGGAATAGATGAACCCCACATTGAGGAGTTGCTTGATTTCCTCCTTGATGATTTGTTTCAATTTGGGGTTCAACTATCTTTATGGCTACCATTTTGTCTTTATGGCTGGGTCGGTGTAAATGTGATGCTAGCATATCCTAGGATCAATCCCTATGAGTTTAGGATATGAAAAAGTAAAAGCTACTAACCATCTTTTAACTACTTTCAATAGCATATTTTTCTATTCTAGAGCAAGTCTTGCATTGACTATAATGAACTTTTATTTTTCAAAAATACATATTTCATTCTAGCCGATAATGTTTTTAGTTCAAGGGTCTATTGCTTGAAGTTCTTAAGAATTTCCAACTCTCCCCAATAGGTATCATCGTTTGTATCATCAAAGAGTTGGTGATGAACTTGCTCAAGTTTATTCATGCTCATGACATATTCACATGTTAGGCTCTCAATTGGTTCCATGCATAGTGTGTTGCTTTTTAAATTAGTGGTTAGCCATTGCCTACCCTTCTATTTTGTGGCTGTTGCATACAAACACCTTTGAATTTTTACTTTTGGTGCACATTTCTTGCATGTAGAGATGGATGTTTGCTTGATGGACCAAAGTTTCTACACATGATTGCACTTGCTATCATTGTACGTGATGCATGGATTTCTCTTCTTCTTGATCTTTCTAAATGCATTTTCTTTAGAGATTTCCAAGGAAATATTTTTTATGCCCATTCTTGTGTCTACGGTGCTCAACCATGCTCTTTCCATGATGATTGGGAAGTCCTCTTTTTAGTTCTTCACTTATTACTTGGAAGTCAGTAGGATATGACCACCCACAAACAATGATCATAATGTGCTCTACCTATCCCAATGGAATAGTGATGGACTAGTTTGCCAATTCCAATGTAATGTTGCTCTTCTTAAGAGGAGGCAGGTTCTAAGTAGTGTACATCTCATGAGAAATCAAATTAACACTAGAACCTGAATTAAGAAGAGCCTTGTATAGTTCATTCCTAGTAATTTGCAAATAAATCAGAGGACTTATAGGATTAGCTAATTTCTTGGGAAGGTTTTCTACATGGATCCAATCAAACATAGTGTGAGTAACCATTACAATATGGATCCTTGATAGAGTTTGGTTTGAAGGAGGCCCAAAGAAATTTGATATGGAGGAAGAGGCAAGAGTAGGATTGTCAATGACAGGTGTAAGTGAAGGCTTAGGTGACTTCAAGGTTGAAGGAAAGGTCTTTTATTTGATCAATCAACACTCATTTGATTGATGATTGGGTTGCAAATTAACAGCCCTAGTAGATTGTGTTGTTGCTATTTAAAACACCACCAAATTTAGACAAAAACACTTCAACGACAAATTTGTGTAAGCATCAACACAAGGTAAATTTTTTCCAAGTGTTTGGCCCATGCTTCCACTACTAGGGCTATGCTCTAGAGTATAGCTAGCATAGCATGCAACACAGAACCAAATCTGCAAAATTTTCTAAATGGAAAAAAGTAGCTGCAAAAATTTTTCTAAGTGTCTTACTATGCTCTCATTCCTCCTACTATGCTCTCTAGTGTAGCAAGCATAGCAGCACTCCAATGGCCAATTTACACTAGTGTCAAGCTAGAAGTTGTTAAGCTAGCTCAACATGGAAAAGGCATTTGGTAGATTTTGTAACTCTTGAAGCTACCCCTCTTACTATGCTCTCAAGCATAGCTGGTGTAGCAAGAGCAAGGACTACAATTATTGCTAGATTTTTCTAAGTGTCTATGCTACACCTTGTCTCATTGTGCTATGCTCATGAGCATAGCAAGCATGGTAGCATTGGACTTCAATTTCTTTTGCAAGAACTACCTAACTACTATGTTATGCTTTAGAGCATAGTTAGCAAAGTAATAAGGAAGTGCCTCCAAAAGCTTCTAGAGCTTAGCATAGCCCTTCATTCTAGCTCTAGCACTTCTTTGGGAAGTAGGATTAGTAAGTTGCACTCTTTTTGTACCCTCTTTTATGTCCCAAAATTCTACCTACACTTGATCCCACTCGAAAGAGAGGAGAACATAATCCCGAAGCATAGCCTCCAAATTGCACTATTTTGCATTGTTTGTAGGTACATTGCAATCTTGGCACATGCAGTCTTGGTAGTGTAGCCACAGTCTAGTAGTCTCTCAGGGTCTAGTGGAGCATACCAAAGCATAGCACCATGTGTTCTAGTGAAGACGTTGTTGTCAACTATCGTCTAATTTTCTATGAAAAATATCCAAAAAGAAAGGTCCATATCCATTCTTTTCATACTTTCCATATGGATGGACAACTATGGCATATATAGTATATTAGCTATCATTTGATTTTCAGGTGCCCAATGGTTGTTGAGGATCGCTTACATTACCCTTTTGCTTACCCTAACCATCTGTTTATTTAAGGTCGCTTGCACGAACCTTCACTTCCCAAAGCCTGGAAAGGTTACCTAGTCTAGCCGTGTTCGTGACATGTTGAGTCCTTTTTTTATATACATAAAAAACTATCTTACTTACTAGTTGTTTGATTCACTTACTAGTTGTTTGGTTCAATCATTTTTTTCTTTGAGATTCTTTTCAGATTTTGTTAATTTTTTCATGTTTGATTATAATTTGTTCAAGGAGGTAAAATATTTGGAGGTTCTCATTAAATCAATTTTTTCTGATCGTTCGATTCTTGTTATTTTTTAGAACTTTTCCTTTTTATTTCGTACTTTAGTTAAATACAACAAGATTAATGGTCCAACCAAATATCAGAAATTTTCTGTCCCTATCTTTATTTGATGTTGCAAAGTTTAATGTTAGGGTGAATGCTTTAAAATAAATAGACCATTCTTTAACAATTTTGAAACATCTTTTTGTTCTGTTCAGTATACCTCATCGCGACCATTCTTTAATGTTTTAGATAATTGAACTTTTATTTTTGAAGTGTGCTTAAGTTCTTAGTGCATCGATGTCTTGTCTCTTTGAAGGCATACTAGAAAAACATTATTGAAATGGTTTTGCATTATTGTTAAGCTTCCAAAAAAACTTTCACTCTAATCAATTAATGTCTCTGATACAACATTTTGTCTGGTTTCTAATTGTAGTTATGACACTTTTTTTTTGGGTTGGTTGGTTTGTTTCTTTTGATCAAAAAAGAAAAGATTGATGAACATAATCAAAATTATGCAATCGGAATTATGCAGACCAAACCCTACTTGTAGTTGTCAGTCACATCACTTTTGCATGCATTAAAGCTGCTTTCATTATTCTTCAACTTGGGCTTTATTCCTTCATTCAAAGAAGCAATTCTTTCATGATACCATATTTCATATTTTATGAAATCTCGTCCTTGTTTCAACAGTTATTAAGTATATTTGTTTATGATTTTCAATTTTTTTCTATTCCTTATTGAAATTTCATTTTGTTATTTTTAAATTTATCACTATTTTGTATTTTCAATTTTTCCATGACTCTATTATTGTTTTGCATTTCCAGATTTATTGCATTGAATGACATTTTAGTGTTAAAGCTCTAAAGACATTTTTCTAAAAGCTCTTTGCTAGCAGAAAAAGAAAAAATAAATACCCCTAGTCACAGTAATTTGGGCAATTGGTAGGTATATCTATTTGTAATTTTTTTAAATTTCATTTTAACTTTTGTGAAGAGTAGCAGTCTTATCTCATTTTCTAATTTTTACCATTACTATTTATAGAGTCATAAAGATGAGCTCTATTCAAGACATAGATAGCAATGAGAATGAAATAGATAGTACTGTATTGGAGGAAAATGCATAACAAGAAGAAAATTTCTTAGATTGTAATGTGAAAATTTTGAAACAATTTGCAAAAGGTAGATTTATTTTGAAATCTCTATTAAAACAATTCGTAACAAAATTAGACACTTGTAAGAGTGGAGGAGGTGGAAGCAAAAGATGAAAGTGTCATGTATGTAGCCATGAATTCACTACAAGTGGTACACAAATATATCATTATTTTTTTCAGACATTAGAAAATAAAGCAAGAACATGTGTTATTGCATGTAAATTTTCATATCCTAATATTCAAAAAGCTATGTATGACTACTTTTAAGCAAAGACTATGATAAAGAGCATTACTGTAAGTATTCGAATAGAGAAAAGTAAGAACAAGACAAAGGATGTTGTACAACCAGCAAAAAGAAAAGTGCTTAAACAAACAGAAATAAGTTTTCAAGTTGAAAAAAAAATAAAAGCTGATATTAGTATTGCAAAAATGTTCTATGCAAATGGATTACCATTCAGACTTGCACGTACTCCTTTATTCAAAGAAGCAATTAGTTGTGCTATTAAAGCAAGTAATATTTTTAAAATTTAAATTATCATTTTTTATTTAAAATTATTAGTAAAACTAATATTTTTATATGGTAGGTCCATCTTATATCCCTCCAACTAAAGATAAAATTTGAAATGATCTTCTTGATGAAAGGTATGAACTTGACGTGAAAAAGTTGGAGGAATGGAAGCAATTTTGGCAGCA
Source organism: Gnetum montanum (assembly GCA_015680685.1). Taxonomy (NCBI): domain Eukaryota; kingdom Viridiplantae; phylum Streptophyta; class Gnetopsida; order Gnetales; family Gnetaceae; genus Gnetum; species Gnetum montanum. The sequence continues at coordinate 2,462,762 of MNCI01037150.1, read as the reverse complement.
AAGTGGTTGTTCTATTATAATGGATGGATGAACTGATATTCGTCAACATCCATTAATTAATATTATAATTAGTTGTCAACTTGGACCATTTTTTCTTAATGCTAAAAACTGCTCTAATCATATAAAAGATGTTAATTTTCAAGCCAAATTATTAGAGACAACAATTGCAAGTATTGGTTCAAGCAACATTATTCAATTTATAATAGATTCAGCTCTTGTTTGTAGGCATTCAAGAAAAATGATAGAAATGATTCATCCAAATATATTTTGGACTCCTTGTTGTGTTCATTCTCTAAATAGTACACTTCGTGATATTGGTAAAATTGATTGGGTGAAAAAGCTTATTATAGATACAAGAGACATACAAATTTTTATTTGCAATCATCATTATTCAAATTCCTTGTGTAGGGAATGTAGCAAAAATAAGACTTTCAAAAAGCCTATAGAAACAAGGTAATAGAATACAAAAATCTATATGTTGTGTTTTTAAGAAATTTGATTTATTAATGTTAAACTAATTATAAATTTTGTGAAACAGGTATGCTTCATATTTTATAATGTCGGAAAGAATGCAAAAGATACAAGAATCAAGACAAACAATGGTTATAACTAGTAAATGGAAGAATTGGGAGAAAGCCAACACAACTATGGGAAAGAGTGTTAAAAAAAAGATTTTATCAGATGAGTGGGAGTGAAGCTTCTTTCTCAAGTAATACAATCAGTTTTTCATTAAACATATAACAAATATTAATACGTATTAATTTCCTTAATTAATTTATGAAATGTGATGTTTGAAAACTTGAAATAGTGATGTTTTATATATCATTTTACATTCTCTAAACACCATGATTAGTAGCCTATTAGGTCTAAAGCTTCGAATGAGTTTGTTTATTGATGAAGTTTTGAATAATTTATAAAATGAATCTTTTAACAATGCAAAAATTTATTTTTATTTTTATCATTTATGTAGGTTGCATCTTCTTTTGCTGCTGAAAGAAATTGGTCAACATATTTTTTCATTCATCGGATCAAGAAAAATGGTCTGACTCCAAAAAGAGCTAAAAAATTAGTATATGTTCATAGCATGATTAGATTGGAAGAAAGAAAGGAAATAAAATATAGGCAATTACCTACTCTTTGTTGGGATGTTAATTCAGAAGATGATGATGTTTGAGTAGTTGATAATAGATAAGGTTATTCTAGTGACTTAGGTAATGTTCTTGGAGCAATGAATCTTAATATTGATGATTCAATCCTTGATGAAGATGATTACCATGCAAATGATATTAATGACATAGAACAAAATGAAGCAAGTTTTACAAATTTACTCTTTAGAGTAAAGCAAGGAGAAAATATAGGCTAAAATTAGAATTTGAACAATGTGAAAACTTCTAAGCTTTGGCAAGAAACTCTTTTGTGATTTAAAAAGAGATAGATAATTTTGTAACATTACCATATATATATATATATATATATATGATAATGCTAAAATATTTTGTAACACACATGAGACTCAATACTTAATGTTTCATTGCAATTTTTTATGCAATTTTTAAGCATTAACAATATTTTGAATTTACGTTGTACTTGTTCTATATTTTACAATGTTTTTTATTATATATGAGATTTAATTTTTTAGAAAAACTAACGTATTTAAATTTTCTCTATCATGTCCCCGCTACCAACCAGTCCCCACTTTTTTGTGAGACACGCATACCCAAACACATTCAAAATCACGAATCCTCAATTCCTCGCTTCCATGAATCCTCGATTCCTTTGATGCATAGCTTCCCTGCTACTACAAGCGTTTCTGCGACATGCTGGGCGTCAGGTACGGGGACAATCTGGAATGCGACAATCAGTGTCGCTTTAGCAGTGTCCTTTCCTTAGCCTTCCCCACAAAGTCCAGCCTACAAGTACCACAGCAATGCTTTGAATGGCCTCCTATTTCATCACCTTCATGGCCGCTGAGTTTTTCTATATCTATACTAATAAAGAAACCGCAGACCGTATGCACCGAGCTTACACTACGGTGGTGTTAACGGAAACCACCCCACTGTTACTACATTTTCCTATTAAATAATACAGAACAGCGCCACTCTGTCTAGAGCAGACCAGGGCTATTTATAAATTATACGTGCTATCCTCCCTTAAGTTAAGATCGGGATAAACGACAAACGACTTTGAAAGGAGCGCTTGTGAGTAAATGGTCTATTCTGAAACAACAAGGCTGCACCTACATCGTACAGGTGCACTCAACTTAAGCAAATTCCATGCCAAGCATATATATATATATATATATATAGTTTTTACCCACTTTAATAAAGTTCCGAAAAGTTCCTATGCCATCTCCTCCCAATTCAAATCTATTCAATACTCTTCATCTCTTCTTTGGATCGAAGACCGATGGAACTTCTAAAGGTAACGGTATATTCTTATAATGTTGCATAGAGACTTCCTTGCCAAAATTAAATAAATGCAGCCAGCTTTTTACTTTGATTATTCATGGTTGTTGACAAAGTCTTACAGTAAAAGAAAAATTTAAACCTTTTACTTAATAAAAATGTAGTTACTAAGTTAAACCTTTTAGTTAATAAAAGATGTAGTTACTATGTATTTTAATTAATTAATTGATATTTTCAAATTAATGGATTTATATTTTTTCTATAAGTTTTTTCAAATAAATGTAGATATGTAAATGTTTTATTACTTTCTTCAGAGACAGGCTTGATATTTTGCTGATGAATCTTGAAAACCTTATTAACTAACTTCTAAGGGTATTTTAGCTCAAAAATTACAAGCATATTTATATTTCAAAAATTGCAACAAGAATGTCATATTTATGTTTCAATAAATTATAAGAATAAAACAAGAGAACAAGAGAATATTCTTCAACTACACTTAGATAACCTTGCTGCCAACCCAACTTCTATTGTGTACTTTGTAAGTTAGCTAAGCTGACCCAACTTCTATTGTGTACTTTGTAAGTTGGCTTAAGCCGAATGTGATTTGGGAATAGGTGCTTTGGTGTTCCTGTGTATCCTGCGCTAATAGAATATAATATAATAGAATAACATAACATATAAGAATAGAATGACTTTGGGGGATCTTATAAGAATAAAATAATAAAACAAGAGAATATTCTTCATAGAATGTTTACTTTTTGCAATTTATCATCAGCCAAAAAATTCAAAATTCAAAGGAAAGATTTACATAAATTCCAAAAAATTCAAAATTCAAAGGAAAGATTTAAATAAATTACAAAGAATAATTAGGTTACCTATGAAAAGATATGATTAATTAATTAATTTTTTTAAATGGAAAGAGAGGCGTGTTCAACATGAATGAAAAGATATAAAATGAAAAAAAAAATCTCAAGAACATAAAGATTACTAACTCTAAGAGGAACTACACAACATTAATAATTGAGAATGGTAGAAATATTCTACAATTTATCCTTAGTTAAGAAATTCAAAAGCATGATATTTAAATTTTAAGAGAAGTAAAATACAATAAATCCATAAGCATACAAGTGAAATTTGAAAGTATTCCTTCCTATGAACGTAGAACTAAAATTAAGTTTTTGTAATAAAAAAGCATGAACATATTTTTAACAATAAATGTAAGAATGTACAATTGATACTCTAAAGTAAATGGAAATAGCTGAAGAATATGAATTGTAGAAATAAATATTTACAATTCTACTTTTAGAATATTTTTTATATCTCATATATAACTTTGTTGATACAATTTTATTTTGTATTGTTTGTGACTTCACTAATACATGAAGCATCTTTTGTGAATTTACAAGCTTGATTCAAGGGCATTGTTATGAACCATGATATGCTTAATTCACAAGTTGTTTGCAATTTGACCTAATTGTGGTGAAGCACTTAAGTATTTAGTTTGGTATATACCTATAGTCTTATGTTAAATTCAAGAGTCTAGTATATACATATAGTCCTTAAGTCAAATTCAAGTTTGTTCTCTTCTATTCTTAATGAGTTCTTTGTGATTTAGCTTGTGAGCTAATACCCTTCATTTTTCTTTTCATTTACTATATCTTATACTTCTTTGAGGAAAGTCATTGAAAGGAAGATAAAAAAAGACATGGAGAAAAGCAATTTAAGATGATTTAAAGAAACTACAAATAAACAAAGATGACGATGTAGTTGATCCTATTTTATTGAGACAAGACTAAGATAATGAGGATAAATATGTTACAAAGTTAGAAGTTACATTCTTATAGTTATACATGAATTTATGTTGCATCACTTATATTAACTGTATCAGTTTGAATTATATTAGTAGATCACATATTATGAAGGAAGTTGATGTTATGGTTAGACATCATGGTTCTCTACACTTAAGGTATGATATTGTAATCCCACACCCATAGGGTAATGAACCACATGCCAACCATCAAAGTATTTGAATTGTACTCTTTTCATATTTGTTAACAATTAATGCTCTATAACATCATTAGCCTTCCCATTTTCACAAGCCAAACATCAACTCAAGTGAAAGTACATGTGTAAATTTTAAGAGATTCTATTTAGATCTATCATCCCTACAAGTTCATTTCATTCATGCTTTTTGGAGATTCTCTTGAGATCTCTAGTGTATTATTGAATATGGCCTCTTGATAGGATAGGCTATTTCTATGTCATCTATGCTCTACCGATTTCTTTGTACAACATGATCTTTTTTTTCTTTATTAAGAAAAAAATTGATCTGAAAATTAAATTAGAAATGGTCTTAGATATCCAATCCAAACTTCTTACATCTTTTAATATGTTATTTACCACCTCTACTATGTGGGTGCTTTATTTTAATAAGTAGCACTGCAATGCATGGCCATGAGAAAGAGCATTTAGAAGTGGTGCTAGGAGTTCTAGTCGAGATTGTCATCGTAGTTGATGCCAAGAATAACATAGTACCTCTTATAGAAACTGATGTGTCCCTCCTTTCGATCCATTGGACCCTTTCACATTTCATGCCGCTGTTAATGATGTTGGTGGTAACCTCGAATCCTAGCTGCCGTCTAGCCACAACATCATCCATGGATGGCATCCATTGGCCTGTCATAACATCATGGCATGAAGCGGCTTCAGCAACTACAACATCATCTAGAACTAGAGTGTCAACTTTAACGCCACAATGGCATTGTGGCCCACAATGTCTGGATGTTGATGCCATCGAAGTCAAGGGCTTTGTTGGTAGGTCCGTAGTTGTAGTTGTAGGAGAGCTGAATAGGTCCCCACCCCATGTACTTCTTGCCTATAAACCAAAACTATGATCAAATGTATGTGTTATGTACTTTAACGCTAATCAACTAGTAAACTATTACTAAAACTATGGATATAACTAAAGATATATGTTTAAATTAGAATTTTATAATTCATAAATAACTTAATATTGAGTAATAAAAATAAAGCTATAATAGTTTCTATACCAAAAGACTTACCACTGTATTAACAGTTTATTCTTTAGGATTTAATTATATGTTTTGATAGCATTTTATTATATCCATAAAGCTTTATGTTTAATGAGCCTACCAATTAATACCAACCAGTTATCATCATCAATACTTTTTGCCAGTAAACCAAAATTACATGTACATTTTAGATTCCAAAAACCCTAAAATTATGAGTATATGTTATTTCAATTTTAGGGCAATCAACTACCAACAAAAGTAACCATGTAAAGTGTATTACAAAAACTATGATTATATGACTTTATTGTGTCTAGACCAATATTTTATTATACTCACAAAGCTTTAAGTTTAATAAGCTTGCTAGATAAATCATTAATACTAGTTAAGGGATCATTGATTATCATTAACTAAAGAATCATGCTTCATAGGCTCAATGATCATTCTGCTAAGGCCAAGTCCTAGGAGGCTCTATAACGAAAGCCTTTGCCTTTCATTTATCCCTTAACCCATATTTAAGTGCGTGTGCTCAGCTGAAACAAGGTCTTAGCATTTGACTAGCAAGCACATTATCATCATCATTGACTAATCCAATAAATTATTCCAAAAAGCTACCATAATTCAGCCAATAAATTGACAAAAATAGCCATAACATATAAGAAATTGTTTAGATTATAGAGGAGATTTTAAGGGCATATTGACTTCTTGCCTGGTGTGTAGCCCCACTGGTCGGTGGGCACACAGTAGTCACCGGCATTGTCGTTGTTTTCAAGGACGGAACAGTAGCCTTAGGCATAAGGTTTGTCGGGTGCTGTTGCCCAGTCGCTGGTGGTCTCCTGCGAAGTCTGAGCAAAGAAGGCGGTGAGCTCGCACTTTTTGGTGTGGGTGTTGCCAGAGTTGGCGAAGTCCGAGGAGGTGCTGGTGGCGTCCATGAATGCTAAGTAAGTGTAGGAGCCCGGGTTGTAGGCTGAATCATCATCACAGTGCTTTAGCATCTCATTGAATGTTGGCTTGCTCACCAGTGATGGCTGCGCCACCACCGTGATGGCTGCCATGAACGCCACTGTTGCCACTTTTATCACTGCTGCAGGTGCCGCAATGTCTGTTACTTCTGTGGTTGTTGTTACTTCTGTGGTTGTTGTTGTTGCTACTATGTTTTGCGAGAAATGGTGTGGGTTGCGTGCATATTTATATGCAGCAAGGGTTGTGTCACCAAGTCAAGAATGGCTTGTTGTGTTTGTATGAAAGTTTTGCCGCTGTCAGTGCCATTTTGAATGGAACACAAGGGCTGCATCAGTTTGTTGCGCTCTTGCTGAGAAATCCACTTTGGATGGATATGCAATGTGGCATTTAGGTTATGCATTTTCATTGGTCATTGCAACCTTTGATTGTTTGAAAAATGGCACTTGGTGCAGACCATAAGTCTTGGTTACGCTCCTTGTCAATTCTTACAATGTATCAATTGGGGAATGGTTGGAGTATGCCTTGTGCAGCGTATCAATTGGGGATGTTGCACAATTGGGGATTGGTTGGAGTATGTGGTTAGTAGCACAACTACTTTCATAGCAAGATAGATGGGACTCACTAGATAAGAGTGCTCCAAGTTACTTCACTATTATAACACTCATAAATAAAGGTAGGATTTGAATGTACTTTTTCTTGGAAGATTATGCATTCAACTTCTATCTCCTTTAACAAATATGGTAAGAGTAGAATAGTCTTTGGTGGAACACTTTTCTCTAGTGGATTACATCTACCCTGTTAGGTAGGTAGTGGTTGTGCTACAAGCCCCCATGTAGGTATACATGGAAGAGGATGATATAATGAACATGGTGTTGCAAGTGACAAGTCATTCGACACATTGGTAATTGAGGTTGAAGGAAATCCTGTTAGAATTAACACATCACATTAATACCCCTTTTGAAAAGAAATAATGTTCTTTCACCAAAATTGATCAATAAGTGATGAGCGGAAAGGTACCCCTACACTCAACCATACAAATATGAGCGTGTACATGCAATCTAGTAAAACTCCGCAGATGGACTAATTGTGGCAGCTAGATAGTTTTTATGTTGATCGCAGTTCTCTGTCCTCCCACCTAGACTAATATTTTCTTTGTCACGTATGGTTTAGTCCACAGTGAGGTGTATGATGTGGTTTCTACTACTATGCTACTCCTAAGGACAATGAGAAATAACTTTATTAAGCTAATAGGTAATGGGAAATAAAATCTAAGCTAGCCTAAGTGTGATAAGCTTCCATCCCTAATCATTCATACACATCTTGGACTTTGTGTACTACTTCTGAAATTACCAAGCACACATCACTCGAGACACCACTTGAGACACTACTGAGTTACCATGTAGTTACACTTAAATGTTTGTGATTAAGATGTACTCATTCCACATTAACAACAGAAAAAATAAATGACAATAAAAGAGATATTAACTAAGAAAAAAATAATAAATAATAAACAATCAAATAATTAAAAACTAAGTGAATGCTGCAATGATGAGTATTCTCAATCTTTGTTTCCAATCATGTGCATGTCCAAGTACGTCATACTCAAACAAAATTTTTGTACACTTATAAGTATCACACTACGGGCATGCACTTGGGAAGGAACTGAAAACTAAAACTAACAAAAGGAATTCTAATGACTAACTATTCTAATGTCTTCTTAATCGCCTCTCATCCCATGTGCCTAAGTGCTATATTTATAGGCTAACACAGAAATCATGATATCATGTATACAATATTGTATCCAGGCTACGATATTACATACCTGATATTCTGTACCCAATATCAGGGCCTGGAAAACTACAATTCATCATACAGCCATGACTAAATAAATACTTGTCCTCGAGTTAAACAAAATGAAGAACAAGTTCCTTTGATTACATAGTAGATAGGTATGGGATTATTGAATTATTATGGATTATTTCATGCCATAGTGTGGGACTAGACAAAACAAAATCTAGACACCAACACGAAATACAAAACTATTTAGAACTCATGTGGTTCTTGGTGGCGGTGGCTCCTCCATGGGCTTTTTCCCTTTATCCTGTGCTCCAAGCTTTTGAAATGGATACTTTTGAAGGAGTGTCTAAAGTTTTTCCTCCTTTATTTAAGGATTATATGTCGTCCATGCTAATGTTCCAATGTTTGATGGAGTTGACACCTCTTATGGACATGATAGTTGTAGAAACATCTAATTAGCTTTGACATACCAAACCACAAATAGCTATCGTTCCTCCTTGTACGCTCTAGCTTTATCTCTAAATTCCTGATAGTCCATAAGTTGTTGAGCCAAGTTTTCTGCAACATCCTTTTGGCTTTGGTAGCTAGCTTTTACCAACTCTAATTTAGAGTTTGCTACCTCTTGTCTCTGTAATGTCTTCTTGTGTTCAGCAAACTCTATTTTATATTTGGCATAGGTGGTAACTACCTATTTTTCTAGGTCGTTCCTCCAGTTCATACTATTAACATGGACAAGTTAGCATATTTCAGATTTGCCAACTCCATGTATTCTATGAGATCCTGGATTTCCAGGTCTTGGCTCTTCAATTTTGCTTGGTGGACGAAGGCGTAAGTGTCGAGTATGGCTTACTAGTTAGTGCGTTGAGCACTGAAGGAGTTAATGTGATCCTTAGCCATATGGATCTCTTTTTTGATGATCTCTTTATACATTCCCACTTGATCACAAAAATTTTTCTTTAATTTTTCATGTTGCTTAGCCTCATTCTACCATGCGCTTATTTCAATCACAGTCTTCTGTCGAATGATGTGTGCCTCCTCTATTGAGAGGATTCTATTTTCTCTGGCTAAGTGACTTATGTCTTGGTTGACTCTTATTAGTTGTTCTTACATTTGCTAGAAAATTTCCTTGAGAACATTCTTTTTTTTTCAACTATCATCAACCAAATATTTTTGGCAATAAGGAGTTTATTTTCTTCTTGTAAGGCCTTGGGTGCTTTTGCTTGCGCATATGTTTGAGCCCATGCTTTTGAAGCATCCTAATCAGCCTTCTCCTTTTCCATTGCCACCCTTTTATTCTCCACTAATAATTTATTTAGCTTTTCTATCCTAAATGATTCTCGTTGATTGGATAGAAAAAGTTGGGATGGATCCCACTATTCAGCTTATAGGGCAACAAACTTTTCTTAGAGTCTCTTCAGTTTGTCTTCTACATGTTTGGCCCTATCCTCAAACATGACCAACTTTCCCTTAGTGGAAATGAGGTTTGATTGTGCCACTATGACATCCAAGGGGATGTCAAACTAGGACATCATTACTTGTCCTATTTACAGCAAGTGATTCAAAGCATCCTCATGTTCTGTAGATGTCATTGAGGTGCCAGCCAGAACTTAAGCATAACATGCTCCTGTGAAATCTACTAGTGGAATAACAAGAATGTTGAATGGTTCCTTGATGTGGTCTATGATCACCTTTTCTACTCCAGTTGCATCCTGGTGTTGCATGACCACCATCATGGCACCTTCACCAGTTTCTAATTGTACTTGAAATGATGTAGCATTTTCTAAAATCTATTGTGACTAATTTAATTTCCCTCCTCTTGTTTATATTAAGACCTCACCCCTTACATGACTAATTGATATGGTGGGCTAATAGCATCATCAATCACCTTGAAGAGATTGGCCTCATCCCTACTTCTCCAATTGACCGTTTCTACAATGGCCCTGAGATTCCTCATCGATGGTTGGTAATATTGTAGTGGCGGTGGTGGTTGCTAGTCTTACTAACCCATGGGTTGTGTCTTAGGCCCTACTTCTTATTGTTGGTTGAGCCTCATGTTTGGAAGATGGATAGGCCTTGTTGTTTGAGGTGTAGTGGGCCCAACCATCTATTCTTGTTCAAGCTCTAGTGTCTCACCAACATCTTTTCTTGGTGCTAGTGGCTTTAGCAATTTGGCATATGAAGCATTTTGAGCTTTCCTGGGGATGTCATTAGTGTACCCCAAAATTCTAGCATGCCATCACAGCATCTTGATTAAATAGGGAAAGGGGAGTGCAAACTTTCCTATCTTTTTTTCCTCAAAATACCTCAATATCTCTGTTAAATACAAATGGGGAAAATTAGCATCAACCTTGTCCATAAAATCACACTTGCTCTAGCCACATATGTAGAAATCCTATTTAACCCCATCATTGGAAAAATGTGATAGGTGCCAATTTTAAAATAGATTCTCTCTTCAAGGGTTAGTTCTCCATATGTTTTATCTTCTCTTCCATATGCCCTTTTTAGCCATACTTTTCTTACATATTCATTGGAGTAGGTGGATAGATGAGTAACTTTAGGCCCTATATTTAGAAGATTCAGAACTTTTGCAATGGCCTTCATGAAGAAATCAACTGATATTCTACCAATGTCGACGATGGTGCCTTCCTCTTTATTATGCCAAAATTGATAGGTTTTTCCCAAATACCATTCTCAAATTTCAAAGAGGATAGGCCATAGTGGATATTCCTTGAGTTGATCCTTGACTGGTTCAGGGGTGAATTTGGTAAAAGGCCAAAAATTAAGTTCCACAATCACTGCAGCAGATGTGGACTTTTCCCAAATGGAATGAATGCATTTCGGGGACAACATGAGATGTTGTCTTTGTTCGAGTGCCCTACCCTCTCCACCTTTTGCCTAATTAGATTTTTTAGTGATAGGGGTTTCTTGAGAGATGCTAAATGATTGTGCCTCTTGTATTGCATGCTCAACATGAGGTCCTTGGCCTCTACCTCTTCTCAGATGTTTGGATGCACCTTGAGAAGGTCCTTCCTATTTTCCTCATTTAGTGATCATCTGTAATTATACAAAGATCTATTGTTAGTAAGGTTATTTAAAGAAGTTCAATTATCTCATATCTTACTCATTCCATTTAATAAATGTGAATTCTTTTCTTAGTGTGATTTCAAAGTTAGAGAAATTTTTCAAGGAAGTTCCCCTAAGAGTTTTAATGTTAGGTCCAATTTGATAAAGTGACTCTAATAATAATTTAAATGATTTGGGTGAAGGAAGAAAATTAGTTTGGCATGAGTTTTTATCATTTTCTGATAGTACTTACCCCTATGATATCTTTCATGTGATAGAAAAATTTTAAATATGAGCAAATTCTACCGTACCCTTCCCCCATGACTAAGTTAAACACTCTAGGTTTAAGTAGGTGCAATTGGAATGGAAATTGGAGCATTAATGAGGGAGATATTGACGATTGAATGTTAGACTCTCAAAGCACTAAAAATTGTGAAAGAAAATTTCAATAACTCCCCTTGTATCAATTGTTAAAAATGACTTCAACGTGCATGGGGTCCCCATATATATAGGTTTTGTGAATGCAATATTGCCTATGCAATAGTGCGTACTTGATATCGTGTTAGACTTGATATCGAGTACTTGATATCGTGCCCCCTTCGAAATAGGGTACTTTGTAAAATTGATGAATTTTCAAGTCTTCATGGCCAAAAATGAAGGATTTGAGGTAGATTTGAAAGGCCTAGGGAATGTCAAGTGGACATTAAGACACCAAAATTGTAATGAAGTGGAATTATACAATAAATTTCTTTGAATAGTGTGAGAAAAAAGGACATGTAGTGATGTAAAGGAATGTTTGGTTGAAATAACGAGAAAGGAAAGAATATATATGGCAATGCAATACTCGGAGGATATAAAATGATGTGGTGGTATGCAACAAGTACAAATTACAAAAGTCATGGAAGTGGATCCTCCCAAAAGTAGGTTCCAACCTATCATGCCCTTACATAATCATGTCTTAAAATGTTTGTAGGAACTAGAAGGGTTAAATGTAATCCACACTTATGCAACAAAACACACATATGATAAGTACCACCGTGATGAGATATAAATTCTATGCCACACAAGACACAAGTTACAAATACTTGGATAATGAGATAATACAAATTATAGAAGCGATTGCTGACATCAGAACATGAGATAACTTACCCTAGGCACAATGAATCCAAAGTGTTGTGCATGATTAAAGTACTATTAGCCTATCACTCCAAGATTAAAACCAAGTCCATACCTCTGATCAATGATATCACATTATTTTATCCAAATGATAGACAACCATAAGAGCATCATGAAAAAAAGGTGTACAATCACTTGGTGATTTGCGCAAGGGAGGAATGATTTAAATTTTTCTATGACACATTTTCCTTGATTTTTTTTCTATCATTCTTATTTCTTTTCTTTTTCTTCTTCTAGTTGCTTTTGCACTTCGTCGTTTCCAATGGGGATCTAGAGAAGATACCAACCTTTAGGCATGGGTGCATGTCTTTTCAGTGGAACCCTCTAGAACAGCATTGAGTTCCTTTATTAAGTGCCTTTACCCCAAATCTTACTTCCATTTTTCATTAGATCTACAAGGATCTTAGTGCAACCAAGCTGCATTATAGCACATATAGATGTTACCAAAGAGAATCTACAAGTTCCCTTGATGTCACATGCTTACCATTCCCTCTTATTCTATCATGTTTCACTCTGGGCATAATGAGTACAAAGTTACTTTAAGTTTTAATGATAACAATAATATCATCGTACCCAGAGTAGAGCCTCTTATTAATACAATGGGTGGGTGGATGTTGTAGGCTCACTATCCAAATAATTAGTCACTTGTGACTTGATAGCATAGAACAACATCTCAACTAATTGGTCACATGAGTATTTTATTCATAGATGAGATTATCCTCAAAAGGATAAAATGACAAATTAAAAAATGAAAAATTTAATAAACAAAAAAATTGAAAAACAAAAACTTGATAAACTAAAGAAAAGAAAAACAATTTACTAATTCTGCTTGTTAGAATGGGGGGTATCCCCCATGACTAAGCTTTTGATCATGGTGAGAATTAATAGATGAAAATTTAGGATCCATGCATATTGAAAATATTAGGGTCTAGTCATATCCAAACCATTGGGTGTCTTTTGATGTGGTGGCAGGAATGTATCCAAATTGGGATTCACACACTTAATTAAAGTTGGCATAGTATAGTAGATTATATGTGATGATGTGATAAGAAGCTGACCCACTATGGCACCCATGACCATAAGATGTTATGCAAGGATCAATATGTCTGCCCACATTGTTATATTTATTGGGTCGCATGGTTGTTGGAGTGTTAATTGGTGGCCTGGATAAGGTAACAGGAGGCATTGATTTTAAAGAGGAAGGTGCATTACAATGTTGGGCTTGTATTGAGTTGGAAGATGTCATGGTTTCAAAACTATGTTGTCTCTTTCTATGGCCATGCCTAAAGAAAGAATGCTTCTGATGTTGTGGAGGACTTCCACTACTGTTGATAGTAGTAGCACAGGTAATTTTCATTGGTTGTTGTTGTGGTGTAAAACCTTCTAATACTACTAGTGGAAATGTAGAAGGAGGTGAAGGATGAGAATATTGAGAGTACAGAGAAGTGTAAGAAACATGAGGTGGTGATCTTGTAGGACAGGACATGGGTTGATGATACTCGGGAGAGTGTTAATGACAAGGTGAAATAGAGGATGTTGATCTAGTTGGAGAAATAGAGTGTTGAACATAATAAGCACTTGGTGTCAGGTGATATGAAGGGTGAGGTTAGTTTGGTAATGTTCTTGCCCACGATTGGGGGTTTTGCCACAACGATTGAGCACAGTACTTCTGTACGAAATTCAGATGTAGCATTCCTCCCCAATGATCATGTAAGTGTGAAAATATTGGGCATTGGCCTTTGGGGTGATCATATATGAAAACATTTCATTGATACTTATGATTTGTATTTGAGTCCCTATCTTTATTTCCTTTAGCCCTTCTTTTCGATTGTCAAATGGTGTTCTGTCCTGTTTCTAGGTTTTGTATCCTTTGTTTGTTCTTGTTGTTAGAGTTATCTTGCATGGTTCTCCCTTTAATAATGTTTGCATATTCTCCACATTTTTCATGTACCCACTTCATCATCTTATTGATCTTTGCCTTGATTTCATCTAGTGATTTTATTATTGGCAAAGATGAGGTTGGTTTTACCTCCTTAAGGTGAGTTGATTTCTCCTCTTCATGATTATGGACCTTCGATACTTTAAGAGTTTGGTCTTGTGGAGATTTTTTAACATTCTCCCATTTGGCTATTTCTCCTTCTTATTTTGCTACTCATTTAATAAGCTCTTGGAATTGGTTGGTTTGTAGTTCATATAGTTGACCTGGGGCATAGATCCCTAGGGTCTCTCTCATTTCATTACGAAGCCCATCCATGATGAGACACATTAGCCTTTCCTTAGAGACCCATGGCCTAGGAATTTGTTTAACAATGAGTAATATATTTCTAAGGCCATGTCCAAGGGTTCTTGTTGCCCTTTTTTTCACTCTTGGATTTATCTCATCAAGGTTGATACTCTTGCATAGGTTTGATATTGTTCATTGAAGAGTTTCATCATTGTAGACCAGTGACAAATTGAATTTGGTTTTAAAGACTTGTACCACACTTTTGCTTGGCCCATGGGTATTATAGGAAAGAGCTTAGGTCTTTGCCACCCATTATCAATGTTGTTCCATGCATAGGCATCATAGAAAGCTTGTAAATGATGTTGCAGATCTAAATCATAGCCCACTGAGAACTTAGAAAAGTTGTTTAAATCAAGCCTAGGTAGATGACTTTCCTTGCAATGCCTACATGATATCTAAATAGCCTTTGTTATATGCATTAGGCTCTTTGTGGCTAGTATGGGTTCATCATCACTAAGTAGGTAGTGAGTTTGTGAGTTGGGACGATGTTATCTATGTTCATGTTGATGTTCCTGATTTTTCTCGTGGGTTTGATTTTTATTTCTATGCTGAGCCCTTGAGGAATAGTCATCTATGTCATGACTTGACATTGAAAGAGTAGAGGAAGAGAGAGAATTGGAAGACTTATTATGACTTTTGTAAGTCTCCCAATCATCCTTTGATGTACTCTTGCTAATCATTGAGAAGGCCCTAGGCCTTACGACCCCCCTCATTCTAGAAGATGTCCCATCCTCACTAGAGGTGTCTGAGTTGGATGACAAGATTCCTTGAGTATCGTTGAGGTCTCTATGAATATATGAAACTCCTACATAAGATTGAGTACTCAAAATTTCATCTTTATCATAAATTTCATTGCTTTTCCAATGAATTTCCTTGCTAGATGTTGCATTGTCACTATTATGTGAGAGAGACATTGTCGTGAATTATGTGTGACTTAATTGAATTTAACTTATTTTTCTGAAAGATATATTATTATTACCTTTTCATAGCAATTTTATATGATACAACTAATCTAGATAACTAGCAACATCCCCAGCAATGACACCAACAATGAGAAGAGAGGTACCCCTACACTCAATCATACAAATATGAGCATGTACGCATGATCCAGTTAAACTCTATAGATGAACTAGTTGTGGCACCTAGACAATTTATACATTGATTGCAGTTCACTCTCTTCCTACCTATAATAGTATTTGCTTTGTCATGTATGGTTTAGTTTAGGGTGAGGTGTATGATGTGGTTTCTACTAGTATGCTACTCCTAAGGACAATGAGGAATAAATTGATTAACCTAATAGGCAATGGGAAATAAAATCTAAGTAAGCCTATGTGTGATGAGCATTTGTCCCTAATCATTCATATGAATCTTGGACTTTGTGTACTACTTTTGGAATTACCAAGCACATATCACTCGAGACACCACTTGATACACTACTAGGTTACCATGTAGTTATACTTAAATGTTTGTAATTAAGATGTACTCATTCCGCATTAACAATAGAAATAATAAATTAAAATAAAAGAGATATTAACTAAGAAAGCAACAATAAATAATTAATAATTAAACAATTAAAAACTAAGTGAATGCTACAATGATGGAGTAATCTCGATCTTTATTGCTGATTATGTATGTGTCTAGGTACATCACACTCGAACAAAGGTTCCATACGATTACAAGCATCACATTGTAAGCATTCACTTTGATGAGCCGCGATATCAGGACCATGATATCAGAGCTTGCCAAGTGATATCGGACATCCAATGTTGGAACCTATCTTGTTGCCTATAAATAAGAGGCAGGTGAACTTGGTTTTGGCATTAGTTTCTTAGTCCCTTACCTGAACTCTTGTAGGTTTTTTCTTTCCAGAGTTAGAATTATTTCTGAGTGCTTGTAGTAGGAGTCATAAAGTGAACAGATCTTTATTCAAGCATTGTGTACTTGAGCACACCTTGTGCTCGGAAATAAAGATAAACTTTGTGATAAACCTTGTAGCATTTAGAATAGCTTATTTATTGCATTTAATGTTAATTACAGTTATTTAATGCTTTTGTTAGTTAATTGATGTTTCTTTTATTGATTTATTAATTTTCACAGGTAAGCACACTTAGTACAACCACTTCGAGCATATGTGGAACACTCGGTAACCTAGTAACGACTAGCGTTTGGTAATACTAGTAGTGTTACATTGGTTCAGGATGTGTATGGAGATTGGGAATTGATGCTAATGTTAGGACTAGTTAGAACCTAGAATATTAGTTAAATTAAATTAGTTACTTAATTATTTCACTTCTTCCTTTTAGCACTAGGACATAAACATAAAAATCATATACCTCAAGTTTACATAACCATACAATCGTGCCATACGAGTAAGCTTACGAAGACAACGATCACCTATTCCTCCTTGTTCTATGAATGCACATAGGCACTTAGTCCTTGGAGTTTGACCAAATCATGTGTAACACTCGTATTCATATGGTTGAGCATAGGGGTACCTCTTCACTCATCATTGGCACCATTGCCAAGGTAGGAATCTTCCCATCGTTGGAATGAACCCTTAGGGTTAGTTATGAAAAAAATGATAATATAATAATAAATTACACACTAATTAATTAATCATGTCTCCTTCTTCTTATGAAAGTGGTTCACTGCCTAGGTCTGACACAATGAATAGTTGGAGGCATAGTGTACATGATGATCTGCAAGTGTCCCAACAGTTTTGCTTGGTATACGCTCATCCCGATGAGTATGTACCAGAATTTACCCTTATCATATGCCAGGATGAACAATTGTGATGGTATGATTTAGAGGGTAACATAGTGTTACAACCCAATTGCTGAATCCCAAGCATGCTTCTTTGTGCTCTCACACAAATTGGTATGCAACACCTATAATTAGAATACATTTTGCATGAATAAGATTCAAGGGATTATCAAACTATGGAGGCACAACATCAAAGGGACTTGCAATAGGAGAGACATTATAAATCTATGAAAGGAAAGTGGTCTCAGGACATTTCGTATGTCCTAAGTAAAAATGAGGGTGGTGAACCTACCTTAGGAGGTTTTTCACAAAATGATGTTCCTCTCGTTGACTTCGGTCAAGGGGTTGTATATCAGAACCTTCACTCAACCATCCATAACCTAGGTTCTAATACCAATGGACATAAAGGGTCTAAAAAAGGAACACAAACACATGATA
Organism: Gnetum montanum; assembly: GCA_015680685.1. NCBI lineage: Eukaryota > Viridiplantae > Streptophyta > Gnetopsida > Gnetales > Gnetaceae > Gnetum > Gnetum montanum. The sequence goes on along the minus strand of MNCI01037150.1, from coordinate 2,444,844 downwards.
AATGTGGACATTCTGATCATAACTGCTATCGAGGCTACGACCACCAAAGGGAGGGTATCGAGCACCATCATGGTGATGACCCTCCTTCCTCTTCACCTTCATCATCTCCTTCCCCCTCTTCTTTAGGATATGGATGTAGTAGAAAATAGAAAGATCATGTGGAAAATAGTAAGCGAAACAAAGATCATAGATGAAACAATCGAGAAAGGTGATGAGGGCATTCTAGGGAAATGCATCATGAAAGGAGGGAGAGTAGGGAACAATATAAGCATCACAAATTCCATAGAGAATATGATCATGATGAACTGTTACTCACTACCTGAAGTATGCTAGATATAATTGAGGCTATTAGGATCCCAACAAGGCACCAAAAGGATAGTAGTATCAAAAGATTAGACATGAACAATATCCCATGATTTGAAGGGGGATACAATGCTGATCCTCAAAATCATCTATAAGCGTTCTATGATGCATGTGCTTTGAAAAATATAGAAAACAAGTGGAAAAAAATAAAGTTGTTTCCATGGACACTAATCAAAGAAGTGAAAAGATAGTACTGGTCCTTAGAACTAGAATTCATTCATCGATGGAGTACCATGTTAGAGTTATTCAACGATAAGTATTAAATGTATTTCTGAGTGTCCAACCTATGAAAAAGAATCCAAGGATGGAAACAACGAGGACACGAACACTTAGATACTTCTATGAGCTAATATTATGCATTATTACATAATTTTCCTAGCCATGGTTATTCACAGAGGGAACAACTACACCATCTTGTAGATGGGCTTAGGTACGAAACACGAAGAAACCTTGGGACTTATGCCCAAGGAAAGCTATCTGAGCTCAGAGCCCATCAAATACAAAGATTGTTGAAGCGAGTTGCCAAAGAGGAAGTTGAGTTAAGAAAAAGAGAAAGTGCGAAGGAATAGAATAGAGATCCTTCCCTTTGAAAGAAGGAAGTTAGATTTTCTGAGTATGAAGAAGAGTCAACACTTGAAGAGATGGTGAATAGGAAGCCTTTGCCCATTCAAAAGTTTGCATTAGATATATTGGCAAAGGTAGATGAAATGTGAGACTCCTTAGATGATGAGTCATGAATTTTCTGGCTATGATATCACAGCCATGATATCACAATGGCTGTGATATTGTAGCGATATCACAGCTGTGATATCACATGGGCTGCTATATTACGTACGTGATATCGCAGCCACCATATCACATTGGCCACGATATTGTGTACACGATATCGTAGCCTGCCTCAATTTCTATAAATAAGAGGTAGCTTTCCTTGTTCTAGCAGTTAGTTCTTAGTTCCTTACCCAAACTCTTGTAATTTTTCCTTCTTAAAGTTAGATTTATTTCCCTGTGTATGCCCAAAGTGTGGTGATTGTAATTGTATGACATCCTTATTTGAGTTTCACGTACTTGGACATGCACATAACTAGAAATAAATATCGAGATTACTTCATCATTGCAGCATTCACTTAGCTTAATTATCTAATTAATTTCTATTTACTGCTTTCCTAGTTAATCTTCTCTCACCCTTAAACTCTTATTAAACACGGAATGAGTACAACTTGATTACAAGCATTTAAGTGTGACTACTTGGTAACCCAGTAGCGTACCTAGGATCTGTGCTTGGTAATCCCAGTGGTATTTGTGCATGAAGTCCAAGATGTGTACAGATAATCAAGGAATAGATGCTCATCATGGTTAGGCTAGTTTAGATTCTCTCTCACCCTTTCCTCCTAGCTTAGTTAATCTTATTTTCCATTGCCTTCAGGAGTAGCGTTAGATCAAAAACCACATCATACATCTCACTCTAGACTAAATCATATGTGACAAAGATAATACTAGTTCAGGTGGGAAGATAACGAACTATGACCTAAGGCTAACTATCTAGGTGCCACAACTACTCCTTCTGTGGAGTTTGACCCGATCGCGCTTGTAACGCTCGTATTCGTATGGTTGAGTGTAGGGGTATCTCATCACTCATCATTGGTGCTGTTGCCAGGGATGGTGCTAGTTATCTAGATTAGTTATATCATACAAGGTCACTGTATAGGAATTAATGATATATATTTTAAGAAGAATTAATTACAAAAATTCACATACAAATTCACACACAGCTTCGCAACCATGCCTCTCCTACAAGACTATGATAATGCCATACCTAGTAAGGAAATTCATTGGAGAACCGACGAATTATATGACAATGAAGATTGGAGTACACAATCTGAGGTGAGGGTTTCTTATAAACATAAATGAAGGCAACATCATCCCAATGCATGAAAGCATAACTTACTTGATGACGATGAACCCCCACTGGCCACTACAAGCCTAATGCAAATACAAGAGGCTGTTCGAATCTCTAGTAGGCATTGTAAAGAGAGCTGCCTACCTAGGCTTGATTTAAATAGATTCCCTACTTTCTAAGGAGGCTATAAATTAGATCTACATCAACATTTACAAGCCTTCTATGATGCCTACACATGGAACAACATTGATAACGATTGGCAAAAACTTAAGCTCTTTTCTATGACACTCGTTTGCCAAGCAAAAGTATGGTATAGATCGTTAAAACCAAATTTAATATGACATTGGCCAACAATGGTAGAACTCTTTAGCAAAATATATCAAACCTACGCAAGAGTTTTAGCCTTGAGGAAACAAATCCAAGAGTGGAAACAAGCACAACATGAACCCTTGGACATGGCCTTAGAAAGATATTATGCACTATTAAATAATTTTCTAGGCCATGGGTTCTCCGAGGAAAGACTAATGTACCATATCATTGATGGGCTTCATGATGAAACAAGAGAAACCCCAGGGATGTATGCCCAAGGTCAACTATACAAACTACGAACCCATCAGGTCCAAGAGATTATTAAGTGGGTAGCAAAAGAAGAAGGAGAAATGGCTAGATGGGAGAGTGTTGAAAAACATCAACGGGACCAAAATTTCAATTTAACAAAGGTCCATGATCATAGAAAGGAAAAATTGTCTTATCACAAGGAGAAAGAACCATCTTTTCCAATACAACAATCGTTAGAGGAAGTTAAGGAAAAGATCAATAAGATGTTGGAATGGACATATAAAAAGTGTGGAGAAGTTATTGATAATATTGGAGATAGAGTTTTGACAACCTGATAAGTAGGAAAAAATATCATTAGACATTGGGAAAGAAGGAATGAAGAAAATAAGAGCTCAACTACCACTCATATGTATGAATGCAACATATGCCTGTACGATCACCCCAAGGGCCAATGCCCAAACTTGTTACATTTATATGAGCATTGGGGAAGCACGTTACATCCAGATTTCATACAGAGATACTGTGTTCGATCACAGTGGCAACAATCCTAATTGTGGGGGAATCCACCCCTAAACTGGAGACACTGTTCATATTATCTGAATCCAAACGCTTATCTAGTTGAACATCCTATTTCTCCAACTGGGCCAACGTACTCTATCTCACCACATTACCATTCTCCACAATACTATTAGGCCATGTCCTCAACACCACCACCACCTTGTGCATCTTACACTTCTCCCAATTTTCAACATTCTCATCCTTTCCCTCCTTCTACATCGCCACCAACTGTTCCTAAGGTGTTTGCACAACAGCAACAACCCACAAACGCTACTTGCGCTACTGTTTCCAATAGCGGTGATAAACCTCAGCAACATCGAAGACATCCCTTCTTTAGAAATGGCCCTAGGAAGGGACAACACAATTCCAAGGCCATTGCATCCTCTGACTCAGCACAAGTCCAACACTGTGGTGCACCCTTATCTTTGAACCCAATGGCTCATGGTACTTCATCAGGGCCACCAACTAACAATCCAACAACCATACGACCCAATGAACATAGTCATGGAAGGAAACATCCCGATCCTTGCATACCATCTAATGGTCCTAAATATCATAGTGGATCAACTCATTATCTGGGAACTACATCGTATAAATTTCCCCACTATGCTTACTACAATCAGGTGTGTGAACCCCAATGGGGTAAGTACGGCCAAGTTCCAATATTTCCAACATGCAAGGATCCCCATCATCATTTATTAATCCTTGCCATCCTCAACTGTTTAGCTATGAGGGATATCCCCCATTCTAATAGCAAGCAGGATTAATAAATACTTTTTATTTTCTTTAATTTTACAACTTTTTTTTCTAGTTTTTCATTTTTAAATTTCTTTTTTTATCTTTTTTTCTTTTTTTCTCTTTACATTTTTATAAGTAATCTCATCTATGAATAAAACACTCATGTGGCTTGTTGGTTGAGGTGTGTTCTATGTTATTGAGTCTTGAGTGATCACTTATGTGGACAATAATCCCATTACACCCACTCATCCATTCTACAAATAAGAGGTTATGTTCAAATGTAGAGTGATATTCTTGACATTTTTTAAAAATTAAAATTAATTATGTGTTCATTGTACCCAGAATGAAGAAGGATGGATCAAGAGAGAATGATTAGGGTGTGACATCAAGGAGACTTGCGAATTCTCTTTGGTGACATCTATGAGAGTTATCATGTAACGTGGTTGTGATAAGATCCTTATAGATCTAATGAAAAATGGAAGTAAGAGTAATCTAAAGGCACTTAAGGATCCAATGGTGTTCTAGGGGGTCCCATTGGAAATACATGCATCCATGCCTAAAGGTTGGCAGCTTCTTTGGATTCATTCATTCAAAAAAAAAACAAGAAAGAAAAAAAGGAAGAAGAAAAGAAAAGTTCCACAAAGCAAAAATCACTCCTCCCTTGAACCAAAATGCGAAGTGATCATACAACTTGTTGTTATGGTACTCTCATAGTCACTCATGATGGGATGAAACAATGCGATGTCACTGATAAGATGAATGGACTTAGTATTGATCTTGGAATGATGAGTCAATGACACCTTAATCATGTTTTACATGTAGGATTCACTGTGCCTTGGGTCAGTTACCTCATGTCCCAATCTCTACAATCCCTTCTATAGTCTGTCTCAACTCGTTGTTCATGTAATTATAACTCATGTCTTGTATAGTGTAGAATTCTTACCTCATTTTGGTAATATTTACATGTGTGTGTTTTTTGGAATTAGTGTGAATTACATTTAACCATTCTAGTGCCCACAGACACTTTTAAGTGTGGTTACACAAGGGCATTATAGGTTGGAACCTGCTTTGGGGAGGACCCACTTGTGTAATCTTTTGTAATTTGCACTCATGACCCATCTTCCACATACGATTTATTACCCTTAGCATATTGCCAATGATTTTCTTTCCCTTATTACTATCCCTCCGATTCAACGTTCCTATGAACCATCACATAGCCTTTTTCTCTACCATCTGAGGTTCTTATTGATAAATTTCATACCATCATAATTTTCATGCCTTCAGGACTAGTTGAATTACCTTGGAACCTTTTAACAATCATCTAGATGTCCTTAGTTTACATCGTTTAATTTTAGAACAAAAATCTTAAAAATTCGGTACATTTTGTAAGTGCCCTAACTTTGATGAAAATATATATACGTGACCCCCCTGTGCTAATCAACATCATTTGCAATTGGTCATGTAGAGGAAGTTTTTCAAATTTCTCTCTACAACTTGCGATTGCATGTCCCTTGCTTTCATATCCATAACTTGCTCACTGGTACTCTGATTTTCATTCCATTTGAACCTACATGAACCTGGAATATTCAGCTTAGTCGTGGGGGAGGGGCACATGTCGAATAGCACATAAATTTTTTGAAATTCATCATCACTCAAAGGAAATATTTAAGGGTAATTAGTTGTAAAATTAAGAATAAAATGTGTCAAAAACAATTTCATCCCCTTAGCTATACCAGAAAATTAAATTTGGGAACCACCTAAGAAAAAAAGACTCAACATTATAATCTTTCAGGGATATGTTCTTCCAATAATTAACATCACATAGGAATAAAGTAAATATATTAAGGCAAGCAGTAAGGTATAACCTAACTTTGGTAACAACCTTACTAACGATTGGCCCCGTGTGATTGCAGATGGCCCCAAAATGCAAACAACAGGAAGGTCCTGCTCAAGGTGGGACAAGTTCTTGAAGAACAATATGTAGAGAAGGAGGAACAATAATTTAGTATCCACCAAGAAGACCCTACTACTATATAATCAAGGTAGGAAAATGGAGGAGCTGTTGTAGTGCCTGAACAAGGACAACATCTCACATTGCCCAAGGATTGTGTTCAGGCTATCCACGAAAGGTCCACATTCACTACAGTGATCATGGAATTAAATTTTGAATCTTTCATAGAGTTTTCTCCTGAGGCTATTAGGAACCACCTCAAAGGATCTCCCTTATAGCCTATCCTCTCTGCAAGCAGTGTCTGGTACCTAGGGGAAATGTACCAATTTTGGCACAACAAAAATAAATAAGGCACCATGGTTAACATTTGTGGTGTGACTATTTATTTCTCTGTTCAAGCCATTTTGGAAGTATTAAACCTTCCGAATACAAGGCCAAAGGTTGCTTAGAACTAGCTAGAAATTTTTAGAACCGAGCAACTTAATAAACTGTTGACAGAAAATAAAAGGGTGGTGGAAGAAAAGGAGAAGGATAACTGGGATGACTCTATGGCATAAGTGCAAACATACATGCATGCCAAGGCACTTAAGGCCTTAGAAGAGGAGAAACTCTAGGCCATACTTCAACACCATCAAATCCCAAGACTTGGAGCTCAAGAAAAAGGAAAGACACCTATGGAGGAGCCACCGCCACCAAGAACTACATGAGTTCCACCAATTTTGTAATCATAGGATTTTCTTTTGTGTTGTGTCTCAATTTTATTCTAACTCTATGCTGCAACATGAATCCATTCTAGTCAGTCAATAATCCCATACCTATCCACTATGTAATCAATGGAGCTTGTTCTCTCTGTAACTCGAGGACGAGTTTTCATTCAGTCATGGGGGTATGATGAGTCATGACTTTGCTGGCTGTGATATCGCTACTGTGATATCATAGCTGTGATATCGCATGGGCTACAATATCACGTACATGATATCATAGCCGCGATATCACATTAGCCATGATATCACATACGTGATATCGCGGCCTACCTCAATTTCTATAAATAAGAGGCAACTTTCTTTGTTCTAGCAGTTAGTTCATAGTTCCTTACCCAAAATCTTGTAGTTTTTCCTTCTTAGAGTTAGAATTATTTCTCCATGTATGCCCACAGTGTGGTGATTGTAATTGTATGGCATCCTTATTCGAGTGTGACGTACTTGGACACGCACATGATTGAAAATAAAGATCGAGATTACTTTATCATTGTAGCATTCACTTAGTTTAATTATTTAATTAATTGTTATTTACTGCTTTCCTAGTTAATCTCTTCTCACCCTTAAACTCCTATTAAATGTGGAATAAGTATGTCTGACTACCTGGTAATCCAGTAGCGTACCTAGGATCTATGCTTGGTAATCCTAGTGGTAGTCATGCACAAAGTCCAAGATGTGTATGGATAATCAAGGAATGGATGCTCATCGTAGTTAGGCTAGTTTAGATTCTCTCTCATCCTTTCCTCCTAGCTTAGTTAATATTATTTTCCATTTCCTTTAAGAGTAGCATTAGATTAGAAACCACATCATACACCTCACTCTAGACTAAACCATACGTGACAAAGATAATACTAGTCTAGGTGGGAAGACAACGAACTACGACCTAAGGCTAACTATCTAGGTGCCACAAACAGTCCGTCTGCGAAGTTCGACCGGATCGTGTGTGTAACGCTTGTATTCGTATAGTTGAGTGTAGGGGTACCTCGCTACTCATCACTAGATAATAAATTTCAAACCATTCTCAAAATAGAAGAGGAGTCTAGAGAGCAAGGTAGTGACTGAGAAAGGAGAAAAAAGAAAGAAAATGAATATGCATGTAGCAAAGGTAAGGGCAAAGTTGCCATCATTGAAGAGGTTGTGGATTTGGATACAGACAATGATGGTGGATGTGAGATATGCCAATATGACCATCCTAAAGGATGTTGCCCAATAATCTCACATATACAAGAGTCTAGGGTGTATGCACTAAACCCTTGATTAAACAGATGGTAAACACCTCGAAGATTACCTTATCCTCAAGGTAACCCAAGGTAGTTCCACTAATTCTTGATGTAATATCCGACTAAAATTCCACCATAGCCAAATGAATAGTATCAATAGTAGAAACACCCACAATCATGGGGAATGCCACCACCATGTCAACAGTACCCTTACCATCAACTTGACCCATACAGGTACTACATGCAACAGCCAATCTTTCCACGTGACTCTACTAGTCATATCATTCCTCAACCTCATTACCAATTCCATGAGTACTATAAAACTCCTTCTCCTAAGAGATATGTTTCAAAAATGTACTATCCTTCTCATCTGATCGCACCTCTTCCACCCTTAGCTCCATTATCACCTACTCTAGCTATGCAAGGTGAGCTCCCTGCCCAGCCGTAGCAATGCAATGCTACAAGGGCTGTCAACCCTCAACCTACTATTGGTTCAGACAACTACACAAAGAAGATATATTTCTTTAGAACCAATAGTCTAACTAAGTCCTTACAACCACAAGCAACTAATCCTCCAAACACCTCACCATCATTCGAATCTTTAGAGCTTTATTCAAAACAATGACCACACTTAATGCACATGGTCATGTCGAATCATGCCATTACCAACTAGATTAAAGCTAGTCATCTTCCTAGGAAATTCTCTAATCCTAGGAGTCCTCTTATATATTTAAAAATTTCTAGGAATGAGTAATGCAAAGCTCTTTTAAATTCAGGTTCTGGTATCAACTTAATCTCTCAAGAAATGTACAAGGCTTGGAACCTGCCTCCACTAAAAAAGAGTAACATTCGTTTAGAGCTGGCTGACTAGTCCATCACTGTTCCATTAGGACTAGTAAAGGACATTGTCACTACTGTTTATGGGTGGTTGTATCCAATCAATTTCCTAGTGATTCAAGTCAATAACTGCAAGGGGGACTTCCCAATCATTATGGGAAGAGCATGGCTAAGCACAATTGATACATGCCTAGGAATATGTGATCTTTCCCTAGAAATATTAAAGGAAAATATGTTTGGAAGGATTGAGAAGAAGAAAGTTTCATGCATCACATACAATGACATAGGGTGCAACTGTGTGTAGAAGGCCTAGTTTGTACAACGTTTAACATTACCTGCATGGAACTAGTGTGCAAAAGTAACTAACATACAAAGATGCCTATATGCAGTAGCCACAAGATAGGAAGGCACCCAGTGGCTAATAGCTAACCAAGAGAGCAACTCAACTATATGCATGGAACCAACTGAGAGCTTGACTTGCATCTACATCAATAGCATAGACACATTAGAGTAAGTCCATCACCAAATTCCAATTCCTAACATCGAAAATATCACCCAGGGAAAGTTGGAAATCCTTGATGAGTTCAAGAAAGAGCCCCTTGAGTTAAAAATATTGCCCACTAGTATGGAGTATACATTTCTTAGGAATGAAAAATCGGTAATCATTAATGCTAGGCTTGCTTCTCAACAAAAAGAAAGATTGCTGAAAATGGTAAACAAATGATTGAAAGCATTTTCTTGATCATATCTTGAATTAACTGGAATGGATCGTAGGATATGCCAACATAGAATTTCCACTGACCCCTCCATGAAGCCTCGATGACAACCACAGAGATGATTGAACCCAAAACTTAAGCAAGTGATAAAGAAGAAATTGCATAGTGTCTAAAAGTTGGGTTCATCTACCCCATTGCTAACAGTGAATGGGTTAGTCCCTTATTCATTGTGCCTAAAAAGGGATGTAAATGGAGGGTGTGTATAGGCTTTAGGCTATTGAACATGACAACATTCAAATATCACTTCCCATTGCCATTTGTCAACCAAGTCTTAGACACCATTATAGAGTAGTGCTACTATAGTTTTCTAGATCGTTACAGTGGATACAATCAAATTCAAATAGCACTAGAAGACCAAGCCAAGACCGCGTTCACAAGTCCTTGGGGGACTTTTTCATATAGGTAGATGTTGTTTGGCTTGTGCAATTCCCTAGCAATGTTTCAACGTTTGGTTCTAAGTATCTTTTGGTAGAAAATAGGGAATGGTGTGAAGGTTTACATGGATGATTTCTCCACCTATGGAGTAGACTTTGAGCAAGCATTGGACTGATTAGAGCAAGCACTGAAACAATGTGTAGAAACCAACTTAAGGCTCAATTGAAAAAAAATCCATTTAATGGTCCAAGAAGGCATTGTGTTAGGGCATAAGATTTCACAAATAGGGATAGAGGTAGATCTTGAAAAGATTAAGGTTATCCAAGGAATCAATCATCAACCTGAAATTGTAAAAGATATCAGGTCATTCCTTGGACATACTGGCTATTATAAATGCTTCATTGAGAACTTTTTGAAGGTTGCAAAATCATTGGTTGAATTAATGACTAGCTTAGTTATATATATTTATAATATATATCTATAAATTGGCCGATAGAATCTTATAAGATTACAAGTAAGAAGTTCTTTGAGTAAAAAATTTCATGACTTCTGGATGAAGAACAAAATTTAAAAGCCCAAATTTTCATGCCTTCTGGATGAAGAACAAGAGTTCTATACGTTATTTTTCCTAAGGATGGGTTTTCTGAAAAAAGAATTCCATGAATTAGTGTATGCTCTCACCCTCGGCTGAATTTGTTGAGATTGTTAAGCATAAATTCGGCTGATGGTGAGAGCATACACTAATTCATGGAATTTGTTTTTCAGAAATCCCATTGTTAGGAAAAATAAGGTACAGAACTCTTGTTCTTCGTCCAGAAGGCATGAAAATTTGGGTTTTTAAATCTTTTTCTTTGTCCAGAAGTCGTGAATTTTTTTACTCAAAGAACTTCTTACTTGTAATCTTATAAGATTCTATCGGCCANTTTATTAGATTAACAGTGAGCATAATCCTTGCATCCTCGCAAATGAACACTACTCGGTCCAATTCTCCTTCTAAATCATCTGAAAAGCATTGAGGATGAAGAATAGATTGCCCATCTTTGGCTCACATTCCAATGAATTATAATATTAATTGTTATCTGCTGATTGTTTTGTTTCAAATTGACCCTATTTTCTTGGGGCATTACATTAATGATGTTTTCAACATTTTTTGAAAATGTGTTGAGGCTTTGTAACCATCCAACAAATCCTTTGTAATTTCCTAGATGTAATTAAAATTTCAAGTTTTCAGTTTTCAATACTAAATGGAAGAAGAGACGATTATATAAACCTTTTGCTACAATATTATATTTTTGTTTCAAATATTCAGTCTAAGGGCAACTAAAAAAGAACATATGGCTCATCTTTAAGATCTCTTGAACCGCATAGCCTACCTGTTTTTTTCTCTAAGATAAGTTTTTCTTTATGAATTTCCTCTAAGATAAGTTTCCAAATACAATTTTTCTTGCCTTTTAGATTTGATCATAAATTTAACTTTGTTAGAACCCGTTGAACAACTTATGAATATGTTTTAGATTTCTTTGTATCTCTTCCAATGAAATATTCAAGTCTTCAATCCTTGTATCCCATCTCAATTTTTGTGTCTTTAAGAACTTCTTTAGACTATTTTAGATAGCTTTAGCTTGGGTGTTCGTACTTTTACCTTTAATTCATCAATTTTGTACATTTTGAATAACCTCCTATTTTTTAGCACTAAGACCTGGTCTTCAAATGGTGCATCCATAGCACAATAGGATAAATGATTGTCTAAAAGATTTCTTTTTGACCTGTAAAGCCCAAACCCCTAAGGCAACAACTTTTATTCCTTCTGCTATTTTGTCCTCCTATTGTTTAGCACTAAGACTTAGTCTTCAAATGGTGCATCGATAGCACAATAGGATAAATGATTGTCTAAAAGATTTTTTTTTGACCTGCAAAGCCCAAACCCCTAAGGCAACAACTTTTATTCCTTCTGCTATTTTGTCCTTAATTCATTTATATTGGAGACCCAAGTATCTAAAAGGAAAAGCCTAATGTCTAACATTTTTTAAAATGGTATAAACAACTTTAATCCTCTTTTATTTTGCCCTTAATATATTTATCTCATTAGTAATTATTCACATATTATTCACATCCTGAAGACCGAAGTATCTAAAAAAGTAAAGCATCCAATTATTACTAAATTTTTACTTATATTTATTAAGGCCTCTTGGAACCATTTTTAGAATTCCTTTTACTAAATTTTTTTGTTCTATAACTTGGTATTACCTACCAAGTAACATTGGGTTACCAAGCTAAGACTCTTACTACTAAATAAATTATCATTCCTGGAACACATGTTTTCAAAAGCATTTGGAAAGCTTGGCAGGTCTTACATTCTCATGCGAATTGGAATAATATTCATATCAATCCTACTCTCCTTTCTAAGGTTAGCCCTTGGTGGCTGCCCCTATCTTCTGCTCCTCTAGCCACCTCAAATGCTAGGACAACCACCATTTGGTTTTAAAAGGGAGTTGTTTCCCTTAGATGTCTTCGTCTCACCAATTAGTGGATTACTTGGGATATGTTCAAAAACTTATATGGGGCTTCCAAAACTATGCACCATTGCCTTGATAGACTTTATCACTTCATACATCAATACTTGCATTTGGATGCTTCGGTTCCTAGGCTCTTCCATCGTCTTCAGTGAACTAATGGATTGAACCTTCTACCCTATAAACCACATGTGCTCTTTCAGTTGTTGCATGATTCCTCTATGATTGTTAATCGCTGCAATAGATCATGGCACAAAGAAGAGTCTGAACAATTTTGGCTCTCTCTCTTTTCACTAGTTTTGAGCCTTCCGACTCTTCAAAAAATTAAACAATTTCTTTGGTGCCTCCTTCATCAAGGCCTGCCTATCGGCAAACGTCAGGAATACCTTGGGATTCCAAACCCTAATTTCCCTCTCTATGGAGGTCCTGATGATTTTGTCCATGCTTTTTGGCATTTCCCTTTTGCTCAGTCTTCATGGGAGTGGGTTTCTAAAGTTTTTCCTTTGTGCAAGTTTTCCCATGAGGACATCTTGTTCGACTTTCTGGCTACCCCCTCTACTGACCTTAAGTTTCTTTGGGAAGTTATTAGGCCCCTCGTTATTTACTATATATGGAAGCGCAGATGCACTGCTATTTTCCAAAACACTAATTTGTCCAACTCTAACCATTTAACTATTATGGAAAAATTTCAAATTCTTCACCTTATGCATTTCCAAATTTTATCTCATACTTCTAAGTTAAAGTTGGATACTAATCAGTTGTTTTATTGTTTGCAGCCTTGGAGCAGATACACCAACTCGTGCCCTCTTCCCAATCCCGATCTACTACATCGGAGTGTGTTATCATAATTTTGAGCATTTTTAGCTCTTTGTTGTTCTCCTGATCTTATTAACTCGCAATTCTAATCGACTCCCAGCATAACATTGCTCTTTGGAATGTACTCCCACTGCTCTTTGGAATGTACTCCCACACCCTGTAAAGGATTATGTATCAAGATGTTTTCCTTCAACATTTGCATTTGTCATTGTTCTTCTTCCTATATAACCATCAATATGTTCAAATGTTGATCATGTACTTAATCTCATTTAATTAATAAAATTCTCTTTTTGGGATCCAACACCCCCCTACTACTAAATTAACAAATCACTATCATTATTATGTTAAGTTAAACTTAATTGAAAGACTTGACCCATTAATCTTGGTTGGTGACTACCACCACGGCTTCTGGTGAAGCACCTAAAGACAATGGTAATATTAACTTTTTTAACGGTTAAATTTTCCACAAATGATTGCCCCTGGTACTTAAAAAAAGGCTTTCTATAAAAAGTGAAAAACACCGAAATCGAAAGTTAGCGCAGGAGAGCCCGAACAATTTGCGCGAAATTTGAATTTCATTTGGCGAAACCAAGAAAATACCGCATGAACCGAAAATGAAGTAAATCTACAGCTGAAGATAACAACTGGATGCATCCAGCTACATTGCTAGAGCAGGCCCGCATCGAAACACGAACATGGGGATTCAAGATCTGCTCAAAGCAATGAAGCCATACATCAATCCTGTTCATGTCAAGAAATATGCAGGCAGACGCGTAAGGAACTGCTCGTTTCGCATATTTTAGATTTTAGATTTCAGGCTTCCTATAATATGCATTAGGGCAGAAAATTTCTCCTCTAAATCCTAATCGTTTATTCTGATATCAATGTTTATTCCGCAACAGGTTGGCATCGATGCATATTCATGGCTTCATAAAGGAGGTACGCTTTTCTATGCGACGACACTTTAAAAAAACTTTTTGCCAAAATTTTCTATGGGGTTTCCTGAGTGTAGTGGAGTTCGGTGTCCTTGTCGACCTCCTCCTGGGTGAAACTGGAGCTTCCGCATTAGCAGCGGCCCTGAAAATGCTCTCGTATGCATGTGAGTAGTCGCGCAGGAACTCGGCGGATGCGGTGTCCGCCGGAGCCGTGCCTGCGCTCACCGAGCTTCTGGCAGAGGTGGAGAGCGTGGCGGTGTCGGAAAGGGCTCTGTGCCTTCTGCATCTGCTCATGCAGATAATCGAGGGTTGTTTGGCCATGGAAAAATTTGTGTTGGCTGTGCCGTTACTGTGTAGGAAGATCGGGCATGTGCCGGCAGTGGGAACGGCTGCCGCTGTGGGTGTTCTTCGGCGGCTGTGTAAGTCTAGGCAGAGATTGAACATTCTGCAGGAGATGTTGGCATGTGGATCTATCATGAAATTAGTGTTGGTGCTGCAAATGGAGTGTGATTCCGTTACCAAGAAGTGTGCCATGTTGTTGCTGCATATGCTTTCTAAGGAGTTCCAGGGATCCCGATGCTTAAAAATTTGAGCATGCCACAAGGAAGCGATTTTTCTCACGTCAACATTTTTTGTCTCTAGATTGTAGGTTCTGTACCCGTGCCTTTATATAAATCTTCTAATGTTTATGATGATCTGAGATCAGCAAGTGTAGATACCTTATATTTATTTATTGCCATTGAAAAGTTTGTGACATTACTTATGTGAAAGCTGCTCGAGTTCGCATTTCGCAACTTAAATCTACCGAGTTTTATGATGATTGATGTTAATGTGGAGTGTCGGCCTCGGCCTCCACCTCCTGTTTCGTGCCCGATCCTATTCGGCGCCCCGATCAGCGCATTGTTTCTGTCTTTGGCCAGAATGCTGGATCGAGCCTTCCTCTTGCTGCTCCGTGCATTGTTTTCGAGTTCTGCATGATCTGTATTTTTATTTTTCAAAGGACATAACCTTTCATAACACGACGTTATGCACAAAGTTGTGTTACTAAAATGCCCTGTTTGAATTTTAGTTACACATCATCATGATGCACAAAGTTGCGTTACCGAAATGGCCTGTTTGGAGTTTTAGTTACACGTCAGCGTTATACACAAAGTTGTGTTACCGACTGTCTGGGATTTTAGTACACGTCAGCGTTATACACAAAGTTGCGTTACCGACTGTCTGGGATTTTAGTACACGTCAGCGTTATACACGTCAACGCTGGTCAGCGTTACGCACAAAATATTAGCATTACCGATTTCTTACTAGAAATGGCCTATCGGCCAAAAAAAGGACGTACCATTTGAATGGACCAGGGACATACCATAAGCCTAAAATAGGCAATACTAATACTACCTCTATTGGTGGATAACCCTGCTCCTTATTTTGGATTACCTCCTTCCAACTCAGTCATGGGAGAGATGGGACACCAATGTTAACCATTTTAAGCCCTCAGTTCCTTTTGTATTTTTGTTTTACACATTTTTAATCTTTAGTTATTTTTTTTACACCATCATTAGCATTTTTACTTTTCTTTGTTTGATTTATTCTTACTCCTCACATAATAAGTGCTCATGATGGTGGATTGTACTATAATGGTATTGATTGCTAATGTTTGGCTTTTACCTTTGAATTTTAATGTTGATACTAAGATATGGTTTATTTTAATAAAACAAGCAATGAGTCCATGTCATCCACTCATCCATGCAACTCTATGATCTTCCTTGTATTGGAAATGTACTATCCCTTTTTCTAAGAAAACCAATTACTATCACTTCTTGCTTCTCTATCTTTCTCTTGTTGGAATGGTAGTGGCTTTGTGGATGCATTCTTGTTACTTTAGGAGGCTGGGTTGGTCAAGTGTGTTGATGCAGGGTCACTGGATGTGGTTAGTTTTGATTTGAATTTGGAATGAATTCTATTAAGTCACCTTAACCACATAATACAAAAGGGACTTTACATAACCTTGATCTTGGGATTCCATTCCATTCTCTCTTCTCTTCCAAATTTCTTTCCATATTCCACCTCATTACCGATTTTATGATGAGTCTATATCTTGGTTGCCACATTATTATTCTTTGGTAAACTCTTGTGGGTACATCCTTAACCATTGTTTCCATATGACATTCCTAGAGCCTACAGACTCTTTGGTTTGTGGGTATGTTAGAGAATAAAGAGCATTAGCCTGCTTTGGGGAGGACCCACTGGCATTCCTTTTTGGTGCAATTGGGAAGTTCTTTTACTTAAAAATTTCCTACAATCAACCATTTTCCATTTCAACCCATCCTTGACATCTAATTTTGTTTTATTATCTTCATCGTTGTTATTTCTCTATTCTTTCTTATTCTTTCATTTTCCATCTTATTGTTATCGGAGGTTCACTATTAGTCATGGGGGCCCTGTCACAAAAGCTTTTCATTCCATTACTTATCTCACCCCTACACCTTCGGTAGTTACCAGTGATAAGCCTCTAACCTAGTATCTACCATAGCCACAACCTAGCCAATGTGCTTCATAGCAAGGCAAGCTATCAATCACATTATATCTTATCTATCGTTGCTAATTTGTGACTGTGTTGTTTGTGTAGATGGTGATCACATGAACAGTGGACTGGGATATGAGAGAGCACTCAAGATGGATTGGAGCTAAAGAAGTTATGCAAGGAACACACATCATATGGTCATGGATGAACAATGCACCTCATTTTATTTTCTCTCTCTCTCTCTCTCCAAGCTATCAAATGAGGGTCTAGATGTCATTTATGTATGGTGTTAACCACAATGGGTATGAACACCAATGTTGTAATATGTTTGTCAATCTATTCACTGTGCACTTTGAGTTTTTCATTCCATGTTATCGTCAGTTGTCATTCAATTAATAATCTCATACCTTCCCAATATTTTGTAAGGAACTCAAGGACAAGTTTTCATTCAGTTGTGGGGGTATGATGAGCTATGATATCAAGGCCGTGATATTAGGTCCACGATATCAGAGCCTGCCAAGTGATATCATATATTCAATGTCAAAACCTATCTTGTTTCCTATAAATAAGGCATAGGTGCACTTGGTTTTGGCATTAGTTTCTTAGTCCCTTACCTGAACTCTTGCAATTTTCCCTTTCCAGAGTTAGAATTATTTCTAAGTGCCTGTAGTAAGAGTCATAAAGTGAATGGATCTTTATTCGAGAATTGTGTACCTAAGCATACCTTGTGTCTGGAAATAAAGACAAACTTTGTGATAAAACTTGCAGCATTCAGAATAGCTTATTTATTACATTTATCATTAATTATAGTTATTTAATGCTTTCATTAGTTAATTGATGTTGCTTTTATTGATTCGTTAATTTTCACAGGTAAGCACACTTAGTACAACCACTTCGAGAATATGTGGAACACTCAGTAACCTAGTAACGACTAGCGTTTGGTAATACCAGTAGTGTTACACTGGTTCAGGATGTGTACAGAAAGTGGGAATGGATGCTAGTGTTAGGACTAGTTAGACCCTAGTGTATTAGTTAAATTAAATTAGTTACTTAATTATTTCACTTCTCCCTTTTAGCACCAGGACATAAACATAAAAAGCATAAAAATCATATACCTTAAGTTTACTTAACCATACAATCGTGCCATATGAGTAATCTTGGGAAGACAACAATCACCTAACCCATCCTTGTTCTATGAAGGTGCATAAGCACTTAGTCCTTGGAGTTCGATCAAATCACGCATAATGCTCATATTTGTATGGTTGAGCATAGGGGTACCTTGCCGCTCATCACACATGGGAAAGAACTAAAACCTAAAATTGACAAAAAGACTCTTAATGACTAACTATTCTAATGCCTTTCTAATCACCTCTCATATCCTGTGGCTGAGTGCTATATTTATAGGCTAACACAGGAATCACGATATCATGTATACGATATCATATCTAGGCTGCAATATTGCGTACCTGATATTGTGTACCCAATATCAGGGCCTGGCAAACCATGATTCATCAACAAGCCTTACTAATTGTAATATTTTCCAAGACCATTCCTATTATTTGTTTGTTTTTAGCCTATGAAAAAAATATAAAACTAAGTAACAGTACTTTTGATTATAATCCAACTAGATAAGCTCAATATTTCTCCATATCTTTTACATTAGAATGTTTTAGTGTTACACCTTTCTTTTTATCCCCTCTTAATTGTTGGGCAAGGAACTACATCTCTTTAACAATCTTACTTCCTCTCTCTCTCTCTCTCTCTCTCTCTCTCTCTCTATTGGGGGATACTTTCTTGACCATCTTCAAAAGTGACATTAAAATATAAGATTAATGCTAGTTTCTATTAAGAAAATAAGCAAACTAGTGCATTCATGTTTCTATTCTTCCATGTATTGTTTCTTTATTTTGTATCCATTGACATTATAATAATTGCAATTTAATAATTTTATAGTGTGAAAAAATGAGATGTTAGTTTACTAGTGAGAGCTTGGGCCTAGAAAACATAGGTCATAGGTTCCATTCCAATGGGTTGCATTAAGTTTTGGAAAAAAAATATATTCCATAAAAAGAACTCTAAAATTAGTCTAATGGATTTAGAGAGTCTTAATGGGTATAAATAAAATTTCATTTTTGATTTCATTAATCAAGATCTATATTAACAAATAATTTTCTTAACTATTTAGTTTCTTACTATTACATGTCATCATAGCTTTTGTTGCAACGTTTCATGTCTCTTCAACTTGGTTTCAATCATCATTATATATGTTCCATTTTTAGTTGAGTTTATTTGGTGCTTGCATGTCCCATTTCTATCCCAAAAATTTCATTTGCTTGATTTGGGAGAAACTTCACATGGTATCAAAGCCTATAGTGGATGACTTCCATGAATAGTAGTGGCTCCTAAGCATTCCTACCAAAAAGAGTTCTACATAGCTATGAAGAAAGCAAGGACATGTGTACCACTTCCAAAATGTCAAGTATTAAATGGCTCAAACTAGAATTTTTGGAAGATGTAGATGAGGTTCCTCCACCACCACCCATCATCCACACACACATGATTAGGAAGTAGGTTTCTCATGCTTTTCATGCCCCCACAATCTCACCATGACTGATAGATTAGTAGTTTATAACCACAGAATGATTCATTGTCTACATAGAGATTATGAAAGCTTTGTTTCTAATAATTTTTTATGTTTTTTAGGCTATCATGAACTTACCACAACTTGTGGTCTACCTTATGGCTTTGATTGTGACTCATTATTAAGTTTTGGTATCATCAAAAATTGACCACTTCTAACAATTACCACTCATGAATAGGTGGTGATTAGCTTTTTTGTCGAATTTTGAAAAGCTAGTTGGAGTTCTTGAATGCTTAAGAAGATCTTATTCAAACTATAGATTCAAATATTATGATATTGAAGCCATTTAATCTCTATAGGTGTTTAAATGGAATTTTTTATTCTCACCAAGAAATGACCACTAATAAGAATCACCACTCATGGTTTGATGGTGGTCAACTTTTTAGATGAATTTTAAGATGTTTTTTGTTCCAGAAAGTGAAACAAGACCTTATTATTGTTGTTTAGTTTGATAAACATTTGATGTTAAAAATGGATAAAAAGTTATTTTCCTTTAAAATCAATTAAATTCCTTGAGATTAAATAAAGTTAAACTTATTGCATTACTTGTCTAAAAACTTTTCGCATTTTTGAATTTTATCTTCTCAAAGCTCTTCCATTATCATATGATTTATTCCACTAGATAAATGTCTATGCTAAAAGCAATGGTGAAGCCCTTTCCATAAGCAATTGTGATTAAGAAAATCAATTATTAGAAAAAGAAAACAACCATCAAGGTATTTCCATATTTATAAGAAAGAGAATAGTTATAACATGTACTATTTTTAAAAAATAATCCTAATAATCCAAAGAAAATGTGATGACAAAACACCAAGGAAATAAATATGCTAAGAACAAGGCCTTGAGGATACATAAGAGATGTAATAAAAACTAAAATAACTTAATGCTAGAGTTTGTTAATGTTTCAATAAAGGAAAATCAAGTTGATCTTCTTGAGGTTGCTTTTAATGCCCTCAATTTAACTAATAAAATATCAATAGCTTTTTGTATATTAATTATGATGTCTCATGTTATTTTACGATTGACTTTTCTTTATTAGTAAATGTTAAAAATGTGATAAATCCTCATTTTGTAAGAATAAGGATAGATGATTAATAAAGAGTACTAAATGGTGGGAAATGAAGGATTTTGTTTTAAACCCAAAAAATGTTCTTTATGATGTAAAATTTTTTAAAAAATTAATTTTCATATATCAATTTTTTAATAATAGATTAAATATTAATATTAATAAAAATTATCATAAATATTTATACTACATAGCACATCATGGTAATGAAATTTTAGCCTATAGTGTATCTTATAATGGAATTTTTTAAATTGATTAATCATTGCATTGAAAGGATGTATGCAACTACTGATCAAGATGAGATGAAAGTGACACCTAACCCTAGGGCATATACATATTAAATTATTAATTAAAATGAAGTTCTTAAATTTGATGCATATCTTGAAATTAATTGCAAAGGTTTTAAGATTAAGAAAATGCACTATTTACCTTTTCATAAACACTAGGAAATTAATAATACTCAATTGTTAGAAGTGGATACCTCTAATGTTTGTAGACCATTCTCACTAGAAGTAATAAGAAAAGAAAAATGTTTTTTCATCCTTGTTGATGATTTTAAACAAATGAAGTGGCTTTATAGATTACCATAAAAGTTACAAATGTTTGAAATATTTGTTCACTTTGAGAAAAGAATTATAAATTAAAATTTATGAGATGTAATAGTGGAAATAAATATAGTTTAACTGAATTTAAATACTATTTTGTAAATGTGAAAGAAAACAAGAATTTATAATATCTTATACTTCATAGGAAAATGGTGTTATAAAAAAAAGAACAAAATAATAATTGAGATGATACGATGTGTGATGCATGAAACTTTGGTGCTAAAGTTTCTTTAAATCAAAGCCACATATTATGCAATTCATATTATTAATACTGTTTTAACTAGATCTTTGAATGACATTTTGCTAAAAAGAAATTGGTTTAACAATAGGAATATATTGATATCACATCTCTATTTATTTGGAACCACCAATAAAACTCAAAGAAAAGTTTGATAAGATAATAATCAAGCCTACTATCTTATATGGTGTTGAATGTTAGGTAGTACAAAAGAGACATGAATAATAAATCAATGTAGTAGAAACAAGAATGCTTAGATCAATGATGATTGTTTTTTTTTTTTTATAAAGGTCAAGCTATATTAATTATCAAAAAAGGAGAAGCTATACATGGGTACAGCGTGGGCCAGGGCTGCTGGCCCCACCGGACAGGAAAACCCCACCAAGATCAATCTGCAGCCAAAAGGACCACCCAATCTGCAGCCAAAAAGACCACCCAATCTGCAGGAAAAAGGGACCACCCAAAATTTCCCGTCAAGAAAGACCACCCAACCTGCAGCCAAAAGGACCACCCAATCTGCGGGAGGGCCACCCAAATTTTCCCGTTAAGAGAGACTCCACCCATGGCGCCCAGACAACCCACGAGAGACTGCCCACCCACCCTGCGCAGACTGTAGACCTCGCCCCTGACACTTCTTCAACCAGCGGCAGCCACCCGCCATGGGGCGGTAACCTGGACTTAATTTTTGCTGGGCTGTCCCGGCCCTTCCTCCCTGTGGCGTCTGAATTCTTCGATAATTTGGGCTATGCCGGTTCTGCGGTTGGGGGTGCTTGTCTTTCAGGCCTGCAGAGGTGGGTTGGGCGTTCGTTTCCCCCGTAGGTCATTGCTTTCAGCAGTAACCTCCTGTCTCTCATCCACCGGGATCTGGATACGATTGATCCGCCCCTGGGCAAAGTCATGGTGGGTGAGCTGTCCATGTGAAGCGCCCCCCCCCCCTAGCCCCCCCGCGTACGCTCCTGCCGCTTGTGAGGTTCGAGAGTTGTGTGAGGAGCCATGGCGGAGTTAATTTCGCCCCAAAGCTTAGCGATCGTCGTGCAAAGGGTGCTCACAGGGGGGAGTGCAGCACCGTTGAAAATGCAGTCGTTTCTGGCCCGCCACAGAACCCAGAGCGCAGCGAGCGTTGCCGAGTTGCCCGAGAACTCAGGGTTGCGGAGCCCGGCCGTTTTCCAGAGCTGCGCGGTCACATGGCAGTCCTGAACGAAGTGCTGCAAAGTTTCCTCCTGCTGATTGCACAGGGGGCACTGGGGGTTGAGGTCCATGCCCCTAGATTTCAAGACCGCGCGCACCGGAAGGGCCTGGTGGAGGATCAGCCACCCGAAGGTTTTGATCTTTTCAGGAAGGATGCCCTTCCACAGCCGCATCCAGCGCGGATCGGCGGGGAACAGCCTCTGCAGGAGCTGATGAGGGTGCAGGTGGATCCCATCCGCGCTGTCCATCGACCCCACCTGCGCGCAGAGCTGTCTCCAAGTGTGGGAGTCAGCGGTGGCCGCGGTCCAGGGGCGGTACTTCTTGCGCAGGATTTGGACCCAGAGGGAGGGGTCATCGCTGTCAATGGTCAGACGCTGCAGGAGCTTATGACGCCCCAAGGCAGCCTCCAGCACGAAAGGGAGGAGGCCAATGCCACCGGCGTACCGGGGCCGCGCGATTTTGGACCAGGCCAGGAGGTGTAACTTCTTACCCCCCTTCCCGCCAGACCAGACAAATTCGCGGATGATCTGGTCAATCTTGGCCATGGCTCCGAGGGGCGGGGAGGCCATCGAGGCGGCAAACCTCGCCATGGCCCCCAGCACAGCAGACGCCAGCACCATCTTCCCCTTACGAGACAGGAATTTATTCGTCCAGTGGGCCGCACGTTTCTGGATTTTGGCGATGAGGGCCTGCCAAGTCTGTTGGCATGGGGATGCCCAGGTACTTGTCATCCGTCGTCCCCGGGAGGATCCCCAGGATCTGGATAATTTTTCTGCATACCAAGGGGTGCACGTGGGTGAAGAATAACGCCGATTTCCCTGGGTTGGGCTCCAGGCCCACTTCCTTGTGCAGCCGATCAAGGGCCCTCAGAATCGCCCTGGCCTGCGGGACCGCGGCCCTGGTGTACAGCATGGTGTCGTCCGCGAAATGTGCCGTAAGACAATGGACGCCGTGCACATTTAACCCCTGCACCCCTTCGACGGTGCAGTAGGTGTGCAGGAGATCCATCATCATCAGGAAGAGGAGCGGGGACAGCGGATCTCCTTGGCAAAGCCCACGGCCTGTTCCCTGAAAGCCCCACAATTGCCCATCAATGTCTAACGAATACCGTCCTCCCTGCTGTATCTGCAGACTAAGAGCAACAAAGGCGGGGTCAAACCCTTTAGCAAGAAGAACTGATCTTAAGGCGGCCCAGCTGATGGAATCATAGGCCTTGGTAATGTCAATCTTGAGGTAGAGGCCCGGAAGTTTGGCCTTCCTAAGGGAGTGCTGGATTTCTTGGAGTAACAGGACCTGGTCCTGAAGATAGCGGCCCTTCAGAAAAGCTGCTTGGTGCTTACCCACGAGGCGGGTCATGAGCGGTCTCAGTCTGTCCACGAGCAGGAGAGAGAAGAGTCGCAGCAAGGCATTGCAGACCCCGATGGGACGGAAATGGCCTGGGGAAGTGGGATTTTCTGTTTTCGGGATTAAAACCACGCGTGAGCAATTTATTTCTTTTCGAACCTGCCGCCAAGCCAACATGTGGTTAAACGCGTCCAGCAGGTTTTTCCCCAGAACCGCCTCGAAATGTGAAAAGAATTCGATGGGCCAGCCATCCGGCCCTGGCGCCTTGTTCGCCGGCATTTTCTGTAGCGCCGCGTGTAAGTCCTGGCGTGTGAAAGGTTTCAATAGCCGGCAATGATGATTGTTATCAAAAAAGATAAATTGCATAACAAAAGTATTAGAGGTAGATTTAGAGTGGCTTCTATTTTAGATAAGTAATAAGAATGGTGGCTTAGATAGTTTGTGCATGTGCAAAGAATATTAGATAGGGAATCTATAAAAAAAGGTCACTCCATCATTATTCTAAGAAAGTCATAAAAAATAACACCAAAAGAAAAAAAATATGGAAAAACACAATTGAAAATGACTTGAAGAAATTCTAGATAAAGAAAAATATTGCTCTTCAGTGAATGACAAAAAGAACTCATGTAGCCAAACCCATTTTATTGAAAGAAGGCTAAGATGAATATCATGATTCATTTGGAAAGACATGTTATATTCATATCCCACAAAGACACCCTAACAAGTTGGATCATAAAGCTACACTGGAATTAATACTTAGTTACTCAATGAATTGAAAAGCCTACCAAGGTTTGAATATTAAGAAACATAGAGTTATTAAATATCATGATGTTATATTTGATATAATATTTCAAAATACTCATGACACTATGACTCTGTCAATTGCCAAAGAAATCTATGTTGAACTCTTCGTAAATGGCCCATAGCCTTGTGGAATCTTGATAGATGAAAATGATGATGAAGAAGTTTCCATGAATATGGATAATGACCCCACTAATTCTTCCAACATAAATTAACAACATTTTTGGTTTAAAAATCTATTAATAGATTTAAGACCAACAAAGTTAGAAGATATGAATAAGCTACCATTATAAATCATTCTAATTTAAATGATTTAGATAGGATAGTAGAAGTAAGAGAAGTAATGAGTGTGCAAGAAGCCTTGCAAAATAAAGATTATTATAATTCAATGAAAGTAGAATATAATATACTAATTAAAAAAAAAAAACTTAAGACCTTGTTTAACTTACAATACAAATGAAGATTTTAACAAGTAAGGAGGGATTTTGAAATGATAGCCTAGCAAATAAATATAAATAAAGCACATATGGTAGCTTGGAGTTTTGTTCAATGAAAGGACACATATTATAAAGAGATGCTTGCTCTCATTGTGAAATAGAAGACTCTATGATGTATATAATTCAAAGTTTCTTCACATAGTTGAACATGTTTTTAGCTTAATTTTAAGTCTACATTTCTTAATGGAGATTTTCATGAAGAAAGTTTTATGTATTAACCTAAAGGCTTTACGAATAATTTATTTTCAAGTCAATTTTATAGATTACAAAGGTCTATATATGAGTTAAACCAAACTTTCCATGAATCGTACAAAGAGTTTAATGAGTTTGTACATTAAAAATATCAAAGTTTAGGTTCCAATTATTGTATTATAGAAGTAAAGTACTCATGGATGATTATAATAACGTAATTGTATGTTGATGACATCGTTATTATTTGAGAGAATGCTTATTTGACCAAAGATGTTAAAAATAAATTGAATTTTGTTTTTTAGAATGTCTAGCCTAGGTCCACTCAATTACTTTCTTGGTTTTGAAATTCATCAATTACCACATTAGATATAGATAACATTAAAAAAATATATGTTTTGAACTTATTAGAAGAAAATTATATGCTAGATTAGATACCACATTTTATACCATTGGATCTAACTGGTGTACTATTGGTTCATGATTCTATACCTACGCTAGATCCCATGGTGTATAAGAATATAATTGGTTGATAAATTTATCTAACCAATACAAGACCATATATGTCATATTCTAGCAACTTGTTGTTACAATTTGATACAAATCGATGAAAATCTTATTAACTTTGGTCATGGGAAAACTAATAGCTACAATTATTATTTTTCAATTATTAAAATTGTAAGCTACAAAGATGCATACTATAGTGAATATATAGTTTCATAGTATTCAACAACTAGGCTTCATATCTAGCATTGTTATAATGTGATTTCATGATGATCAACAAGAAAAAAATGTGTTTCTTTATCTTCTATAGAATCAAAATATATAACTATAAATAATATTATCACTAATTTCAGTATGAAACTCTATCTATTATGATAATCAAAGTGCCATCAAGTTGATTACAAATTCAATGTTGTATGAAAGAGCTAAACATCAAGGATTAACTTGGTGATGGTTTCACTAAGCCACTTGGTTTATCATAGTTTAGTTTTAGGTAGCATTTACTATTAGAGATGCAAGGATATTAGTATGCCCATGTGAGAACCACCATAAAAACCGCATGTTTTTGTAAAATAACAAGTAGCTATAAAATGAAAGCCAAAATACCAAAACAAAAGAGCTACACATCATAGTATCAACCATTCAAAAGATTATTCTTCATTACTTTTGTATAAGACAAAAGAGTTCAACTATGTATAGAATGAAGAATTAGTAAACAATTTAACTCGTCATCATCAACATAGTCTTGTTCCAATAAAATTGTAGCATCTCATTCCTGAATGTCATGAATAAATAACGTTTCATCACTAATAACTCAAATAATGTACTTTAAGTAAAATAAGGGCACTAAAAATTAATGAAAAAAGAAGTAAAAAACTTTATTAATAATGTTAATGTTGGGAACAATGTTTATGAGAACCATTGAGGCTATTTTCTTGTAACACTTAGGACTAGTAAAGGAAACCCATCACTCCCACCATGATTAGGGCATAAGACCAATGGGGTGATTAGTCATTTCTTATCCCTCTTCACCTAGCTCTCCTTACTAGCCTTTATTGGGTTTGCAACTCCATGCTCAGAAGACTTCGAATTCTCAATTATAAATGCCAAATGTTAAATCTCCAAAGTGTACTATTGATGATTACAACTCCTATTAATGATCCATCCCTTCATTTGAAGGTTAATTACATTATTTAACATATATTACAACTCTAGTCTATAAGTAGGGATAGGACGTTACAATTTACCCCTCTTAAGAATCTAGCTTGTCCTCAAGCTCCTCTTTAGTACCCAACTACTTCATAGTCTTAATCTACATTTGTTTCTTATTCTTGACTACAACATTATTATCATATATATTAGTTCCTAATATTCACCCAGCTTACAAATTAAATTTATTAATTATCATTATGTTCAAAATGATGAGAATAATAGTTTAGGATAAACTTCTTGTTTTTCATGTTGCCTAATCATATTTTGACCATTGAATGTGCACTTTGGTAATGGTTTTAATTTGAAATTTCTTTTTTCTTTGGTCTTTGATGACTATAGGTTTAACTTTGAAACTTGCATTGGACCTTAGGGGTAGTTTTTCCTAGTCTAGTATGTAGGGCATGTTACTTTTATGGAACTTCTTTAACAATTTGATATGGAAGACATGATGGAATTCTAGGTTTGTTAGGTAATTTAATCAGTATACTACTTTATAGACCATTTTAAAGTAGGCCATTGATGAATGTTAATAAGCCAAGTCAATGGGCCCCCATTAACCCCATTGATGGGGCCACATCGACATAGCATTTGCTACATTGACAAGGCCCCATCAACATAGCCCTAGAGCAGAAACTATAAATATGATCTCCTAGCCATGTTTATGGGCATTAGATTCATAGCAGTAGTTGAACTTTTGTAGTTTTTACATTTGAAAGTTAGAATATTTCTTTTGAGTTCCCACAGCAGGAGTCATTGAGTGTACAGATCTTTATTTGAGCATTGTTGTACTTGAGCATAATAGTGTGTATAGCAATAAAGATGAACTTCTTAATAAAGCTTGTAGCATTTTGGATAGTTTAGATATTTATTTATGCATCTAATGCTTTTAGTTATTTATTTAATGTTCTCTAGTAATTAAGATAATTAAGAAAGATAAGCTATATAGATTAAATACATAATACCATTGCTTCGAGCATAACATGTATTTGCTTGGTAATCCTAGTAGTGTTATCGCTTGATGCACTCAGTAGCATAGTGCTTGGTAACCCAGTAGTGGATATGTGGGCTTAATATGTGTACAAAAAGTGGGACTAGATGGTTATGTTAAGATCAGTTAGTTAAATTGATTTAGTCATTAAATTATTCTATCTCTCTTTTCAAGCACCAAAACCATAAAACAAAAAATGATAAAAATCATATGCCTCGATTACTCTTAACCATACCATTATGCTTCACAAGTATAATTGGGAAGATAATGAATGACCTTAGAGCAAGGTTCACTTCCTAGAAGACTAGTGTACTGGAAACTATAAAGTCCATGGAATTCGACTGGATCATGTGTGAATGCTTTATGATTTATATGGTTGGATGTAGGGGTACCTTGCCACTCATCATTGCACTATTGTCAGGGACTTTATTTGTTGAAATGTGCACTATCTAGGATTAGTGAATATTATTTATATCATTAGATGAACTCAAGGTCAACATCAATCTCATAAAACATATGCATATTAAGCACATTGATAATTTTATTTGTTTTCCAAAATATCTTCTTCTTCTCATAGGCGTGAAGATGTTAAACTGCCAGTTCCATAGGAGTTCAAAGTGGTATATACTCACCAAGATGAGTATGTTTGGGACTTCACTTGCATCCTACATTAGGATGAACAACTATGATGATGTGATATGAAGGGGAATATCGTATTACCCCCTTATTCATCTATGCTTTGGATGCTACTTCAAATCCTTAGAAAGTTATGCATCTCAGATCTTCACAAGGAATATTTTGTGGACAATCATAATACTCGAGGATATCATCCCACTAAAACACAGTGCAAGCAAGATCAACACTAGGCAAAGCACCATGATTTTGTAAAGGGGAAACATTTCACTAATCCCTTATTCCTGCTAAGCCAAGATGACAATATGGATTCTCCCCTTGAGGATTTTTAATATCAAAATTCCCCACTCTCTATTATTGGTGATGAGGGTGTGACCCTGAACCTATGATCCACTATTCATAAACCAAATCAAGAAAAAGTGACAGTCAAGATAGGGACTTAGGTAAACATCACAATGACAATGGTGGCTGTAATGAATGAAGAGGTGGTGGAAAACATTGTAGTGGTGGTGGCGATTCATCTTCCTCTTCATCCTCTTCATCTAATTCTAATCATTCCTCTTCATCTTCTAGTTCTCATAGAAGCCATCATCAAAATAATCGTGATGAAGATGATCAATGAGACAACAAAGATCGTCAAGGCCATCAAGAATGCAAAGGTGACAAAAACCATCATCGATGGCATCGACACAATAATGATGATGAACCTCTATTGGTGACTCAAAGCATACTTAACATTATAGAGGTAGTCAAAATTCCAACTAGGCATGTGAAAGATAGTCAGATTAAGTACTTAGACATGAATAATATCCCATGATTTGAGGGGGGATTTAATTTTGATCTGCAGAATCATCTATAAGATTTTCATCATGCTTATGCTTTATAGAACATTGAAAATGATTGGTAGAAACTCAAGCTTTTCCCCAATACACTCATTAAGGAAGTTGAGAGCTGATATTGGTCCTTGAAACTAGAATCCATTCGCTGATGGAGTACCATGATAGAGCTATTTAATGACAAATACTAGATGTACTTCAAAGTGTCTAATTTGAGAAGGAAAATCCAAGACTAGAAATGGGGAACACATGAACCCTTGGATACCACCATGTGTAGATATTATTCAATCTTACATTAATTCCATGGCCATGGTTATTCTTAAAAGGAATAGCTCTGCCACATCATAGATGGGTTTAAAACCAAAATTAGAAGAATTTTTGGTTTATGCCCAAGGGAGACTATTTGAATTAAGAGCTCATTAGATCCAAAGGCTTATAAAGTAGGTAGAAAAAAAAGAAGTTGATTTGTGAAAAATGGAAAGTACAGAAGAATATAATAGGGACCCTCCCATTAGAAAATGGTAGGTCTGATTTTCTTACGAGGAGTCATCACTTGATGAAGTGGTGAAGAGGAAAACCTTGCTCATCTAGAAATTTGTTTTTGATATTTTGGCAAAGGTTAATAAATTATGGGACTCTTTGGATGAAAAATTTCAAGCTACTATAAAGATTGCTAAAGAATCCAAGAAGCAAGAGAGTGATTGTAACCGTAGAATGCAGAGAGAAGTTGAATGTGCCTACTAGAGAGGTAAGGGCAAAGCTTCTATAGTAGAGGAAGTTTTGGAGATAAACTCTAAAGATGATACTGGTTGTGACATATGTCAATATCAACATCCAAAGTGATGTTTCCTTATGGTGTCATACTTACAAGAGTTTCGGGTGTACACATTGAATCTTCAACTAGCACATAGGTAAGCATCTAGATGATTGCCTTATCCTCAAGCTAATCCAAGGTAGTTTCACCAGCAATAATAAGCTTATTACCTAAGTGGAGCTCCACCAAAACCCTATGAATAATACCAATAGTGGCATCAACCATAATCATGGGAAATGCCACCACCAAGATAGTAGTATCCTTACATGAAATTAGATCAATATGGGTACTATGTTCAACAACCCATCTCTCTAAGAAGTTTTGCAAGCCATGCCTCAATTCAGCATCACTATAATTCCCAGAGTATCATTGAATACATTCAACATCTAATTGATGGGAGAACCCATATTCATATCACCCTCTGCATCTATTTGGACACATCCTTTCAACCTCTACCTAGTTACCTCCTATTTTTTCCATGCAGGGGGAAATTCCTCCATAGTTGTAGCAATGAAATGCTACAAGGGTTGTACATTCACAACTAGTTTTTTTGCAAAGTGGTTTGGAAAATTGATCTAAGAAACAAGCTTTTTTCTAATCCAATAGTCCCCCTAAACTCTCACAACCTAATGTAGCCAGTTGCCCTACATCCACAACACCCTCATCCTTTGCATTAAATACCTTCGAGTACCCTTCAAACCAAATGCTGCCTTCAATTTGCATTGTCATGCTAACTAATGCTATTTACAATTGGATTAAGGCTAGTAATATTTTCATGAAAAGATCCAACCTAGGAAGTCCTCTAATTTACTTGCAAATTTCTAGAAATGAGCCATGCAAGGCTTTTCTTGATTTTGGTTTTAGTGTCAATCTCATCTCTCATGACATGTACAAAACTTGGAACCTACCACCTCTCAAGAAGAGCAACATTTGTTTAGAATTAATAGATCAATCAATTACTATTCCTCTAGGATTAGTGGAGGACATTGTGACCATAGTTAGTGGGTGGTCCTATCTTGCTAATTTTCTAGTGATTAAGATTGAAAACTGCAAAGGTGAATTCCCCATCATTATGGGAGGTGCTTAGTTAAGCATGGTTAATCCACATATGGGTATAAGGGACCTTAACTTGGAAATCTCCAAGGAAAATAAATTTGGAAGGTTGGAGAAGAAGCATATTTTATGCATCATGTATAATGATAATGGGTGCAATTGTGTGCAAAAGATTTGATCCATCAAAAGTACATACATTGAAACATGCAAATAGTGTGTAAAAGAAATAGATATTCAAAGGTGCTCTGTATGCAGCAGCCGCAAAACCAAAGGGCACCTAGTGGCTGATAGCTGACTTAGATAGTAGCACATTATGCATGGAACCAATTGAGAGCTTAACATGTGCTTATGTTGAAAGCATGGATGAACTTGAGCAAGTTTATCACCAACTCTCTAATAATGAAGATGATGATACCTATTGGGGAGAGTTGCAAATCCCTAATAACTTCAAACAAGAGCCTTAGAGTTGAAAAATTTACCAACCAACATGGAGTATGCATTCTTAAATAATGGTAAGTTAGTCATATTTAATGCTAAAATTTCTCCTAAATAAAAAGAAAAGCTATTAAGGATGGTTAAAAAATGGCCATCAGCCTTTTCTTGGTTGTATCCTAAGCTAACAAGAATCAATCCAAGGATATGCCAGCATCACATTTACATTGAGCTAGCCATGAAGCCAAGAATCTAGTGATAGAGGTAGCTGAGTCCCAAATTGAAGCAAACCATCAATGAGGAAATAGAGCAACTCCTTAAGATGGGGTTCATCTATCCCATCATGGATAGTGACTGGGTCAACCCACTCGTAATTGTGCCAAAGAAAGGTGGCAAGTGGTGGGTTTACATAAACTTTAGGTTGTTGAATATGGTAACATTTAAAGATTATTTCCCATTTCCATTTGTGGATCAAGTGTTGGACACCATATCCAGGCATTGCTATTATAGCTTCTTTGATCATTATAGTGGCTATATCCAAATCCAAATTATGCTAGAAGATCAAGCCAAGATAACATTCACAAGTCCCTGGGAGACTTTTGCATATTATAAGATGCCATTTGATCTATGCAATGCTCCTACAACATTCCAACACTTGGTCCTTAGCATCTTTTAGTAGTAGATTGGTAGTGCTATGAAAGTCTTTATGCATGAATTTTCCACTAATGGAGCTATCTTTGAGGAAACCTTGGACTACCTTGAGCAAGTACTAAAAAGATGTGTGGAAATAAATCTATCACTTAATTGGAAAAAATTCATCTCATGATCAAAGAAGGCATTGTTTTGGGGCACCAAATTTCACAAGAAAGGATTGAGGTTGACACAGAAAAGATAAGGGTCATCTAAGGAATTACACATAAACTAGAGATAGTTAAAGATGTCAAATCATTCCTTGGACATACTAGCTACTATCGATGATTCATAGATAATTTCTCTAAGATCACAAAGCCTTTGGTTGAGCTTACAAAGAAAGATACTTCATTCATCTAGACTAAGAAGCATGAAGATGCATTCCAACAATTAAAGGAAAAACTCATAAAAACTCCAATTCTATGAGCATTAGACTAGTTCAAACCATTTCACATAATGATAGATGCATCTAATTATGCTTTGGGATCTATGGTTATGCAGCTAGATGATAAAAATGTCCATATTACATCCACTACGTGAGTCGAAGCATTGTGGGTGCACACCACCACAGAGAAAGAACTAATGGTAGTGTGTACACTCTTGAAAAATTTAGGCATTATGTGCTTGGCTATAAAGTATTTGTGCACACAAACCATAGTGCCATCTACTTCCTAATGAACAAGACGATGGTGAGCACTTATATCATATGGTGGCTCGTGATCTTGAAGAAATTCTATCTCATGATGGTAGATCGAAAAGGAGCTAAAAATGTGATCATTGACCACTTGTCTTGATTAAGATGGAATAACAAAGAGGGGGAGAGCCGACTCTCTAATTAGTTTCTTAACGAAATCCTCTTTACAGGAGCTATAAATGACCAAGTTCCCATAGAAACAATGTGGTACAATACCATCCTCACTTATCTTCTCACTTAGGAGATGCCACAAGATCTTGACTTTAGAAAGAAGTAACAATTTCTTCATTAGGCCAAATACTTCATAGAAATTAATGGACACTTCTACAAGGTGTGCACCGATGGCCTGATTCATTGGTGTATCCTTGATGAAGATCAACTACACATTCTCCAAGATGCTCATGAAGGGCCTTGTGGAGGCCACTATGTAAGGAGATGCATGATCATAAAAATCCTGATGGCAAGATATTATTAGTCTACAATATTTAGGGATGCCCACCAGTTTGTTTGATCTTGTGAAAATTGTTAATGAGATGGTAGGATGACTAATCAAATGGAGGATCCTCAATAGTGTATTCAACCACTAGAGCCTTTTGACATATAGGACATTGAGTTCATGGGTCCTATCACACCCATGTCTACCAGAAAGGTATATATCATCGTAGCAGTTGACTACTACACCAAATGGGTAGAAGTAGCAACTTTCATCAGTTGTACAACATCTACCACTACTCAATTTGTACAACAAAATATCGTAAACAAGTTTGGGGTGCCATGTGCAATGATTTTTAATAATAAAACTCATTTTATAGGTGCCACTTTTAGAAAGTTAATGCAATGCTTGGGGGTTGAACATAAATTAACAACACCCTATCACCGCCAAGCCAATGGTCAAGCAGAGGTAACTAATTAGGAGATCACAAAGATCCTAATAAGAACCATAAGCAAATATAGAAGAAATCGGAGGATAAAACTCAATGATGCCCTATGGGTGTACTGCTCAACATGGAAAATTCCTTTTGGCTACTCTTACTATGAGCTAGTGTATGTAAAACTTACAATGCTCATGATTTAATCCAAGGTTCATACACTTTTAACAACCTATGATTTGAATCTTGACCTAAGTCTAGCAGAAAAAGAAAGATTGATGAATCTCAATGTACTAGATGAAAACTGATTAGTGGCTCTATCTTTAAATTAAGTGCATAAGGAATTCAACAAGTAACGACATGACCAAAGAATATGGAAAGTGAAATTCCAATTAGGAGATAAGGTTCTTTACTACAATCCCACACATGTACCTTAGAAAACAAAATTCCAAACATTGTGGAAAGGACCTTATATAATTGTTGAAACCTTTCCTTCTGGGGCCATGACCATATACAAACCTGAAAGCCAAAATAAAATGTAGTTGGTTAACATCCAATAAGTGAAGCTTTTCCTAGAACTAAGACAAACTAGTGCAACAACTACCTTAATGGATGGACAACCACATTCAATTTTTTAGATCTCCTCCTTCTAACTCAGTTGTGGGGTAGATGCTCATTCATGCTAGTCATCCATTTGGGTCCTCAGTTTTTCTATTTTTTGTTTTATATTTTTTTATTTTTCATGTTTTTGATTTTTCAATTTATTTATTTTACAATTTATTAGCTTTTAAATTTTTTTTCATTTTACATCATATTTTGTTCTACATCATCGTTAGTACATTTGAATCTTTATTGGATATTTCACACTTTCTTCTATACTTTGTTTTGTTTTGTTAAGTGTGGGCTTTCAAATTTTTGCTAATAAAAGTGCTTTATTACCAATAGGACACAATGGTGTTGTAGCTGCTACTGATGGTGGTTTGTACTTAATGCTTGTTTTGTTATTGTTTGGTTTCTATTTTTGAATTTTTGTACTGATGGCTTACTTATGGTTTCTTTTTCATGGAACAAGCAATGAGTCCACGATATCCATCCATCTACAAACTCTATGGTTTTCCTCGTTCTAGAAGTTTAAGATCCCTTTAATTAAATTAACTTTTAATAAATTTGTGACCTTGGTAGTTTTTGGAAGTAGGAAGGAGTCAAAGGTTTGAACAAGATGTGACTTCAAGGGAACTCAATACTCTTTGTACTTTTCTGCTTGCTTGAGTGCTTGAGTATTTTTCATGAACTTCTTACTGTTCCATTCCAACCACTAAATAGGAAGTCAAATAAAGCCTTTGCATGGTGTGGTTCCCATCCAAAAGAAAAATAATAATAAAAAATAATAAAATACAAAAAATACAAAAAAAACCTTGATGGTAATTCATAGCACAGACAAATAAATTGGCTACAAGCATTAGTTATGAGACTAGAAAGACATGTACCCATGCCTAAAGGTCCCCTCTAACTAAGGCCCTCTCTTACTTCCTACTTCTCTTTTCTTCTCTTTATGGAATGATGGTTGTTTTGNATATGAAGTCATTGAGTGAAGTTGGTTTTGGTTTGGACTAAGGATGGATCTTCTTTGGTCATTTTAAACATGAACTGTACAAGGGACTTCTTACAACCTTATGTTGGAATTCCATTCCACCTTCTTCATAATCCATTTATGATTTCCATAACTCACCACATTGCTAGTGTCAATGTTCTTAATTCCATGCCTTGGTTTGACATATTTGAATTCTTAAATAGAATCTTTCAGGTTTTGGTCCTTAACTTCCATTGACCATTAGTCACCTATGGGGCCTATAGACTCTTTAGGTTGAGGTTATGCAAGGGTGAAAAGGGCATGTGCATGCTATGGGGAGGATCCACATGCATATCCCTTGATCAAATTCATTAAGTACCTTATCCCTAGGCATTCTCACAATCAAAATCTTTCGTACATCCATCTTCCACATTAGACCATGTGTTCCTTTACATATTTTATTCATTAAATATGTTCTCCATCAAATTTTGCAATTTTTAAGATTTAAAAGGTAATCTTCAATGATTTTGTCATATTCTTAGCTTTTCTGGAACTCCATGAAATCCAATTTCATTAAAAAATTCATTGTATTTCTCAAGATATTCAGCTTTGAAAATTTTGGTTAATGGGCCCTATATACGAGGCCTCATCAATGGAGTAGGCCCATATACAAGGCCCCATATAAGGGGCCCTGTCGACATGGTATAAAAATAGTATAAATAGGTGCAACCCCACTTAGAAATTTTACATTTTCTCACAAATGCCAAAGGAGTTTTTCAAATTTTTAGAGCCTGGAACCTTTTAGAGCACACATCTCACAAATTGTTTATCCAAATCACTCAATTCTTCAACCTTGTAGCTACTAGAGGTAAGTTTTTTATTATGGGGGCCACAAATGTACCATTTTTGGCAAAAAAAATTTCATGATTTTTTCTAATTCCCACAAAGGTTTAACTAAAAAATCAACTGTTAAACACTAAATTACAAGATTTAAACCTTTCCAACAAGCTTTGGTGATAATTATAATAAATAATTAATATAATAATAATAAAATAATCAATTTTCCATGGTCCAACTTTAGCCAAAGTGTAACTAACTAATGCGAAAAGGTATTCAAAAACTTTAAAGTTACACATTACATCTACTAATCCATGGATGTGTTATGACCATAGATGGCACCAAAAGGAAAGCACATGCAGGAAGAAAGACCATCCCAACTAAGGGAAAAATAGCCTAGAATGAGAAGAGGCCAAGAATAGCCCCAACAAGAAGAACCACTCACAACCCATGCGACATGTCTTCCTAGGGAGGAGGCAAAAGTGGAATCTATTAGATAGATTCCTGAACCAGTACCAGTAGGAATAGAACACTCCCATAGAGATGATGTGCCTACACAACCAACAAACCTCAAGGTGACCTTAATGGAGTCCTACCTAAATCAAATCAAATTGAGAGAAGTCAAAAAATTAGTGCTTAAGGAGTTAAACTATGGCCCTTTCCTAGAGGATGCACCAAAAGAAGTGCAGGACCAATCAAAGGCCTCTCCCATGTGGCCAATCATCACTTTCACTAGGGAGTGGTACTTGGGAGAGAAAGTTTTTTTCTAGAATGATAGGAAGCCTAGAGCAATATTAAAGATCAAGAACATCTCAATGTCCTACTTAGTGTAGGCTATTACTATAGCACTTGAGTTGCCCAAACTAGGGGTGAACCTTACTGAGATCCCAATGTAGGTAGATTCGAGTGTCAAGAAAGAATGGATGTGATAGTGTTATGGTGTTGACCAAAGGAGTTTGACATGCTTACACCTGCAAAGAGGATTCATTACAAGATTGTGGCCTTCCATCTTAATCCCACATTGAGGCTAAGAAAAATCAATACATTCTTTACCTATGCATGTGTTGCTTTAAGTGGGAGGTTCTTAGTCAACCTTTTAGAATCGATTTATCTAGAGAATCTCTTTAAAGAAAATGAATGTAAAAGGAAGACACTTCATTTCCCATGCCTCATTAGGAAACTCTATCAAAGGGGTGGGATAGTTTGTTACACCAACTATAATGTTATAATTATTCCAGCTACCAACTAGGCAAAAATGATGAAGGATAAAATGCCTGCAACTATAATTCAAGAAGAGGAGTAGCAACCACCACCACCTCCCACTCAAAAAATAGTGCTAGACATTATTATAATTTCCGAATGGTTGCCTGAATATAGAGAATGGATCTTGAGTGAACAAGAGCAAAAAGTAGGCACAAGTGGTGGGGATCCATTCGTATATAGAGTAGCCATGTGTCACCTTAATGAGGTGGCCTAAAAAATCAATCTAAGGGGTGAGGGGGGATCCATTTTATTTTCCCAAAAGACACAACTACTTGTGAGGTCTAATCTGAGCACCAGAGAGGTCATAGTATCTCTCACAGAATAATAGCCACTTTTAGAAATTTCTAGAAATGTTGTAACCTTCTCAGTGCACTTGGAGGAGGGTGAAGGGGAAATTATCTTGGTGATGTAGCACCAACGATAGGAAATAGTAGCAAAAGTGATCATTAATAGGATTACCAAAATGCTCAATGCACTTATGGCATTTGCATTAGACATCATTGCACTCAAAGATGTGTAGACATCTGCAGGAACTATAAGTAGTAGGATAAGCATAGTGCAACATGAAGAGATGTTGGACTAACTAGTGGGAATTGGGAAACCACTTTTGGATGTCTTTGACCTTCTGAATAACATTCCTACAACCTTGACAAAGCTGCTAGAGGTAAGGGGTAAATGCATTATATTGGAGGGGCAACTCGAAATAACCAAAGAGTAGAATGAATGCTTGGCTACAGAGGTTGTCAAACTAAGAGCCCAAATTGCTAATCTCACATTTCTCAACTTGGCACTCAAGAGAGATGAAGCTATGCAATAGCTTTATTCTAGGCCTAAAGGGATTGAGAATGTAATGGAAACATCATTGTTTTATAGATCCTTGGTAGAAGTTGCACAACACAAGAGTCAAAAGTCCTTGGATCATACACATCAAGAGAATGTCCAAATGATCACAGAGAACCATTGCTTGTGAAACATTGATGTACACAAGTCACAATTAACAAATTTCATCCATCAATAGAAGGAGCATCTAGCTAGACAAAACACAAAGTTGAGGAGATTGGTAGTAGAGAACAGGAATCTCTCCATGGAGGAGGTACATGCCCTTTGCTAGAAGATTGTAATTGAGGTAGCCACCTGAAAATTTGAAGCTCTCAAATTTGAAAAAGTTAAAGATCATTACAGAGAGTAGGTTAGTCTATAAAAGAAAATAAGTGAAAAACATATCCAATTGGTGAATGCAAAGGTAAATGATTCTCTCTAACAACTCCAACAAGGAAGGGAAGTTTGACAACCTATTGTTAATGGGATAGATGCCTACAACAAGGTTGAAATTCACACAAAGGAGTTGCAGATCAAGGAGATGATAGAGTATATGGAGCTTGCCAATCTTTATTACGTAAATTGAGCTATATTGACTGCTAGATGGCCACTATTTGAGTTGGAGAAGTAGGTAACCAGCTCATACTTGTTGTATGAGGTCAAGTTCAAGCACCACAAGGACACCAAGGACAAGCTGGTGGTGGCCAATGCTAAACTTGAAGTTCTTAAGCCACATTTCATAGATCAAAGATCAACTATTAATAACCTAGCCAAATGGATGAATGACTACCAGGAGCTATAGAATGCAGTAAGGGTGTTTGACATCAAATGTAAACAATTTATTGCCTGGTTTGTCAATGTAAAGGAGATGTTCTTCATCATGCGCTATCCATGGGATGTTTCCATTCTGACCAACATTAGTGAAGTCACATGGGTCATGAATGATCCCCAGAGTAAGGTGGAGAAGATGAAGGAATTACATGATTCCTTTTGCCTTCCACTAGAGGTTACAACCATAGCAGGATAGCCATAGCTACCTTAACCACTGCACATGCCTGAAGCCATTGAAGGTTCTTTAGAGCCTTAAGAACCACAATCACCTAGGACTATTTGATCTTCACCATCATCTTCATGCCATAAGAGGATGCGTTATCCAAAATTTTAAAGAGTCATGTATTGATATTCAATTTTGAATCATGAACATCACAATTTCTATAATTTGTTGATTTGTACATGTAGGCACTCAATTTTGTCAAGTTAGCTTGTTTTGTTTTCTTAAGAGTTAGTAAATAATCTCATACCTTCCCAATTTTGTAAAAGGACTAAAGGACAAGTTTTCATTCAATCGTGGGGATATGATAAATGTCAATAAGTTATATCGATGGGCCCCTCCTAATGCGACCTTGTCAACAAGGGCCTATTGATAAGGCTCCATTTGTGTGATGTTGCTCTATCGATGGGGCTACGTTGATGTAGTGTTTGCAATGTTGATAGGGTCTTGTTTATGCAGCCCTAGAGCAAAAACTATAAATATGAGCTCCTAGCCATGTTTATGGGTATCAGATTCATAGTAGTGTCCAAACTCTTCCATTTTTTACATTTGAAAGTTAGAATATCTCTCCCGAGTGCTTGCATTAGGAGTCATTGAGTGTATGAATCTTTTTTTAAGAATTATTATACCTGAGCATGACGGTGTGTATGATAATAAAGATGAGCTTCTTGATAAACCTTGCAACATTCTAAATAGTTTAGATATTTATTTATGCATCTAATGATTTTAGTTAATTATTTAATGTTCTCTAGTAATTAAGATAATTAATTAAGATAAGCTAGATAGATTAAATACATAAGTATGACTAATTTGAGCATAACATTTATTTGCTTGGTAATCCCAATAGCGTTATTACTTGGTGTGCCTAGTAGCATAGCACTTGGTAACCCAACAATGGATACATGGGTTCAAGACATGTACAGAAAGTGGGACCAAATGCTTATGTTAGGATTAGTTAACGATTAGTTAGTTAGTTAAATTAAATTAGTCATTAAATTATTCTATATCTCTTTTCAAGTACCAAAACCATAAAACATAAAATGTTAAAAATTATATGCCTCGATTACTCTTAACCATACCATTATGCTTCACAAGTGTAATTGGGAAGAAACGAATGTCCTTAGAGCAAGGTTTACTTCCTAGAAGACTAGCATACTAGAAGCTATAAAGTCCATGGAATTCGATTGGATCGTGTGTGAACACTTTGTCATTCATATGGTTGGGCGTAGGGGTACCTTGCCACTCATCAGCCATGGTCTTGTATCTATGATATCATATCTACAAATCACAACCCTGCATACATCATCATTGATGCAATG
The DNA here is from genome assembly GCA_015680685.1 of Gnetum montanum. NCBI lineage: Eukaryota > Viridiplantae > Streptophyta > Gnetopsida > Gnetales > Gnetaceae > Gnetum > Gnetum montanum. The sequence continues at coordinate 2,403,875 of MNCI01037150.1, read as the reverse complement.
TAGAAGGTCCTAGTTCTCTCTATAAATACCAATACTTGGTCACATTGGACAAAAAACTTTCATTCCATCCTTAGAAAAACTATTGTAGCTTGTTTTCATAGTTTAGACTTAGTGATACAGTGAATGTCCATAGTGTGGTGGTGTTGAACCTAGTATTGTTATTACTTGATTTTCCTAATAACATAATACTTGGTAACCTAATAATGGTTACATGATCCCAAGATGTGTATGGAAAGCTAGGAATAGATTCTCATTACCATAGGATAGAATAGATTTTCATTTCTAATATTTCCTAGTTTAGATTTTACACTCATTTTCATTATGTTTGTACTTAGGAGTAAATGGAGTCCACAACATCAATATATCATATGCCTCACTTAGAGTTAAACCATACACTTGCACTTCACTAACATGAAGTGAGAAGACAATGATCACGAACTAATTATCAACTTCTAGCATACTTACATTGCCCATCCATGGATTACGATCTAGTCATGCATGTGCACTCATGACCTGTATGGTAGAGTATTGGGATGCCTAGCTGCTCATCACTACTTTTCCAATTCATTCTAAAATTTGAAAGGGTATATAGAATTGAGGGGCCAATTTGGTATATTTTTCTAACTTAAGGAATCTTCTTGTTGGATTAACCCTCAACAACACTTGGTCACCAATTTGGAACTCCTTCTTAAGGTGAGGTTCGTTAGTGTATTCCTTGTATTTGTCTTGGGTTTCTTGCAAGTTTTGTTTTACCTTCATAATAATTCTTTCCATAATCTTGAATTCTTCCTCTTTTCATTGCACTCTTAAGGTAGGATGAACCCAAGTTAATGGTGTTCAATAGTTTAGCCCATACATAAATTTAAATGGGATCTTCTAAATTGATATTTGATAATTTATATTCTAGGAAAATTCTACCAACTAGAAATAACTTTTCCAAGTATTGGGTCTACTCTCAACATAAATCCTTAAAATGTCTTCAAATATTTGGTTAACTCATTCGATTTGACCCATCCATTTCAGGATGGTACACTATGTTGAATTTTATTTATGTACCAAGTTCATTGAAGAAGTTTTTCCACAATTTAGAAATGAAATTTGGATCTTGGTTTGATGTGATTGACTTGGGAAATTTATGTAATTAGAGAACTTCTTGTACAAACTTTTGGACTACTTCATTTGCTATGTTGGTAGACTTTAAGGGTATGGGGTCAGCCATTTTTGACAATTGAGCAAAAACTACTAAGATTGAGGCATTCTCCTTTTTAGTTAATGGCAATCCTATGATGAAGTTCATAGTAGCATCTTCCCATTTCCATGTTGAGACTTCTTGTAGCAATCAAGTGGGTCTACTTTGTTTGGCTTTTACTCTTTGACATGTTGGACAATATGTGATGTATGTGGAGATATCATTTTTTATTTCTAACCAAAAGTAAAATTTGTGTAGCATCACATGTATTGAACTTCATATGCTTCACATGATGGTTTTTTGAAGACTATATATACTGCTTATTTCCATGATAAAAAAGTACACCCAATACTCTTTAAGTTCAAGATAAACATCCATGATGTGGGGATCATGCTTATCTTCTTAAGATTCTTTAGATCTGAGATAAATTTCCATAATGTAGAGATTATGTGGTTAGTAAATCAAAACATCTAACATGCTATATACATTGCAATTATTTAAACTAGTAAAGTATAGAAACACATAAATATTGAAAACCTGTAGTAGTGATAGTTAAGTGAAATGTGGTTGTTTGGAATATCTACTTTGACTTAGAAGTAAGCCAAGAAATGAAACAAAAGGAAACAACTTAAAATACAAATGAAGTCATGAAATGTAACAAAAAGATATGTACCTTGACCTAATTTGTTACACATGGGCAGCATCAAACCATTAACAAAAATACCCACCCATCTTATGTTCTTACAAAAAGATATATAGAAATAGGATAAGCAACCAATCCATGTTACCTCTTGATGAAGCATGTTTTAAGAATTTTTTTGCCAAAGCAAAAACGAACTGCTAATAATGCAATAAGACACATGTAGATAGAGTTGCAATTTTAGTTGTAAAAACTCAAAACCTTGATGAGGTTGAAACAAATCCAAGAAAAAAGAATGAACATTAACAAGAAAATAGAGTTTTAGAGTATGAATAATTAGAGTAAGAGTGGGAGAAACTATGTCTTATGAGATAATTGCATCATGCATTTAGTCATGTTAGCCATAAATCAATTAATGCATCCATGATCCTTCAATCCATTTTTTAATTGGTTCACCATTGTGTTCTTATTCTTTTTTAAGAGGGAGGGTACGTAGATTTTAAAACAAATTGGTATATGTCACACATAGTCACATCCACATATCAACTTTGTTCCATTATGTTCCTCTTTGTCTTGTCACATTCTAAATATTAACAATTCATTCAATTTTCATATTATTGTTAAGATTGAATTCAAAATTTATGTTTAAAATGTTCTTGTACTATGTAGAGAACTTGGTTAATTCATTATATAATTCTTTGTTCTTTTCATTACAAGAGGTTTTCTTTTCCTGTTATGAATTTTCTTTTCCTGTTATGAATGTTGTGAAAGAGGGCTTTTTAAATTAAAATTTTAATTACTAGTTTGTATGTTAACAATTTTTTGGATGGCAAGTAAGGTTGCATGAATTTTGTAGACAAAGATAGTTAGGAAATATAAAAAAGATGACATAGTTAGGAAATATGAAAAGAATGCATGGCCATGAGAAATAGCATTCAGAAGTGCTACTGGGAGTTGCAGTCAAGATTTTCACTATAGATAACGCCAAGAATGTTATAGTACCTCTTATAGAAAGTGATGCGCTCCTCCTCCTGCTGAGCCACATTCTCAGCTACCATTAATTATATTGGTGATAACATAGAACGCCAGCTATCATTAATTATATTGGTGATAACATAGAACGCCAGCTACCATCTGACGTTCGTGTCATCTACGGATAGTGTCTAGTTGTTATTATGAATATTTTGAAAGAGGTGTTTTGAATTAGAATTTTAATTTCAATTTCTAGTTTGTATGTTAATAATTTCTTGGATGCGAAGTAAGGTTGGATGAATTTTGTAGAACAAAGATAGTTTGGAAATATAAAAAAGATGATATAGTTTGGAAATATGAAAAAAATGCTGACATACAATGAAAAGCTTATACTCTTGGTGCCAAAAACAGGCACTTCCACATTTTTGTTATATCTTTTATTATTGTATTTACCACCACTACATTGGGGATGCTTTATTTTAAGTAGTAGCACTGCAATGCAATGCATGGCCACAAGCAGTAGCATTTAGAAGTGCTTGCTGTGTTTTTCTATGAAGTTTCGCTGCGGTCATGCTATGTTGAACAAAATATAAGGGTTGTATCAGTTGGTTGTGCTCTTGCTAAGAATTCTACTTTCAACGAATATGCAATGTTGCATTTATGTTAATGCATTTTTGTTTCTTAGTGCAAGCGTTTGATTGTTTGAAAATTGGCATTTGGCGTAGACCATAAGTCTTTGGCCATGCTTCTTATCAAAACCTCCAATGTATCAATTGGGAATTGGTTGGACCATCCCATGGTATGGCTTGTGTGAATGTTGCTTATGTTGTGAATGTAGCTATCCATTGATTCCATTCACACAAGCATACTCACTAAGCAGATGATGCTATACGTATGGAGCACAAATTCTAGTCCTAATGAGGAATATGAAAGCTAGTGGTCCCCATTAATGTTTGTGGGCTCCTCCTTCATGTTCATGATAACCTAAAAAAAACACCATAGTGCATATCAATGCAAGCTAATGATCTTTACTTCCATAACAAGGTAGATCTAACCCACTAAACAAGAGTGTTCCTATGGAGATAGGGGGTGTGCTACAGGCATGTATGTAGGTATGCATGGAAGAAAATGATAGAATGAACATAGTCTTATAAGTAACAAGTAATTTGACACATCGATAACTAAGGTTGAACACAATGGTATTAGAGTTAGTGTATCACATTAATACCCTATTTGGAAAGAAATAATGTTCTTCCACCAAAATTAACCAATGAGCCTTCCCAATTTTAATAGTTTTCAAGACCATTCTTTTTGTTTGTTTATTTTTAGCCCATGAGAAAAAATATAAAATGAAGTAGTCATTACTTATTATTAAAATCTAACTAGATGACCTCTATATTTTTTACTTGAGAATGTATTGGTGTAATACTTTCCTTTTTACCTCCTCTTGATTACTAGGCAAGGAACTACATCTTTGTAACACTTTCACTTCCTCTCTTCTCTCTATCTTGTAGGATGGGTACATGACCATCCTCAAAAGTGACATTAAATTATAAGAGTATTGCTAATTTCTATTAAGACAATAAGGAAACATTTCAGTTCATGTTTTTATTTTACCATGTATTTTTTCTTTATTTTGTATTCATTAACATTATCATCATTTCAATGTAATGATGATAATGTCAATGGGGTGTTAGTTTAGTGGTAAGAGAATTGGCCTAGAAAACATAGGTCATATGTTCCATTCCAATAGGCTACACTAAGTTATTTAAAAAAATTCTATAGATAGAAGTCTAAAATTGGTTGAATAGATCTAGAAGGTCTTAGTGGATATAAATAAAATTTTAGTTTTAGTTTATTAATCAAACTCTATATTAATAAATAGCTATCTTAACCATTTAGTTTCTTACTATTACATGTCATCAAAATTTTTGTTGTAATGCTTCATGTCACATTTACATAGGTTCCTCAACTTGGTTTCAATTATCATTACATATGTTCCTTTTTTAGTTGAGTTGAGTTGGTGCTAGTGTGGTTCTCTTCTATTCCACAAATTTCATTTGTTTGATCTAAGAGAAACTTCACATGGTGTAAGGCTTATAGTGGGTGATATTCATGAACAATAGTGGCTCTTAAGCATTCCTAGCAAAAAGAGTTCCACACAATCAAGGGAAAATTCAAAACATGCACACTAGTTCTAAAAACTCAAGTGTTAAATGCCTTGAACTACAATATTTTGAAGATGTAGATGAGGTTCCCCTACCACCATACATGGTCTAGACATGACCAATCAAGAGGTAGGGTTTTCATGTTTTTTTTTTTGCCAATGAAACTTCACCATGACTCATGGTTTAGTAGACTATAACTACACCATGATTTGTGGTCTACATAGATGCTGAGCGGTGAGGTGCCCCTACACCAAACCATATAAATCACAAGCATTCACACATGATTTAGTCAAATTTTATATCTTAAGTTCCTAGGTAAACTAGTTCTAGGATGTGAAATCTAATCATGGTGATCATTGTCTTCTCAACTACACTTGTGGAGCTTGGTTGTATGGTTAAGTGCAATTGAGGCACATGATTTTTATTATTTTATATTTTATTTGTCTACAACTAACAACAAGTTGAAACTTAATTTATGAACCAATTTAACTAATCTAATTACTAATTAACAACTAACTATCCTAACATAAGTATCTGATCCTGCTTTCTATGCACATCCTGAACACATATAACACTACTAGGTTACCAAATGTTAAGCCTTGTTGGGATTACCAAGTGTCATATGCATGCATGAAGTGGTTGCACTTATGTGCTTAATTCATTGCTATTTAATATATCTAGCTTAACTACTTAAAAGAATTAAAGGAAATTGCACAAATCAATAAATGCATGAATAAAATAATTAATCTAGCTAAGGTGTTACAAGGTTTGATAAGAAAACTCATCTTTATTACCACACACACTACTATGCTCAAGTACTATAGTGCTCAAATAAAGATCCATACACTTAATGACTACTATTGTAAGCACATTGGAAAATATTCTCACTTTGGAGAAAAGAAATTACAAAAGCTCTACTACGCTATGACAAAACTTATTGTCAAACTATGTGCACAAGCATTATATTTATAGGCTAACACACATCTTGCGATATGGGATATCTGACATCGCTTCTTGGGCCCCGATATTAAGTATTTGATATCAAAGCTAAAAAAAATATAGTTCATCATACCCCCATGACTAAATGAAAACTTGTCCTGAAGTGAACAAAAGGAGGAACAAGTCCGTTACAAAATATTGGGAATGTATGGGATTATTGATTGACATGCAAACTGACTCAAATGGAATAGATAGATTCTAAGTGCCCAAGTGTATGAATTTACCATATTTTACAAAATTGGATCTTCATGACAATAAAACTAAATACCTTGGCCAAAACTAACATCTAACTCCTCTAGTAGCTGAAGAGTGAAGGAGAAGATTCAATGATCGTGAAGGATCCTCATCACCTAGTGTTGCTACTTATCCTTTGGTAAAGATAGTTTTGATTCTAGTCCACAGTTCTCACTGCAATCACAAAAAAATCATGGATTAGTGTGCAACATGTAAATATAGCTATTAGATACCTTGTCTTATCGATAGTTACACTTGGCTAGGTTGTGATTATGGTGGATTGATTCATTTAATAGTGTTAGTAGGAGGACTAAAAAATAAGGTGAAATTGATAAGTGGTCCATTACTAAATTTTCAGAAGCCCAAATGTGATGAAATGCCTAAAGAGGGTTAAAGACTTCACAATAATAAAAAGAGAATTTCATTGAAAAACATTGTGAGGATGTGCACAATTGGATGTTATTGATGGGACACGTAAAAGGATTTGATTGTGAGAATGTCTAAGGATAAAAAAACTTAGCTAACCCAGCCAAAAAGTATGCAAGTAGATTCTCCCCAAAGTGGGCACATGGCCTTTATTGCCCTTTCATAATCTCAAACCAAGAAATTTGTAGGCCCCATGGATGATTAATGGTTTGGAAATTTAAGTACAAAAACCTGAAAGAAACTACCTAAGAATTTTGACTTATCAAATGAAGACATCAAAAAAGAACATGAACATCGTTAGTGAGGTGAGTTATGGAAAACATAGATGGATGAGGGATAGTGGAATGGAGTTCCTGATTAAGGTTAAATGAAGTTCCTTGTGATATTTTCTATTAAATGACCTAATAAAATCCATCCTTAGTCTAGTGCAAAATCAATCATGTTCAGTGACTTCACATCACTATCCAAAGCAAGGTCCATCCCCTTGAGATACAAGAGTGTTTCCATAGAACAACCACCACTCCTTATTTAAGAAGAAAAGAGAAATAGGAAGTGAGAAAGGGCCTTGGTTAGAGAGAACGTTCAGGCTTGGGTAACATGTCTTTCTAGTCCCAAAACCAGTGCTTGTAGCCCTTTTATTTTGTTTAAGGGGTGTCCTTTGAATTTGCATCATTTATTTTTATTTGATATGAGAACCACACCATGTAAAGACTTATTCAACCTCCTATTATTGGTTGACACAGAATGATAAGAAATCCATGAAAATAAACATGCATCCAAGTAAGTAGAAAGGCACAAAGAGTACTGAGTTCCCTTGATGTCACACCCTATTCAAACCTTCAAATCCTTTCTAAGTCTAGAAACTACCAAGGTTACAAGTTCATCAAATTTTTATTAATGAAAAAGGAACCTCATATTTCTAGAACAAGGAAAACCATAGAATTGTGAAAGGGTGGATGTTGTGGACTCACTATCTATTTCATGAAAAAGAAAACATGTCCTGGTTATCAATAACAACATTCAAAGCTAGAATCCAAACACCAACAATCAAATAATGGAATAACACATGTCCACATCAAATAAACCACATTATACCTAGTTGGCAATAAGGCACATTATTATTAAAACACAATAAGAAAATCAAGCCAAAATAAAGAAGAATATACAATAAATTGTAAACCATTTAAGAAAAATAAAACATAATAAAGATGTTGTAAAAGAAATATTAGAAAAAATTTATAATGTAAAAACGAAATGATGTAAGGTAAAGGTGTAAAATAAAAAGTTCTAAAAATAACAAGGTGTAAAACAAAAAGATAAAAAATTAAGGAGCTACTTATATAGTTAGCATGGAATGCCATCTCCCCCATAACTAAGTTGAAAGGAGGAGATCCAAAAGATTGAGCATGGTTGTCCATCTAATGAGGAATTTGTTACAGTAGTTTGCTTAGGCTCGTGGAAAGGTTTGACTTGTTATGTGTTGACAAGTTGCTTCTTGTTTGGGCTCTCAGGCTTGTAGTTCAACATGGCTCTAAAAGGGAAAGTTTTGTAAATGATATAAGGTCCTTCTGACAACATATGGAACTAAATTCATTAAGGTATGTGTGTCAGGGATCTAGTACAGGACCTTATCTCTTGGTTGAAATTTGACTTCCCTAATTCTAAGGTCATGGAATTTTTTGTTAAATGCCTTATGCAACTCATTAGATGACAGGGCCACCAAATTATTTTCATCTAGCAAGTTAAGGTTCATTAATCTTTCTCTTTTTTCTAGACTTAAGTCAAGGTTAAGGTAATAGGTTATTAAAAGTGTATGGAGGTTGGATAGAATAGGAAGTATTGGTAATTTTTCATACACTAGCTCATAGGGAGAATAGCCTCTAGGGAGTTTCCATGTTGAGCAGTAGGCCAAGAAGTCATTATTTTGTGCTCTAGTCTCTCCTACATTTGATAGCAATTCTCATTAGGATTTTTGTGATTTTTTTATTTATAACCTTAGCTTGACCATTGGCTTGGGGATGATAAGGTGTTAATTTATTTTCAACCCCTAAGTGTTGCATGAGATTTTGAAAGGTAGTGCTTCTAAAGTGGGTTCCATTATTAGAAATTAATGCTTTTGGCATACCAAACTTATTTACAACATTCTGTTGTACAAATTGAGTAGTAGTACAAGATGTACCATCGATGGTAGCTACTACTTCTACCCATTTCGTACAATAGTCAACAATGACTATGATGTATGAATTTTCATTTAACATGGATGTGATGGAATCCTTGAAGTCAATGCCCTAGATGTTGAAGGGTTTTAGTGCTTAAATTCACTATTGAGATTCCTCCATTTGAGTAGTCATTCCACCATCTTGTTGGCAGTGTTCAAAAGAGTGGACAAATTAATGATCATCCCTAAAAGTTTTGCCCAATAATATCTTGCCATTAGGATTTTAATGGCTATGTATCTCCTGACATAGTGGCCTACACAAGGACCCTCATGAGCATCTTGGAGAATATGCAGTTGGTTAGCACTAGGGACACACCAACAAACTAGGCCATCAATGCATACCTTGTAGAGGTGCCCATTGATTTTCATCAAGTGTTTCACTTTGTGAAGAAACTATTGTTTTTTCTAGTGGTCTAAACCTTGTGGAATATATTGAGTTAAAAGATAGGTAAGAATGTCATCATACCATTTATGCTTAGTAGAAAATTGTTTAGTTATAGCCTCAGAAAAGAGGAGTTCATCAAGAAACTGATCAGACAATGGGCTTTCCTCCTCTTCATTGTCCAAATGCAATTGAGACAAGTGGTCAGAAATCACATTCTAAGTTCCCTTTTGATCTACCATCATAAGATTGAATTCCTATAAGATCACTAGCCACCATATGATAGGGGGGCTCACCATTGGCTTATTCATTAGAAAGTGAATTTCACTATGATCTGTGTTCAAAAACACTTTGTATCCAAGCACATAATGCTTGAACTTCTCTAGAGTAAACACCACTACCATCAATTCTTTTTTTGTGATGGTGTAGTTTAGTTGTGCACCCACAATGCTTCAACTTGCATAGTGGATGAAATATGGATGTTTCTTGTTGTCCAACTATGTAAGCATAGCTTCCAAGGCATAATTTGATGCATCTATCATAATGTAAAATGATTTGGACTAGTCAAGCACCTATAGAATTGGAGTTTCTACAAGTTTCTCCTTCAGTTGTTGGAATTCTTTTTGACATTCCTTGGTCCAAACAAATGAAGCATATTTCTTTGTTAGCTTGACCAATGATTTTGCAATCTTAGAGAAATTTTCTATGAATCACTGGTAGTAGCCAATGTATCCAAGAAATGACTAAACATCTTTTATAGTTTCTGGTTAGTAGGTAATTCCTTAGATGACCCTTATCTTTTTGAGGTTGACGTCAATCCATGCTTGTGAGATTCTATGAGCCAATACAATGCCCTCTTAGACCATCAAATGACTCTTCTACTAATTAAGTCGAAGATTGGTCTCCACACATCTTTTGAGCACTTGCTTAAGGCAGTCTAGGGTGTGCTCAAATGTAGCTCCATAGGTGGAGAAGTCATCCATGAAGACTTCCACATTGCTACTGATTTACTGCATAAAAATACTTAAAACTAGATGTTGGAATGTCGTAGGGACATTGCATAGACCTAAGGGCATCATGCAATATACAAAGGTCCCCAAGGAACTCATGAATGTTGTTTTGGCATGATCCTTTGGCATGATCTAGATTTATTTATAGCCACTATAACCATCCAGAAAACTGTAATAGCAATACCTAGATATAGTGTCCAATACCTGATCAATGAACGACAAATAATAGAAAATGATCCTTGAATGTTGCCATATTCAATAGTTGAAAAATGATGTAGACCCACCACTTTCCACCTTTCTTTGGTACAATCATGAGTTGACGAATCCACTCACTATCTACAATGGGATAGATAAACCCTACCTTGAGAAGTTGTTCAATTTCCTCTTGAATGATCTACTTCAATTTGGGGTTCAATTTCCTCTATGGTTGCCTCATTGACTTCATCGCCAAGTTAGTGTAAATGTGATGTTGGCATATGATAGGATCAATGTTTGTGAGTTTAGGACATGACCATGCAAATGGTATTAACCATTTATCAACCACATTCAATAGCATCTATTTTTATTTTGGAGAAATATTTTCATTAATTATTATCAGCTTTCCACTTTTCAAGAATGCATATTTCATGCCAATAGGTAGAGTTTTTAACTAAAGGGGATCTTGCTTAAAAATTTTTAGGAATTTCCAACTCTCCCCAATAGGTATCATCAATTGCATGATTAGAGAGTTGGTGATGAACTTACTCTAGTTCATCCATGCCTATGACATAAGTGCATGTGAGGCTCCCATTAGGTTCCATGTACATTGTGCTAATTTTAAGATCAATGGTCAACCACTAGGTGTGCTCTTGTTTTTTGGCTATTGTGTATAAACACCTTTGAATATTTGTTGCATGAGCACATTGCCTGCATGAAGAAATATATGTTCATTTCATAGACTAGAGTTTCTGCATGCAATTACACTTAATATCACTATATGTGATGCATGGAACTTGCTTCTTCTTGGTCTTTCTAAATGAATTTTCATTAGATATCTCCAAGAAAGAATCTCTAATGTCCATTCTTGCTTAGCGGTGCTTAGTCATGCCCTTCCCATAATTATTGGAAAGTTAGGTAGTTCTCAACCTTGATTACTGGGAAATTGGTAGGATAAGACCATTCACAAATAGTGGTCACAATGTCTTCCAAAAATTTCAATGGAATAGTAATGGAATGGTCTACCAATTCTAATCAGATATTACTCATGTTGAGAGGTGGTAGGTTCCAAGAAGTATACATCTCATGAGAAATCAGGTTCACATTAGAAGCTAAATTAAGAAGAGATTTACATGATTCGATCCTAGAAATCTATAAATAAATAAGAGGATTCCTAGGATTAGCTAATTTTCTAGGAAGGTTGCTAGCCTAGATCCAATTTGATACAACATGAGTAAACATAATAGTATGGATTCTGGGTAGCAATTGATTTGAAGGGGACTTCAATGGATTAGATGCATAGTAAGATGAAGAAATAGGGTTGCCAGTTGTAGCTGTATGTGAGGGTTTAGGTGGGATGTTGGGTAAAAAAAAAGGTCTTTTTCATGATCTAGTATCCAAACCACTCGGTTGATGAATCGATTGTAGATTGATGACCCTAGTAGCATTGTGTTGCTACTACTAGGCTAGCAGTTCATCCTACATTGATGGAGAATACAGTAGCTATGTTAAATATGGAGGACTGGGTGTAGGAAGAGGAGGAGGATAAGGATAGAATGTGTTATTCCTCCTAAAATGTAGAGAATGAGTTCTATAGTATTTGGGAGGGTAGTAGATATGTTGGAAAGGAGAAATGTGACTAGAAGAGTCATGTGGAGATAGGGGTTGTTAAATGTAATAACCATATGGATTTGGTTGTTTGTAAGGCTATTTCTACCTTGGTGGTGGTAGTGCCCATGACTCTGGGTGTTGCCACTATTAATACTACCTGTATGATTGTGGTAGAGTTCCACTTGGATAATATTGTTGTTGTTGATGAAACTTGTAGCGACTGAAAACGTCGGTGGATGGAAAACACCAAGAGGTCATCATTTGTGATAGTCTTAACCCCGAATCCATGTGAGGGCCATGCTAGATAAAATAGAAATGGGGTGCCTTGAATAGTCTGATCAATCAGATAGGGACTTAGTCAGTGTTAATATAACCTTTCTTAAACGGATAATTTGAAAATGAGAGCATAAAATGATAACTTTAAATGCAATAGGGACAGAAAATAATCTAAAAATGCAATGATAAGCAAGAAAAACAAAGTAAAATGTAGTTAGGAAAATGCATCGCTTCAAGATTATGACTTTACTCCATCAAGGTGGGTACAATTGGTTGCACGACACTGGGAGGCGTAGAGATCCCAAAGGTAACCAAGACGTCTAGAGCAAGATAATTGTATGCTTGAATGTGGACTCGGGAGTCAACAATTGAAAATGCTATGAGGATAGTAGGAAGGGTGGAGCAAAATGCCAAAAGAGAATGCCAACTGTTTGTAATGTCAAAAACAAGATGTTTACAATGCTCAGGAATACAATGCCCACTTTTTCCTGCAAGCCAGCCAATTCACCAACCAGCAGACTTGTCACCCACTTACCTGCTTACTTCCCACTTGCTCCCTTGGGCATTGCTCACTGGGGTATTTATAGGGCCAAGGGCATGCGAAAGGTGTGATTTGGATGCCACATGTCCTAGGCCTGCATTGACTTTTCTATGCTGCATGGGCATGCATGACTGTTGGACATGCATGATCGTTGTAATTATGAGCCTGCCATGCCATAATTATAGTGTCAAAGTTTGGAGATGTGTGCCAATGGTGCAATTAGGTGAAGTACATTGATGTGGCATAATTGCTTGCTATGCTGCACTATCCTTTGTAGCATAGCATGTTTCCGTAGCATGGCATCTTGTTACACTATGCTAAGCTATGCAGTGTAGCATAGCATAGCCATTAGCTCAATGCACAAACTTGCATTGGGTCCTGCTGCATGTGCTAGAAGCCTTTGAAGCATGCTAACTATTTATTGGATATTCGCTATGCTATGCTACGCTACGTAGCATAGTAGCTAGCCTTAGTCACAAAAACATCGCTAATCTGCACATTTTACCTTTTGCACTACAAAACTTGCAAACTTGTTAATCTAACCTTTTGAGATGCCTTTCATTGCTCCAGTAGAGTTGCTACGTTTTGCTATGCTACGTAGTGTAGCATAGCATGGCAACCAACATCACCTACTTTTTGCTAAGTTTGTTATTTTCTGGTGAAGGAGCCATTGCTGAAGAGCTTGGATTCAAGCAAAGCAACTATTTTTGAAGGCCAGGGATGCTAACTTAGTGCAATTGAAAATCACTAAGTAAGCTGAGCCTTCCTATCTTGCTCTTGCTATGCTGTGCTGTGCTACGTAGTGTAGCATAGCATAGCACCCTATCTTGTAAAAATTTTCGGTTAACTGTTTGAACAACTGTCTCCCGAAACCTGCTACACTGTATAGCATCGCATAGCATACCAAACTCCTTAACTTAGAAAAATTGCCAAACTATTTTGCAAATTTTGAGGGTTATCAGAAACTCTCCGCATCGCTTCTATGTAGGCTATAAACTGGATGAATTACCCAACTAGACAATTTGCCAAACTGCACAGCCTAAGACGCAGAACATTCATCTCCTGATGAAATTCTGTGACGCTACCCGAATTGCGATGGCCTAGTGAAGCAAGGATACCCTAAAATTTTAGGGTGTTTTAGAACTGCCAAGGATTTCCTTAAGGATAAGGCAATCTTCTGGGTGTTTTTCCTTTTGCTAGTTTTTGATTAAAAGCATACATCCTAGAATCCTATAAATATGACACAATGAGGTAACATCCCTTAGGATGTTCATAGTGGTAGATGTCACACCTATCATCATCATCTAATTTAGTTTCCACAACTTCCTCTATTGTAGAAATCATGTCCTTACCCCTTTGATTAGCATGTTTAGCTTTTCTTCACCATCTACAGTCATGATCATCACTTTATTTTTTGGATTCTTCTGCAATTTTTAAAACAACTTAAAATATGCCATTCATAGAGTCCAACAATTAATATACCTTAGTTGAAATTTTAGAGATAAATTTTTGAATCAGCAAGGTTTTTCAGTTCACCATCTCATCAAGTGATGATTCCTCCTCATTGTCATAAAATTAAACCTCCCTCTTATGAATTGAAAGATCTTGATTATATTCTTCTACACTTTCATATTTTCTCAACTCTCCTTCTTCTTTTTCTACCTGCTCGATCAACCTTTGAATTTGATGAGCTCTTAACTCTAACAATCATCCTTGGGCTTAGACTTAAAGAGTTCTTCTCATTTCTAATTCAAGTCCATCTATGATGTGATGAAGCCGTTCATTTTAAGAGTAATCATGGCTAGGACATTGATGTAATAAGAAATAATATCTACCCATGATGGCATCCAAGGAATCATGTATTCCTTACTTCATCCTTGGATTTGCCTCCTGAAGTTGGACACTTGGGAGTATATCTAATATTTTTCATTGAACAATTTAAGCATTGTACTCTACCATCTTATGGATTCCAATTCTAAGGACTGGTACTAGCCTTTTTCTTCTTTGATGAGTGTCCTAGGAAATAACTTAAGCTTTTCCTAGTCATTTTCTATATTTTGCAAGGCATAGGCATCATGAAAAGCCTAGAGATGGTTCTATAGATTTGAATTATATCCCCCTTCGAACCTAGGGATATTATTCATGTCTAGCCTCTTGATTTGAGTATCCTTTTTGTGCCTTGTAGGAATTCTCACCACCTTTATGATGTTTAGCATGCTTTGGATAGCGAGAAAATGCTCATTGTAGCCATAATCTTGGTGTTGATGATGTCCTTTGCTACCCCTTCATTCTTAGTGATGGGCCTCTCTTGAATGCCTGTGCCTTGGGTCTTGACTTGACCAATGATCCCTATGAAGATTTTGATCTCATTGCTTATCTCCATCATGATCGTGCTCCTTGCAATTATGTTTAGAGATAGAAGAGGAAGAAGATGATGATGAAGGTGAAGAGGAAGGAGAACTAGCATCATCATGGTGCCTACCACCTCCTCTTCAATGGTCATGGCCACAATCATGCTGCTTGCTTGCAGCCCTACCATGACTCTCCTCCTTGGATCCCCCTTTGTCATGGGATCTATTTTTGCTAAAACTAGGATTATGTATCATGGACTGCAAGTTCTAGTTTTGACCTCCTTCATCAAAGGATTCTCCACCATCTTTTTGGTACATTAAGAATGGAAAATCATTGGACCACTTCCCTTTCGTAGACCCATAGTGCTACTCTAGATATTGATCCCTCAGACGTTATGCATTAGCAGGATCATAATCCTTGGCACCACTATCCTATACAACATATTTAGCATGATGCCCTTGGATGCAAAACTGCATAAGAGTATTTTGGAGCATCACAAAAATGGATCAATTGAGTGGCAAAATAATGTTTCCCTTCATGTCTCACCACAGTAGTTCATCCTAGTGTAGGACAAAGGTGGAATTAGGTACATACTCATCAGGGTGAGCATATACCACTTTGTATTGTTAGGGTAGTTGCTAATTTGCTCTACTAGACCTAGGTAGAGAATCACTCCTGTGAGAAGAAGACATCTTGTATTAGAAAACAAGAAATGCAATGGGCTTTCTTATAAATGTTGTAGTAATTTTGATATATAATATGACTTTAGGGTATATTCCAATGATGTTAAATAATTTTTTACTAAGTCTTAGATAGCACACCTAACAAAGTAAAGCTCTCTGGCAATGGCACCAATGATGAGTGGTTAGATACTGCTAAATCCAACCATACGAATCACAATGTTCACACATGATTTGGTCAAATTCAATAGACCTTAAGTTCCTAAGTACAGTAGGTCTAGGATGTAAAATCCAATTGTGACAAGTGTTGTCTTCTCAACTACACTTGTGGAGCTTGGTTGTATGTTTAAGTGCAATTAAGGCACTTGATTTTTATTATTTTATATTTTATTCATCTATGATTAACAAAAGTTGAAACTCAATTTATGAAGCAATTTAACTAATCTAATTACTAATTAATAACTAACTATCCTAACATAAGTATCCATTCCTACCTTTTGTGCACATTCTAAACACATATAACACTGTTAGGTTACCAAATGTCAATTGTTGCTAGGCTTACCAAGCATCATATGTATGCTCGAGGTGATCGTACTTATGTGCTTAATAAATTGCTACTTAATCTAGCTATCTTAATTTAGCTTAATTACTTGGAATCATTAAAGGAAATTGCACAAAACATTAAATCCATGAATAAGGTAATTAATCTAGCCAAGGTGCTACAAGTTTTGATCAAAAAGCTCATTTTATTGCTGCACACACTACCATGCTCAAGTACAACAGTGCTCGAATAAAGATCCATACACTTAATGACTGTTACTATGGGCACTTTGGAAAATATTCTAACTCTAGAGAAAAAAATTGCAAGAGCTCTACTATACTATGACAAAATTTATTGCCCAAACTATATTCCCAAGTGCTATATTTATAGGCTAGCACACATCCTGCAATATTAGATATCCGATATCATGGGATATAACATGTTATTAAGTTGTAGATATTTGATATTAGAGCTAGACAAAATATGGTTCATAAATAGATATAATGAAAGTTATATTTCTAATATTTTGTTGATGTTTTTAGGCCATCACAACCTTACCACTACTTGTGGTCTAACTTATGGCATTCAAGATGAATCATGATTAAGTTTTGGTATTATAGGAAATTGACCAATTAAAATAATTACCACTCATAATCATGTGGTGATTAGCTTTTCTGTAGAACTTTGAAGAGCTAGTTGGAGTTCTTGAAAGCTTAAAGAGATCTCATTCATGTTATACATTCAAATAATATGATCTTAAAGCCATTTAATCTCTATAAGTCTTTAAATGGAATCCATTATTCTTAGCAAGAAATGATCATTAACAAGCAACATCACTCATGGTTTGATAGTGGTCAACTTTTTAGATGAATTTTAAGATGCTTTTTATTTTATAAGTGGAAAGAGAACTTATTATTATTGTTCATTTTGATTAGAATTTCATGTTAAAAATTAATCAAGAATTGTTTCCCCTCAAAATCAATTAAATTCCTTGAGATTAAATGAAGGTGAAGCTACAACATCACTTGTCTAAAAAGCTTTTTCTTTTCAAATTTTATATTCTCAAAGCTCTTCATCATCATATGATTTGTTCCACTAGATAAATGTCAATGCTATGAGTAATGGTAAGGCCCACTTCACAACCAATGGTGATTAAGTTAACCAATTATTAAAAATGAAAGAAGCTATTAAGGTATTTACCATTTTTGTAAGAAAGAGAGTAGTTATGACATAGACCATTGTTTTGATAATTCTAATAATCCAAAAGAAAAAATGATGACAAAACATCAAGAAAATAAATATGCTAAAAACAAGGGTAAGAGGATAAATAAGCAATGTAATAAAAAATAAAATAACTCAAAGCCTGAATTTGTTAATGCTTTAATGAAGGAAAATCAAGTTAAACATCTTGAGGTTACTTTTAATGCCCTCAACATGACTAATAAAAGATCTTATAGTTTTACATATATTGATTATGATGTCTCATGTTATTTAATGGGTGACTTATCTTTATTAGTAAATTTAAAAATGTGATAAATCTTCATTTTGTAAGAATTAAGGATAGATGATTAATAAAGAGAACTAAATGTGAGGATATGACCATTTTTTAGCGAGAACTAAAAAATGTTTGTTATGGTGTATGGTTTCTTAAGGTAGTAATTTTGATATATCAACTTTGTAAAGATGTATTAAATGCTAAGAGTAATATAAATTATCATGAACATTTATATTACATAATACATCATGACGATGATATTTCATCCTATGGTGTACCTTATAATGGAATTTTAAAATTGATTAATCATTGTATTGAAAAGTTGTATGTGGCACATAACCCTAGGGCATATGAATATTAAATTATTAACAAAAATAAAGTTATGAAATTAATCCTCTAATTTTTGTAGGTCATTCTCATCAAAAGTATTGAAAATATTTATGGCTATATGGATTAACACAAAAGTCACAACTGTTTGAAATATTTTTTTGACTTTAATACAAAAATTGAAAATGAAAACAATTACAAATTAAAAGTCATTAGATATAATAGTGGAAATATGTATAGTTTTATTGAGTTTAAATATTATTTTGTAAATATGGAATAAAACAAGAATTTATAGTCAAATAGTGTTATAAAAGGAAAGAACAAAACTATAACTAAGATGATACCATATATGATGCATGAAACATAGGTGTTGAAGTTTCTATTAATCGAAGTAACATATTATGCAGTTCATATCTAATAGAATTTTAACTACAACTTTGAATGAATATTAATATCACATGTCTATTTATTTAGAAAGACTAATAAAACTAAAAGGAAAGTTTGAGAGAACAACAATTGAGCCTGCTATCTTAATGGTGCTGGTAGTAAAAAAAGACATGAACAATAAATTAGTGTAGTAGAAATGAAAATGCTTAGATGAATACTAAGTATTATCATAAGAAATAATTGCACAACATAGATATTAGAGGAAGACTTGGAGTAGCTTCTATTTTAGATAAGAATGATAGATAACTAATGCACTAAGATTCTTTTGCTACATAACTAATGCACTAAGATGCTTTTGCTACAACATCATCGCCATGGATTACTATGACATAGGCAAGAATTGGGCATCATCGCCATGGATTACTGTGACAAAGGCAAGAATTGGGCATGTGCACTTGCCAAGAATTGGTCAGGTTGGCCAATTCCTGGGCTTGTGTCATCTACGATGGCCATCTGGTTCTGAAAGACTCTGCAATCTCAGAAGCGTTCCTCCCAAAAAGCATCGGGAAGGCTTACTGGCTACAACGTCATTAGCAATAATAAAAAAAAATTGTGGAAAAGGGCTTAATAACGAATTCCATATCGACAAGATCCGCTACTATGAAAGCTTCTGCAACATGCAGGGCATTAGCTACGGTGACTCTGTGAACTACAACGACCAGTCTAACTTCCAAGCTTGTCCTTCACTTCATCTTATGCATGAAAATCCTTCTCATACCACGACACTGCCTTGACTCGTTTCGTGTTTCAGGTATGTGACCATGCATGGTGGTCATGCATACATGTTGCAAACTTGGGGGCAAAAATTCCAAATGTGTTAGATTGTTTTCATAACCATAGTTAAAAGAGAAGAACACTTGAACCTTTATACTTATTTAATGCAAATGCATACGAATATTCTACTTTCTTTCTTTGTTGAGATTGAAATCCATTTTTATTTTATTTAAAAATGTGTTGCTAGTACTCAGGAACAGCATCAGGAACACTTATTTAAGTTAAATAAAAAAGAATCTTAATTTCATTAAAGAAACTAGAATAGTGGTATGCACTTGAAATAATAAGCAAAAAGTTGAGGTTTAAGTCTTTTTCTTTACAAAAAATTATTGTTATGAAAATATAATTAGAATTTTTCACAATTGTTATACCATGCATGATGATATATGCATGTCAACCATGCTTAACTTACCTACAATAAATGCTAATTGAAGGTAAACCATGCATGATAATATATGCATGGCCACCATGCATGGTAACCTAGCTATGATAAATGTGGGTTAAGGAGTATGTATTCTTATCTTAATTCAAGAGAGAATAGCAATTATAATTCATAAATACACATATTTTTGAAAAGAAAGCCCTAAGTTTCTTTAAAGTTAATAGTGGGCTACTATTGTATAATCTTGGAACATACAACAAGTAACTTCTTTTACTAAATTGTCTTTATGATTTAACCTATATTAAATGAATTGTGCCATCACATGCATGGCTTGGGCCTATTAGTTAACATGGGTGGGACCTAGGGATACATAAGCATGGCTGAAAATCATCTTCATGATGGTTATCACATATGCACTATCACAACACATTTAATGTAGGTTAAGGAAAATCCTAGACAATTCCATTGTGAATGCCAAGGTTTAATCAATTTAGACACATCATATCCAAATTGTAGTGCATAGCATTTTATACAAAGAATGGAATATCGAAATTCATCAAAAACATGTTTGAATAATTCACTCATAATATCAAAGAAGATATGCAAACTTATGGAAACTATAAAGAAATCTAGCAAATAAGGTATTCTATGAAGATTTGGAAGTGAGTTAGAGAAATGCCTCCAATTGAGTTAATGATATTAGAAAACCAACTTGAATTAGAAATATATCGTAGAGGCTATTTTCTTCATACTATAACTAATAGAGAAATTAAGAAAACATAGATAAAATTTATACATGTTATCTTTATTTAATTAGAAAAAGCATATGACAGGTACAGACAAAATTTACTTGATAGACTTTACAAAGAAAAACCATCATTGACAAATGCATTAAAGTAATTCCAACCATGCATGAAGCAATTAGAATATCTTATGGAATCTCTTCTAATTTTCCAATCAAGAATGCATCTACATCAAGGGTTTATACTTAGTCTTCATTTATTAACTATTATTATAGATAAATTAACAAAGCATTATTTTACTTTTTTTGACATTAACTTTTATTTTTGAATGCTAACAAATGTCATTAAAAGTAATATGCATATTATGTAGCTATTTTAATTCCACAATCAAATTTAAAATTAAGAAAACATCATCAATATAAATTAAAAGTCTAAAAAGACTATTTCCAACTATAATTCTAAGTTAGCTTAGTATTGTATGCACCACTCTTCAAGTTTATTAATAAAGAACTCAAATATAGAAAGAAAGAGGAGATCTTGTTTTACACCAACAAGACTTAAATAAAATTCTTTCTTGCCCAATTGTAAATTAAATACAAACCAATTTGTAAAGATTTTGAATGGTACATAATAGTGTCTTGGGAACTTTTAAAGTTTTCAAGTGCTTATATAACTTATTTTAAATGGCCAAATCATGGGCCTTAGAGAAATATATAAAATAAATAAATATTTTTTGCATGGATATTTAACTTTATTATTAAGATATTTTAAAGTGACAAGATGGTCTATGAGAGAATGCTACTACATAAATCCTACTTAGGAACTTATATGTATCTTATATTTTTCAACCCATCATACAAGCATAAATGCTAGAATAGTGCCTAAAGTTTTGCACAAATAGTATTGATTTCAATAAGTCTATAATTATTAAGTTCTTATTGTTCTTATTCTTAAAGAGAATAATTTCTTTTCTAATCCCACATGAATAGTTAAATTTAACTTCTTTCGATTAAAAGTCCATACTAATGGTCCTTCTTATATAAGAATACCTCCATATAATTTATTTACCACAATAACTTTTCATAATGGTAATTTTTTATGTTTTTCATTATATTATCAAAAGGAATGAACAATGTATTATCATGTTATGAAACTCTTCCAATGTATGATTACTATAAAAAAAGCTTGATAAAAATTTGTAATATCTTAAAGAGAGAAAGGATAGTCTATTCTACTTTTACTTTAGATTAAATCCCAAAATTATATACGATCTTTCTATATCATTTTTAACAAACTAGTCTATTATTCCTAAAAAATGCTTTTTATAGATCTATAAGAATATATCCACAAATCACATGTTTAAGTGTATGACTCATGGATGTAAGCAGTCTTCAAAATGACATAATCCTTTTAATATTAATAATAATAAAATGAAGGAGCATGAACCTCGAATCAAATGCAAATAATCAATAATACAATCTACATCAATGCATGCTAGGATGCATTGATGTAGATACGTTAATGTTGATGTAGTCATTGCCCATATAAATACATATACCCTTTGCATTTATGGCATCTTTTGGTCTTAGTCTTAGTTGAACTATTGTAGTTTCTTCCTTTGAGAGATAGAATATTTGAATGCTCATATACCTCAATACATTAGCATGAACAATAATAAACTCGAGATTTCCTACATCCATCATAGCACTTTGACTAGTTTAATCTTACTTTTCAACACTTTATATGCAATTTACATTTATATTCTTAAGGAATCAATATAGTTAATCATAAGCACATGGGTACAACCACTTTGAGCATGATGTATTAATGCTTGGTAGTCGCAATAGTGGATACTTGGTACACCCAATAGTATACACTTGGTAACTTAGCAACATTAATATAAGTTCAAGATGTGTACGACAAGTGGAAATAGATACTCCACATTAGGATAGTTAATTATTAAAGTAGTTAATTGGCTAATTTATTCAATCATTAAATCTCCATTTAATCATTTAGAAATTAGGATAAAAGTATAATAAAATAATCATAAAAATAAACATCTTATGCCTCAACCACACTTAACTATATGCACAGTGAAAACACAAGTGTGGATTCAGAAGACAATAATTTGCAACTATATAATTCCCTATTTAGGAATATCGGTAACTTAGGTAACTAACTCTATGGAATTCCATTATATTGTGCATAAACGCTCATTATTTGTTTGGTTGGGTGTAGGGGGTACTCGCCACTCATCATTGGCATAGTTGTTGGGGACTTAGTTTAGCTAACTACATTGAATATTAGTAACTAGTGAATTCATACAAATTCATTGTAAGGAAAATATAATGATTTATCTTTCGTAAAAAATATTAATAATAAAAAAATTATCTCAAAGTACACTTTCTACACATTTATAAGATGGCTTCTTCTTGCAAGAATGAATCTCCACTGCATAGTAACAATTCCAACAAGTAGTAGAAGAGGACTAAAAAGGCTACTAGTGAGAAGCCTCAATAGCTAAGGGTCATCTATGCTCATTTGAATCTCTATTATTTATATTTCACCTTTATCATTCATTAGGATGAGTAATTACTCTAGATGAATATGGAAGGAAGCATTGTGTTACCTCTTGATCAGTCTATTCCCAACATGCTCATGGCCCAAGTCATGAGACTAGGTATTGAACTAGCAAGGCCAGATTATGAGGCAATAGACTATGCCCCTAGAGACAATCAACCCACAAAACCATAGATTTGGAAATAAAAATGCATGGAGGCATGCTATGAAGCCTCAAATGATAAAGGAATCCTAACACCATTATTTCTGCAATAGTAGAAAGAGGATACCAATTTCCTCACAAGGCTCTCTCAATACACAAACTCTCCTTCTTTTGTTGAGGATGATATTTCTTACCAATAGTTGCAGTTAACCTTGGAGAACTTTGGTGAGGGAAGGATAGAGTGCAAAGGACAAAGTACATCAAAAGATAGATCTCCTAGTCATTCATCTAAAGGCAAGGAGACAAATAAGAATAGGGAGAAGGACTAACCCAAGAACCATAGGAAAAGGACTACTAAGCACCATTCTCCTAGTTCTCCACCTTCATCATCCTCCTCATCATTAAACATTGATAGGAGGAGCTGTGCTGAGATAGAAGGAGGAGTGATTGGGATTAAGATAGGGATGATAGAATATCCCATGGTGATGATATAAAGTAGGAGCATATACAACCCTGAGAGGAAAAAGAATGTCACTAGGAGAGAAGGAACAACATGACTAATCATAGAAAGAATATCCAAGATAAGTGCCACTAGAAATCCCCACAAGGCATCACAAGGATAGTAGAATCAAAAGGTTAGATATGAACAATATTCCCAAGTTTGAAGGAGGATATAATGCTAATCCACAACATCATCTATAAGCTTTCCATTATGTCTATGCCTTACAAAACATTGAAAATGAGTGGTAGAACTTAAAAATGTTTTCCAAGACACTCACCAAAGAAGCAAAACGTTGATAGTAATCTTTAAAACTAAAATCAATTCATAGGTAGAGGAAAATGCTAGAGTTATTTAATGATAAGTATCAAACATACTTCCTAGTGTTCAACTAGAGAGAAAAAAATCCAAAGATGGAAATAAGGTAATCATGAATCCTTGGATGTAACCATGGATAGGTATTACTCTCTCTTGCATTAATGCCTAGGCCATGGATTTTCTCGAAGGAAGAAAGTTTGCCACATTCTATATGGACTTAAGAACAAAACCAACGAAACTCTTAGGGTCTATGCCTATGGGAGACTTTTAAAGATGAAAGCTTATCAAATCTAAAGGCTAATTAATTAGGTGATAAAAGAATAAGTAGAGCTGAAGAAGAGAGAAAATGTAGAGGAGTATAACAATGATCCCTTCATTCATAAAAGGGAGATGTGTTTTTTTGTTATAGAGGAAGCACAACTAGATGAAGTGGTGTAAAGGAAAACCTTAGCAATTTAATAATCTATTACTAAAATATCAGCTAAGTAAGATAAAATGTGGGACTTCTTATATGAGAAGTTCCAAATAGCTCTTAAAATAGCAGAGGAAAAGACATAGTAGATTAGTTGTAGAGATAGATGTATATAGAAAGATGCAGGTAGGGAATGGTATTAAAACAAAGGTAAGGTTGTAATAATCAACAAGGTTACAAATTAGAATAGGTGATGATGAATGTGGTATTTTCCAATATGAACATTCCAAGGGATGTTATCATATAGTATCATATCTACAAGAATTTGGGGTATACACATTAAAGTTGGCAAGAAAGAACTACAAAGGAGATTACCTTATTCAAATGGTTATTATAGGTAATAGTTCCACCAAATATAGTATTATGCAAGTGGAGCACCACCTCAATGTCAAGAGTAGTATAAGCAATGTCAAAACCCACAATTGTGGGGAATGTCACCACCAAGGTAGCAATATCTATACCAATATTTAAACTCATATGGATATTATATTCAATAACTTGTACTTTCCCATGACTCTATAATCCAACTTCTTTCACTCAACACTACTATCCTCCAAACTATCACTGAACTCGCTCTTCAAGAGCTAAGTCTTCTTATGCTTATCCTCCTCCTTATCCATCACCTAACTCTCCACCTTCTAACATCACTCCTTTGCCACCTACATTACCAAAGCAAGGGAAATTCCATGATAGCCACAACAATGTAATGTCACAAGGGTAATACACTTACAGCTATATGATTATTTGGGTGGCTCTCAACATAAGCCCTGAAAGAGGGCTTTCTTCAAGCCACAAAGTCCACAAAAACCCTTGTAGATACCCTTGGTTGCACCCTTGGCTACCTTGAGCCTCCTTCAAACCAAAAATCCCCTAATGTACACACTATCATGTTGACACATGTAGTCATAGATTAGATCAATGTTTATCACCTTCCTAGAAAACGATCTAATCTTGGAAGTCCCATCATTTATTTATAGATTGTAACAAATAATCCATGCAAAAATCTATTGGATTTAGGTTCTAGAGTGAGCTCAATTTCTTAGGAGATTTATAAGACCTAGAACTTGCCTCCACTTAAAAAAAATGCAACATCAAGTTCAATCTTGTGGATCAGTCCATCAATGTTCCATTGGGATTTGTGGAGGACATTATGATCATCACCTATGGATGGTGATACCTGGTAGATTTCTTAGTGATCTACATGAAAAATTGTAAGGGAAACTTTTTCATTATCATGGGGAGGGCTTGGCTTAGTACCATTGATGCCAAGATGGGAATTATAGATCTTTGCTTGGAAATATCCAAGGAAAATAAGTTTGGAAAGATCAAGAAGAAGTAAGTTTCATGCATTGCATATAATAACACAAGGTACGATTGTGTGCAAAAAATATGGACCATGAAAAGTAAATGTATCTAAGCATGAAATTAGTGTGCCAGAACAACAAGTATTCAAATTTGCTTATATGTGAAAGCCACAAAATAGGAAGGTACACAATGGCTGACATCAAAAAATTAATTTGAATCAACAATACACATGGAACTAATTGAATTCCTTACAAGTGCCTACATAGATAATTTCGATGGACTAGTGTAGATGCAATACTAACTTTCCCACAAAAGTGAAGAGATTAATTGAGGGAAGTTAGAAATCCTAGATAATTTCAAGTAAGAGCCCCTTAAACATAAGGCTTTACCAAAAACATTAGAATATGCTTTTTATTTTAATAATGGTAAATTAGTAATAATCAATGTTAATATTACCCAAGAATAGAAAAAGAAGCTTCTGAAAGTAGTAAAAAAATTACCAACAACCTTTACATGGTCATACCATGAGTTGACAGGGATAGATTTAAGGATATGTTAGCATTGAATTTATACAAACCTCTCTATCAAACCAAGAAGACAACCACAGAGGATATTGAATTCTAAGCTTAAACAAGTTATTAGTATGAAGTAGAAAAACTTCCTAAGGTAGGATTCATCTATCTTGGAGAAGATAGTAATTGGGTAAGCCCAATCATGATTGTACTGAAGAAAGAAGGAAAAATGCAGATTCTACATAGACTTTCGACTATTGAATATGGTAACATTTAAAGATCATTTCTCATTGTCATTTGTGGACTAAGTGTTGAATACAATTGTAAGAAATAACTATTGTATATTTTTAGATGGTTATAGTCACTATAAAAAAATCTAGATAGCATCAAAACATTAGGTCAAGAAAACATTCACAATTTCTTGGTGAACTTTTACATATAAAAAGATGTCCTTTGACCTATGCAATGCCTGTAAACTTTCCAACGACTTGTACTTAGCATTTTTCAATAATAGATTGGTAGTGCTATGGAAACCTTCATGGATGAATTCTTCAACTGTAGTACCAACTTTAAGCAAGCCTTGGATCATCAAGAGCAGGTACTAAAGCACTGTGTCGAGAAAACTTACCACTCAATTAGTAGAAAAGCCACTTAATGATCTAGGAAGGCATTTTTCTAAAGCACTACATTTTAGAAAAATGGAATGAGGTGGACCTTAAGAAAGTATAAGTGATCCAACGAATTACTAGACAATGAAAAACTGTAAAAGATGTGAGGTCATTCCTTGGACATATTGGTTACTATAGGTGCTTCATCAAGAATCTTTTCAAGATCACCAATTTGCTAGTGGACCTTACAAAGAAGGATGCATCTTTTAACTAAACCAAGAAATGCAAATAAGCATTCCAATAGTTCAAGAAAAAGCTCATAGAAATGCCCATTATGCATGCTATAGATTATTTTAGACTATTTCACATAATGATGAATGCTTCCAACTACACATTGGGGGTAGTTCTTACATAATTAAATGATCAGAAATGTTCATACTACATTCATTATACAAGTAGAAGTATTGTGGGTGCACACTTCAATTACACCATGACTAAGACAGAGCTCATGATAGTGGTGTATGCCCTTGAGAAATTTAGGTACTATGTGATTTGATACAAAACCTTTGTGCAGACTCATCATAGTGTCATTCATTTCCTAATGAACAAGCTAGTAGTAAGTCCCCATGTCATAAGGTGGCTAGTGATTTTTCAAGAGTTTGATCTTACAATGATGGATAGAAATGGAAATGAGAACTTGGTTGCTAATTACTTATCTCAATTACAATGGGATAGTAAAGAGGATGATGAGTTCTTATCTAATTAATTTTTAGATGAACTCCTCTTTTCCAAATCCATTGATGTTCAAGAAGCCAAGGGTACCAATTGGTATAATGATTTCCTCTCCTATGTTCTCACATAGGAGACTCTGCTTGAATGGGATAATAAGAAGAACCATGAATTTCTTCACCAAATCAAGTAATATATGGAAATTTATGGCAACCTTCACAAGGTTTGTGTTGTGTTAATGGCATGCTTAGATGGTGTGCACTAGATGTTAATCAATTACACATCCTTCAACATGCTCATGAATGTCGTTATGGGGACCACTATGCAGGAAAGCGAATAACTACAAAGATCCTCATGGCCAAGTATTTTTTGCCAATGATCTTTAGGAATGCTCACCATTTCTCCTATATGTACAACTATTTTTAAATAAAATGATAAATGATAGTCTAGATGGAAGAGCTTTAACAATGAATCCAACCATTGAATCCTTTCGATCTCTAGAGCATCAACTTCATTTCCATATCAAATGGGAAGGCTTTCTTTATTATTGCTATTGACTACTACACCAACTAGGCTAAAGCTACAATAGTATCAAATTGTACATCCACCATTGTAGCATAGTTTGTATAAAAACATGTGGTAAATAAGTTTGGTACTTCAAGAGCACTCATTTTTGACAATAAGTACTTTTTAGAAACTCATGCAATGCTTTGGGGTGCAATATAAGCTCACAACTCCTTATCACCTCCAAGCTAATAATCAAGGAAAAGTTATCAATAGGAAGATCACTAGGATCTTAACATGAACAATCAATGGATATTGGAAGGACTAGAGTACCAAATGTTACAATGCTCTTTGCACATATTGATCAACTTGAAAACTTCCTATAGGCTACTCTCCCTATGAGTTAGTATATGGAAAGTTACCCAAACTTTCAATCCAAGCTAAACTCCATACACTTGTAAGAACCTATGAGCTTGACCTTAACATCAATCTAGTACAAAAAGAATGACTAATGATACTTAATGTGTTAGATGAAAATTGAAAAGTAGCCTTAATGATGAACAAAGTACACAAGGAACACTCCAAACAACATGATGATGCACTAATAGAGGAGTTAAATTTCAACTTGGTGATAAGGTTCTTTACTAGAATCCCATACATGTGCCATAATGCACTAAATTTCAAACATTATGGAAAGGACCTTCTATCATATATGTAACTTTTCCTTCCACATGCATAATCATTTACCACTCATCAAGCCCTCACAAATTTTTTTTGGTCAACATAGAGTAAGTTAAGCTATTCATGGAACCTAAAGTAACCAATAACAACACCTTTGCACCAAAACATGCTCACTTTCTTTTTTGAATCTCCTACTCTCAACATAGTCATGGGTAAGATGGTCATTCAAAACTGATACCTTGATGAGGTTCACCAATTTTTCACCTTTTTGTTTTACATTGATTTTTTTATGTTTACCATTTCCTTGCATATTTTCTTGTTTATTTATATATAATTTTCCTTTCGGTTTGCTTTTTGTTCTTAATTTTATAAATTTCATTATGTTTTATTAGAAATCTTGGATTTCGTTATTGCTATTGTGCATCTGGAAAAGTATTAAAGGGAGCTATCACTATTATGATTAACTAAACAAAAGATCGATTTTTGTCTTTGGATTATGTAATCTACAAACACTTTGTTAATTTTTTGATGCTATCAAGTAGTGAGCTCATGACATCCACCCTTTCCATCTTTTCCATAAGAAATCAGTGTCCTAGAAGTATAAAGTTCCTTCACATCAAAACATAAAAAGTAATTAGTGATCTTGATACCAAATGAACTAGGAAAGGGCCAAGTGGAAATGGAACAAGATGTGACCTCAAGGGGATTTAATATGATTTTTCTCAACATTGCGCTTAAAGATCTATGATGCTCCATTGGTATACCATCACTCCTATTGTCAACCATAACAAAAAGCATGTCTTTGCATGGTGTGATTCCTGTGAAAAAAAAATATGCAAATTCAAAGCACATCCCTTAGACTAAATAATGGGCTACAAACACTTGTTATGGGGCTAGAAAGACATGTTAGCCATGCCTAAAGGCACTTCTCTAACTAAGGCCATCTCTACTTCCTTCTTCTCTTAGAGTGATGGATGTCCTTTGGTTGCCCTAGACTTTCAATTGATGTGAAGGGAACATATGTCAATGCGAGATCATTATGGACATGGCCTTGACTTGGAGTGAATTAGTATTGCATCAACTTAATCATAAATATCATTAAGAGCCTTGTGTGACTAGAATGCTAATGATCTCTTTTACATCCTCTTTCTCTACCATTTGTTCATTCATCATTTACCACCTTACTACTTCATGCCATGGAAAATTGTACAATCTATTTCTAAGTCGTATAACCCTTGAACAATTGTTTATAGGTATGGGATTTAACTTGGTGAGACCATTCATCATCTATGGGGCCCATGGACTCCTTACGATGAAGGTATGCAAGGGCATGTGAGGCCTATGCCTTCATTGGGGAGGATCCACTTGCATCCCTTTGGTTGAATTTTAGTTAAATTTTGTACCCATGGTCACTTGTTTAATCAATCATCCCAATAGCATTCCATCATCCAGGTTTGCTCTATTTGGCATCATAACTTTGTCGAACTTTGCTTAAACAACTTCTCCTAAGCTAAACCTACCCTCTATTTTAGATCATCACCAATAAAGAAGCTTTAAAATAATAGCAAAAAAGAAAATCCCAATGATTTTGAGGATATCCTTGCAAGGTTTGATTCTTAAAACTAATCTTTAAAAAACCTCCCCCTTATGGTAACAAAAGGATTAGTCCTTTGCCTCATTCAAAAATTATCCTCATTGATTTGACTTCTTCCTAAAGGCTTTCTTATTAAGAACTAGAAAATGCAATGAAAAGACATTAGCAGAAATAACAGAAAGAAACCAAAAAGATTTTGAGGAAATAGATTTATCAATGGTTTGCTATTAAAAATTTCTTCTATAATATAATAAGTCTCACAACAACATTAAAGCTTTTGTCTACACTAATTTTGGTATACACTATGTCTTAAAAAGCGGCATGTTTCCTTATTTCTATCATGCCAAATCCAATGCTGGTTCACCAAAGTTCTGCATCCTCCCCGTCCACCGAGTCCGCCTCCAATCCGAGGAGTCTCCGATATCATCACAGAGGAGTTGTTCAACGAAATGCAGCTCCGCCGCAACGTCCCAGCATGCCCTCCCAGCGGCTTCTACACTTATTCTGCCTTCATCGATGCTGCCAACTTCTTCCCAAATTTCAGCACACAGGGAGACCATGAAACCAGAAAGAGGGAGCTCGCTGCCTTTTTCGGCCAGGCTTCCCACGAAACCAGCGGTACGTATTGTATGTTGTATTACTGTGACCCAACGCTGTATCCGTGTGTGGCTGGCAACAAGTACCACGGGCGCGGCCCATCGAACTGCAGACGTAGTTATATAAATAATTTTTAGCTCTATTTATTGTTTTAAGCAATGATTGTTTTCATGGCATTTAATCGCCAAATCGCATTTCAAACCTTTGCAGTCTTTTTTATATTTTTGGCCATTAATAGAATAAATCAAAATCAAAGAAGAATACATATATACAATTAATAAAAAGAACCCAACAACCAAAGAAATCTACTTTAATATAATCTGGCATTAACCTGGAAACACATTGTTCATCTTACAAACTTACTAAAATATCTTTACCAACTTATTAAAGACATTTTTTACAGATCATATCTATTTTGGCGGACTTAATTATTGAGATTGCAAATTATGATCTTTGATTATAATTGTATTGCTGTTTCTGTTGCATGTTTAAGGCTTGTTAATAGATTGGAAAGTAGGACTTCTACGGCTTTCTCAAGGAATAAAAAGGAAAAAGACTTTAGTAGAATCAAAATCATTTAATTAAGTTTTAAACTTTTTAAAATTAAAACTCTCAATATATTTTAATGTATTTTTAAGGTGTCTCAAATGTTTTTGCCAAGTCATCGTAATCGTTGAGTTTTTCCGCGGTCATTTCTAAAGCCTAGTCAAAAATTTCTCCAATTTTTTAATCATTGGTTTTGGCCTTTCAGGATTCGCGATCTATGGGATCATAACAGGTTCTCCAATTTTTTAATCATTGGTTTTAAGATTACAGGCTCACTCTTCTTTCTTCTTAAACTTTTGTGACCCTTTTTGAAAATAACATAATGGGCGCATAACGCGCTTCACAAGATTTACTGATATTTTATTTATGATTAATTTTTTTAATTTGGTTCTCTCTCATCCATATGCCAGTTATGGTATTTAACTTTTTCATTGGAATTAGTTTGGAGAATAGGCCAACTACTAAAAAGATGAATTTAATCATAAAAAAATGAATAATCATCTTAGTATCCCTAAGCTTTGAGATGAATTATTTTTTGGAAACTATCATGGGTGTGTATTAGGTTGACTTTATCGTGGAAAATAAATAATTATCAAGAATTATATTATCTGAACCATTGCCAAGAATTATTTAACACTAGTTTTCATTTTTATCTTCAACATAAAAATCAATTATGCGTAAATGAATTTTGGAATTTTGTTGATTTGAAAAAGAAAAAGATTCTCTTGGCCAATAATAAATATATATATATATATACTAGTTAATAATTTAATTCTATATATAGATATTAACACTGGTGCATGTTACCAAAATTGTCTTATTTGTCTAAATAATTAACATTTTTAAATCTTTTGTTTAGATTTGTATTGCTTTGAATTTTGAACTATTAGCAACGCTATTAATACTGTGTTGTTTTTTCCTTATTAGCAACGCTATTAATACTGTGTTGTTTTTTCCTTTTTTCCTTCCACAATGCTAGTAGCAACATCCTTGAAAGTGGGGAATTATTAAAATATATTTTTACTCTACTAGGAAATAAATTAGCAAATAAACACCATGCAGTCCATCAAACTGTAAAGTAGACGTATTTATATAAATAATCTTTTGCTGCATTTTTGTTTCAAGATTGTGATCTATGGTGATAACCATTAAGGTGTGTAACTATGCATAATGGCTTCATTTTCGTTCTTCCCAGAGTTTTACAAAGCTTTTTGAAAATTACATAATTCGTGTGATACTTAATAAAATTTATTAATATTTTGGGTACGTTTAATTCTATATTTGATAGGGCTAATTACCATAGACTTTATCATGGTAAACAAATAATTATGGTCTCATGGCCAAGCTACTCCAAGAGATGAGCTTTTTATTGGAATGATTTTGGCTAAGCCAAATTATTTTGGTTACGAAGCAAGCTACCATGAAGGTGGACTTTGTCACAAAAAAATAAGATGAACTTTTTTTACAAAAACTATGATAGCTATGTATTAGTTGGACTATCATGGTATATAAATAATTATCAAGAATTATTAGCTCTACCATTGCCATGGCAAGAAGTATTTAATACTAGTTATGACTTTTTTTCACCATGAAGATCAATTATGAGTAAATCAATCTTAGGATTTCATTAATTTGAAAAAGAAAAAGATTCTATGTACTAATAATAAATATATAGATAAACTAGTTAATAATTAACATAGGTGCAAGTTATCAAAATTATCTTATTTGTTGAAATTATTATTGCTTTTAATCTTTTATTTAGATTTGTATTGGTTTAAACTTTAAACTACAAGCAATGCTGTTAATATGTGTTGCTTTTTCCTTTCACAATGTTAGTAGAAACATCCTTGAAAGTAGTGAATTATTAAAATTAGATTTAAGCAAGGTTGTCCATTTTCTCCAACTCTCTTTGGTGTTTTATTGATAAAATGTATGAATAGTTGTGCGACTCACAAAATAGTCATGCAATCAAAATTGGATCTCAAGTAGTGAATATTCTTTTATATGTAGATAATATTGCCTTGATTTCCACTACTATAGAAAGTATGTAGAATATGATGACAATTTTAGAAAATTATTGTTGTTCATTTGGTCTTCAATTGAATGTAAATAACATCAAATTGATGATTTGGGGTACAAGAAATAGTTATTATAACTTCTATTATGGAGGTACCAATATGCAAATAGTATATTTTTAAAAATATTTAAGTGTCATTTATATGAACAATTACATATGAGGGAAGTGCATCAAAGAAAAAATAACATGTGTCATCAAGGCTCTGTATGTTGTAAAACACAACACAAGGATTCAGGCCTTTCTGCTTGGAAGGTCATAAAATAAATTTTTTAGACTATCATCTATCCTATCATATTGTATAGACTTAGTGGTAAACTTTGCAAAGATATTGAAAGAGTGCAAAAAATTTCTTCTCCATGAGTTAAAGGTAAATATGCAAACATCTTATTTAATATTTTAATGTGAATGCAATTTATTACCTTTAGAAGTAGAAGCCTTGTGCCAATTCATTACATACACTTATAGCATGCATATCTCAAGCCAAGATAAATTCTCTAAAGAAGTTCTTGAAGATTTGCAAGACCATGCTTAGTATTTTCAAGGATGCAATGGTTGAGAAAATGAAATATCTCTTGGGACGATGTGCAACAAAATCTTAAACATATATGCCAACTAGTCAAGGAAAAGGTTTTAATAAAGATCTAGAATAATGTGGAAAGTAAGAGGTGCTTTTATTTTCACCACATTATATTTAATAAACTAGATGTAGAAGCTCACTATCTCTTAGCTATTATTCCCATTAAGTATTAGAATGTTATCAGCAAGCTTTTCTTAAGTTCTTATGGTGATAGGTATTTGTCCTCTAATTCCCTAGGTGGATGGCATGACACATTATTTCATAGCCATAGAATCCTACTAGATTCCCAACTCATTTCATGGTTCTTACTAGTCATTGAATGAGAAATGGGTATTTCCCAAGAGCATTCTTCCCTTTATCCAAGCTTCGTGTATACGAAAAGAAGGTTACTTTACCACAAACATGGAAAAAGACATGTTCAATGATAAGTATGGGTATAAGTGTAAGACTATGGCTTATAATTTAGATCATCATTGAAGCATTATCAGGGTCCATGTACATGGAAAGGAGGTTACTTTAATCAATTTCAAGGTTCAAATACATTAGAAATGTTTGGATAAGTGTAAGATTATGGCTTATAATTTGGATAACCTAGGCTCCAAATTTTAAAATTTTCCTTCATGTGGATGAGAACATTGTTTATCCTTGTGTAGATCCTATTAATTGTCAATGGTGTGCTACTTTTAAACACTAAATAAAAACTATCACATTGCTAAAGGTTCATCCATAATCACGCTATTCATGATGTGGATAGAGCATGAAAGAATATAGATTGTGTGAGAGATGTAGTAGGGTTGATGGTGGCTTGCTACCTTCCCCTCGATTTTAGGGTCATGGAGGGATAAGGAGTCCTTTGTTTCTTGTGTCTTTAGAACCATACTAACATGATAGTTTCATGCATTAGTAAAAGGAGGCTTTTGCCTTCCTCATTATTCCACTTGGTAGGACCTTAACTAGGAGGATTATGTAATTCAACTCTACTTTGGGATGTAAACTAGGTGTGTCATGGAACATGCTATGGAATCTTTCATATGCTCATTAAGAGTGGAATACCAACTACTAACATGTGGTGATGAATTTGAGTGGTTCAGTAGTAGTTCCCATGGTGTTCACATGAGTGGAGCAAGGAAGCACTATCTAGCTTTTATTAGTATTACATATTTGAGATACTTGAAACATTTCTCAAGTCACATGCTAACATCAATAGTTTGTTTGTTGACATGTGTTTTAGGATTCTTAAAATTTGACGAGCATTCTTGTTGTGTTTGATCCCAAATCCGAATCTACTCTAAGGGATGCTTGGGGTGCTAGATAATGTGTCATAGGCAATGTTGTTATAGATGGTATTAGAGCCTCACAACATTTATTAGTGGAACTTATTTGATGAAAGGATAGAGAGGGTTTTTTATTTTTGAGGTTTCCATTTGCGACTTCTACTAGTCACTCCTCCATTATGGATTGCCTTGTGAAAGGTCTCTTCTTTTGCTAAGATGGAGCTTGGTAGGCCTAGTAGAATT
Organism: Gnetum montanum; assembly: GCA_015680685.1. Taxonomy (NCBI): domain Eukaryota; kingdom Viridiplantae; phylum Streptophyta; class Gnetopsida; order Gnetales; family Gnetaceae; genus Gnetum; species Gnetum montanum. Next base: position 2,368,015 of record MNCI01037150.1, on the reverse strand, counting down.
GTCAAGGATTAACCCAACACAAAGGTTAATACAGAACTTGGACAGGATGAGACTAGGTTCCATAATCTATGGGAGCAAGTTAAAGTTGTGGATCAGGCCTTAGCTTGCCCTGGGCCAATGGGTAAAGATGCGATCCATTATGTTCCTAAATAAATGGATTTGCCACATGATAAGATGGACCTCCATAGTAAGGATTAGGTTGATAAATCCAAAAATTTTAAGCCAACAATATTGATGAGTGGTGAGGTACCCCTACACTCAACCATACGAATATGAGCGTTACACACGCGATCCGGTCAAACTCCGCAGATGGACTAGTTGTGGTATCTAGATCGTTATCCTTAGGTCACAGTTCACTGTCTTCCCACCTGGACTAGTATTGGCTTTGTCACATATGATTTAGTCTAGAGTGAGGTGTATGATGTGGTCCTATGCTAACACTACTTCTAGGTATGATGGTAAATAAGATTAACTAAGCTATGAGAGAAAGGGTGAGAGAGAATCTAGCTAGCCTAAGTGTGATGAGCATCCATTCCTCAATTATCGGTACACATCTTGGACTTCGTGTATGACTACCATTGGGATTACCAAGTGCAGATCCTAGGTACACTACTAGGTTACCAAGTAGTCACACTTAAATGCTCACAATCAAGTCGTACTCATTTTGCATTTAATAGGAGTTTAAGGGTGAGAAGAGATTAACTAGGAAAGTAGTAAATAACAAATAAATAATTAATTAATAAACTAAGTGAATGCTGCAATGATGAAGTAATCTTGATCTTTATTGCCAGTCATGTGCGTGTCCAAGTATGTCACACTCGAATAAAGGATGTTGTACAATTACATTCACCACACTGTGGGCATACACTCGGAGGAAAAGGGTTGAGAGAAAAAACTACATAAAACTTAACACTTAAACTAAGAATTGAAAAAACTTCCTATCAGATCTGTCTACCTCTTATTTATAGATGAGGAGATAAGCTACGATATCACGATTGACTAAATGACGACTCATCATAACCCCATGATTGAATAAAAACTTGTCCTCGAGTTACAGTGATTACACAGTAGATAGGTATGGGATTATTGGATGGTGAAAATGGGTTTCTTCTATAGTGTGAATTGAAAACAAAATTGAGACACAACACAAAATAAAATTCTATGATTACAAAATTGGATGGAACTCATGTAGTTCCTAGTGGCGGTGGCTCCTCCATCGGTGTCTTTCCCTTTTCTTGCGTTCCAGGTCTTGGGATTTGATGGCATTGAAGTATGGTTTGGAGTTTCTCCTCTTGTAAGGTATTGAGTGCCTTGGCATGTGTGTAAGTTTGCACTTGTGCCATAGAGGCATCCTAGTCAACCTTCTCTTTTTCTTCTACCATCCTTTTATTCTCTGTCAATAGTTTATTAAGTTTCTCGATTTTGAAAGTGTCCAGCTAGTTCTGAGCAACCTTTGGCTCTATATTCAGAAGGTTTAATACTTCCAAAATGGCTTGAATAGAGAAATCAATAGTCACACCACACATGTTAACCATGGTTCCTTTTTCTTTGTTGTGCCAAAATTGGTACATTTCCCCTAAGTACCAGGCACCACTTTCAGAGAGGGTAGGCCATAATGGGGACCCTATGAGGTGATCTCTAATGACCTCTGGAGAAAATTCTGCAAATGATCCAAATTTTAACTCCATAATCATTACCGTGAATGTGGACTTCTTGTGGATAGCCTGAACACAATCCTGAGGGAACATGATATGTTGTCCCTATCCAAGCACTACAACAACTCCTCCTTCTACCTATCCAAACTATTCAGTAGTAGGGACTTCCTGGTAAATTCTGAATGATTTTTCCTCCTACACTACATGTTATTCAACAACGACTTGTTCTTCTCCTCTCCTAAGTTGTTTTCTTCCACCTTGAGCAGGACCTTTCCGTTGTTCTTATTTCGAGGCCATCTGCAATCACACGGGGCCAAGCGTTAGTAAGGTTGTTTCCGAAGTTAAGTTATACCTTACTACTTGCCTTAACTAATTTAATTTATTTTATCTCTATGTGATGTTTCCTGAATGATTGTAATAGTGAGTCCTATTACTTAGGTGGTTTTCCAATTTTAGTTTCCTGGTGAACCTAGGGATGAAATTATTTTTGGCACATTTATCCTTAAATTTATAACTAATTACCCTTAATAATGTCCTTTGGGAGATGAAGAATTTCAAAAAATTTATGTGCTATTTGGTGTGTGCCCCTCCCCCATGATTAAGCTGAACACTCCAAGTTCAAATAGGTTCAAATGGAATGAAAATTGGAGTACCAGCGAGTGAGTTATGGATATGAGAGCAAGGGATGCACAATTGCGAGTTGTAGAGAGAAATTTGAAAAACTTCCCTTGTGTGAATAGTTGCAAATGATGTTGATTAGCATAGGGGTGTCATGTATATATATTTTCATCGAAGTTAGGGTACTTAGAGAATGTACCAAATTTTTAAGGTTTTTTTGAAATTGACGTTGTAAACTTAGGACATTAGGTGATTGTTAAGGGGTTCTTGGGTAATTCAATTAGTTTGAAAGGCACAAATAAGTATGATGATGTGGAATTTATCAATAAGGACCTCGAATGGGATAAAAAGGCTATGTGATGGTTCATAGGAATGTTGAATCGGAGGGATAGTAATAAGGGAAAAAAAATCATTGGCAATATATGCTGAGGGTAAGAAATGGTATGTGGAAGATGGGTCATGAGTGCAAATTACAAAAATTACGCAAGTGGGTCCTCCCTAAAGAAGGTTCCAACCTTTAATGTCCTTGTGTAACCACACTTACAAGTGTTCATGGGCACTTGAAGGGTTAAATGTAATCCACACTGATTCCACAAAACACACATGTAAATATCACTGGAATGAGGTAAGAATTCTACACTATATGAGACACGAGGAATAATTATATGAATAGCAAGTTGCGATGGGGTCTAGAAGGGATTGTAGAGATTGGGACATGAGGTAACCAACCCAAGGCACAATGAATCTTGCGTGTAAAGCATGATTAATGTGTCATTAACCCGTTGTTCCAAGATCAGGACCAAGTCCATTCCTCTGATCAGTGACACTGCATTGGTTCATCCCATGATGAAGTGACTATGAGAGTACCAAAACAACAAGGCATACGATGACTTGGTATTTTGTTCAAGGGAGGAGTGATTTTTGCTTTGTGGAACTTCCTTTGTTTTTCTTTTTCAATTTTTGAATCTAGAGAAGCTGCCAACCTTTAGGCATGGGTGCATGTCTTTCTAGTGGGACCCCCTAGAACAACATTGGATTTTTTAGTGCCTTTTTAATTATTTTTACTTGCATTTTTCATTAGATCTACAAGGATCTTAGTACAACCATGTTGCATGATAACTCCAATAGACATCACCAAAGAGAATCTGCAAATCCTCTTGATGTTACACCCTAATCATTCCCTCTTGATCCATCCTTCTTCATTCCGGGTACAATGAACACAAAATTAATTTTAAGTTTTAAGAATGTTAAAAATATCACTGTATCCTCGAATAGAACCTCTTATTTGTAGAGTGGATGAGTGGGTGTAATGGGCTTACTATCCAAATAATTGATCACTCGAGACTCGATAACATAGAACACACCTCAACCAACGAGCCACATGAGTGTTTTATTCGTAGATGAGATTATTTATAAAAATGTAAAGAGACATAAAGACAAAAAAATAAAACAAGAAATTGAAAAATGAAAAAATGGAAAAGAAAAAGTTGTAAAATTAAAGAAAATGAAAAGTATTTATTAATCCTGGTTGCTATTAAAATGGGGGATATCCCCTATAACTATACGATTGCAGATGACAAAGATTAATAAATAAAAGATGAGGATCCTTGCATGTTGGAGATATTGGGACTTGGTCATACTTAAACCATTGGGCTCCACACACTTGGTTATAGTAAGCATAGTGGAGAAATTTAGGAGATGTGGATCCCAGATAAAGAGTTGATCCACTATTATATTTGGGATTGTAAGATGTTATGCAAGAATCGAGATGTTACCCTCTGATGAGTGACAAGGTACCCCTACACTCAACCATACAAATACGAGCATTCACGCACGATCTAGTTGAACTCCATGGATAGGCTACTTGTGGTATCTAAATAGTTACACGTTGATCACAGTTCGTTGTCTTCCCACCTAGACTAGTATTTGCTTTGTCATGTATGGTTTAGTCTAGAGTGAAGCGTATGATGTGATCCTAAACTAGTGCTACTCCTAGAGACAATGGAATATAATCTTGATAAAACTAATGAGTAATAGGAAATGAAGTCTAAGCTACCCTAAGTGCGATGAGCATCCATTCCTTAATCATCCGTACACATCTTGGACCTCGTGCATGACTACTATTGGGATTACCAAGCGTAGATCCTAGGTACGCTACTGGGTTACCAAGTAGTCACACTTAAATGCTCATAATCAAGTTGTACTCATTCCGCATTTAACAACAGGAATAGTAAATGATGATAAAGAAATATTAACTAAGGAAATGATAAGTAACAATAACAATTAACAATAATAATTAAAAAATTAAAACTAAGTGAATGCTGCAATGATGAAGTAATCTTAATATTTATTTTCGATTATGTGTGCGTCCAAGTACGTCACACTCGAATAAAGGTGTCGTATAATTACAAGCATCACACTACAGACATGCACTTGGGAAAATAATCTAACTCCTATGGAAACAAAATGCAAGGGCTTTGCTACAACTACTCAAAATATGCCTAAATGAGGCAGAAGGCCCTCTTATTTATAGGCTGGGATAGGCGACTGCGTAAACGGGGCCATGTTGATGCAGGAAGGCTATGTCGATGGGGCTACATTAACACGGCCATGTATACAAGGCCCCGTATACATGGCCTAGTTGATGCATCAACTATATAGCACTTCATCACCCTCCATTCTTGTGTTCATTGGGCCATATGGTTGTTGGAGTGTTAATTGGTGGCCCTGATGAAGTAACATGAGGCATTGGGTTCGAAGAGAAGGATGCACCATAGTGTTGGGCTTGTGATGAGTTGGAGAATGCAGTGGCCTTGGAATTGTGTTGTCTCTTCCTATAATCATGTTTAAAGAAGGGATGCTTTTGATGTTGAGGAGGTCTCTCACTATTGTTGGCAATAGTAGCACAAGTAGTGTTCGTGGGTTTTTGCTGTGGTGAAGACACCTTAGGAATAGTTGGTGGCAATGTAGAAGGAGGGAAAGGATGAGAATGTTGAAAATTAGGAGAAGTGTAAGGTGCATAAGGTGGTGGTTGTGTTGAGGACATGGGTTGATAGTATTGAGGAGAATAGTAATGCGGTTAGATATAGTATGTTGGCCTAGTTGGAGAAACAGGGTATTGGACTAGATAAGAATTTGAATTCAGATGATATGAAGGGTGTCTTCAGTTTAGGGGTGGCTTCCCCCATGAATGGGATTGTTGCCACTATGATCGAACATAGTATCTCTGTACGAAATCTAGGTGTAACATGTTTCCCCAATGCTCATATAAATGTAACAAGATTAGGCATTGGCCCTTGGAGTGATCGTACAGGCATATGTTGCATTCATACGTATAATCAGCTGTTGAGCTCTTATTTTCTTTATTCCTTCTTTCTGAATGTCTAATGATACTTTGTCCTGCTTCTTGAGTTGTCAAAACTCTATCTCCAATAATATCAATAAATTCTCCACACTTTTTATGTGTCCATTCCAACATCTTATTGATCTTTGCCTTGACTTCTTCTAATGATTGTTGCATTGGCAAAGATGGTTCTTTCTCCTTCTGATAAGTTGATTTCTCCTTTTTGTGATTATGGACATTTGCTAAATTAAGATTTTTGTCCCGTTGATGTTTTTCAACATTCTCACATCTAGCCATTGCTCCTTCTTCTTTTGCTACCCACTTAATAAGCTCTTGGACTTGATGGGTTCGTAGTTCGTATATTTGACCTTGGGCATAAATCCATAAGGTTTCTCTTGTTTCATCATGAAGCCCATCAATGATATGGTACATTAGCATTTCCTAGGAGAACTCATGGCCTGGACAGTTGTTTAACAATGCATAATATCTTTCTAAGGCCATGTCCAAGGGTTCATGTTGTGCTTGTTTCCACTCTTGGATTTGTTTCCTCAAGGCTAACACTCTTGCATAGGTTTGATATCTTTTGCTAAAGAGTTCTACCATTGTTGGCCAACGTCATATTGAATTTGGTTTTAATGATCTATAACATACTTTTGCTTGGCCAACGAGTGTCATAGGAAAGAGCTTAAGTTTTTTCCAACCATTATCAATGTTGTTCCATGTATAGAAATCATAGAACGCTTGTAAATGTTGATGAAGATCTAAGTCATAGCCTCCTGAGAAAGTAGGGAAGTTGTTTAAATCAAGCCTGGGTAGACAGCTCTCTTTACGATTCCTACGGGAGATTCGAATAGCCTCTTGTATTTGTGTTAGGCTTGTAGTGGCCAGTAGGGGTTCATCATCATAGGGTAAGTTATGGTTTCATGAATTGGGATGATGTTGCTTTCGTTTATGTTTATTAGAAACCCCCACCTCAGGTTGTGTACTCCAATCTTTATTGTCATATAGTTCGTTGGTTCTCCAATGAACTTCCTCACTAGATGTGGCATTATCATAGTTTTGTAGGAGAGGCATGGTTGTGAAATTATGTGTGAATTTATATGTGACTTTTTATAATTATTTCTTTCTAAACGATATATCATTAATTCCTATACAACAACCTTGTATGATATAACTAATCTATATAAGTAGCACCATCCCTGACAACGACACCAATGATAAGTGGCGATATACCCCTACACTCAACCATATGAATACGAGCGTTACACATGTGATCCGGTCAAACTCTGTAGACAAACTAGTTGTGGTATCTAGATTGCTATCCTTAGGTCGTAGTTCACTATCTTCCCACCTAGACTAGTATTAGCTTTGTCACATATGGTTTAGTCCAGAGTGAGGTGTATGATGTGGTCCTATTCTAACGCTACTCCTGGGTATGATGGTAAATAAGATTAACTAAGCTAAGAGAGAAAGGGTGAGAGAGAATCTAGCTAGCCTAAGTGCAATGAGCATCTATTCCTCGATTATTCGTACACATCTTGGACTTCGTGCATGACTATCACTAGGATTACCAAGCACAGATCCTAGGTACGCTACTGGGTTACCAAGTAGTCACACTTAAATGCTCGTAATCAAGTCATACTTATTCAGTGTTTAACAGGACTTTAAGGATGAGAAGAGATTAACTAGGAAAGTAGTAAATAAAAATTAAATAATTAATTAATTAAACTAAATGAATGTTGCAATGATGAAGTAATCTCTATATTTATTGTTGGTCATGTGTGTGTCCAAGTACATCACACTCAAATAAAGAATGTCATACAATTACATTCACCACAATGTAGGCATACACTGGGAGGCAAAGGGTTGAGAGAAAAAACTACATAAATCTTAACACTTAAACTAAGAACTAAAAAAATTTCCTATCGGATCTGTCTACGTCTTATTTATAGATGAAGAGACAGGCTATGATATCGCGTATGCAATATCATAGTTGACTAAATGGCAACTAATCAAATATCATAGTTACAATATCATATCTATGATGTCATTGATATGTTATCATATAAAAGATATTGCAGGATGCGCACTAGCCTATATAAGTAACACTTAGATGCACAGATCTATAGTAGATTTGATAGCTTAGTAATAGAACTCTTTCAATTTGTTTTCTTGAATTCAATACTTAGTAGTGTGTGCTTGCAATGTGATGTTAAGTGATTGAACAGAGTCTTTATTTGAGTGTGATGTACTTGGATGCATTGCAGGATTGGAAATAAAATCAATAATTTTACTTTCATTTAGTTTGATGTTTACTATTTTCATAGTTATTGATTTACTTTCAATAAACTTTACTATTATTGTCATTAAGCGAAATGAGTATGATTGATCTCAAGCACGTAAGTATAGGTACTTGCTAACCTAGTAGTACTATCACTTGGTATGCTTTGTAGTGTGGTACTTGATAATCCTAGTAGTAGTTACTTGAGGTCCAAGGCATGAATAGAAGGCTAGGACTAGTTGCTCATCGCATAGGCTACATTAGATTCCTTTACTATTACTTAGAATTTGAAACCTTTATCTTTACTTTATGTTTACTAGGAGATCAATGGCCAATACAACATCAATATCATATACCTCACCGTGAGTTAAATCATACACATTGATTTTACTAACTCACATGGGAAGACAACAATTGTGAATCCTAACTAATTACTAGTATAATCACATTGTATTATTTGAGGAGTTCAACTGGGTTTGCACATGAACACTTGTATCTCATATGGTTGGGTGTTGGATACCCCACCACTCATCATTAGTGTTGTTGCTGAGGATAAGTCAATGTTATACTAAGTAATTAATTTTTTAAAGTTTGATGTATTAGAACCTAACTCTAATCTTCACAACCTTAATATAAAGCATACTTAACATAAACCATCAGAAAATGATAACATGGCTTCACATAATGATCAGTCAACACCTACCAAGGACATAAGGAGTAGTGATAGAATTGCTGATGAAGAAGACTATGGAATGCCAATGCATATAAAAATTACTTATGCTCACATTGATCTATATAATCTAGAATTCACCTTCATATTCCATCAAGACAGACAAATGAGGTGGAGAGATATGAAAGACAACACAGTTCTACCTTCCAAATATGTAGCACTAAACATGCTACAAATTGCTCTAAGAGGAATGTACTTGGACCAGATTCAAGAAGGGTAGCATGTGAATCAATACATGACTAGACCCTATGAACCTACAAGGGAGTAGATAAAAGGAGATTCTTCTGTGGAAATTAAACATGCTCATACCAAAGGGAAGTAAACTAACACATTTGTTGTCATAGAAGAACTTGATGTTGATTAGTTCATTTAGGAACAACTCTACCAAAACCATGAGGAGCTATCAAAGACACCTATCATTATATTAGAAGAACTTGTCAAAGATCAACTTCACTTTACTCTGGTAGAGACACACAAGGGGGAGGCTACTAACTCAAGATAGAAGTGGGATTCTAGGACAAGGGATCCTACTAAGTCCTACAAGGAAACTCATAGGATTCATGAAAAGAGAACCAACTGGCACTGTTCTTCTACTACTTCTTCCACTTCATCACAATCATCAAAGGACTATGACAAGAGACAACACAAGTACCAAGATTTTGATAAGGAAAAGAGAAGCGCTCATGGTCATCATGATTGATACTCAATCTATTCTGATTTAGAAGATGAGGAGTATGAAAGAAGAAGACATAAAGAGAGAGAAGAGAGGATTAACAGAGGCACAAGCATCGAAGGATTCACTACTACCACAAAGCTTATGAACTGGATCATGATGATGAACCCCCTATGGTAGCCTGGAACATGATCAACATTTAGGAAGTAGTCTACATACTAACTATGCACATGAAAGACAACCAAATTAAAGTGATAGATATGAAGAACATGCCTAGATTTGAAGGAGGTTATAACATTGATTCTCAGCATCACCTTCAAGCATTCCATGATGCCTATGCCCTTCAGAACATAGAAAGTGATCGATAGAAATTTAAGCTATTTCCTAGAACACTTTTGAAGGTAGTAAAAAGCTAGTACAAGTCACTAGAACCTAAATCCATCAAACACTAGAGTACCATGTTTGAAATTTTTAATGATAAATATCAAACATATTCACAAGTGTCAAACTTAAGAAAGTAAATCCATAATTGAAAACAAGAAACTCACGAGACCCTTGATGCAGAAATGAGTAGATATTATTCACTATTACACAAATATCTAGGCCATGGATTTTCATCAAAGGAAACAAACAATAGAGACCCTTAGGGTTTATTCCAAAGGAAGATTATTAGAATTAACCATCCATCGGATTGAAAGTCTTATCGATCAAGTGGAAAAATAAGAAATAGAACTTAGAAAAAGGGAATCAATTGAAGAATACAATAGGGATACATCAATCTGAAAAGATATGCATGGGTATGTGATACCCAAGTGGAAGAAACCTTAGATCAAGTCATCAAGAAAGAGATGCAACCAATTTATAAATTTATTGCTGATGTAGTAGCATAGGTAGAAAAATGTGGGATTCGATAGATGAGAAATGTACGATATTACTAAAGATTATGGAGGAGAAATTAGAACAAGCACTCAACAAAGGCAAAGACAAAAAGAAGAAAAAATGATTTTGACGAAAGGAAAAAGTTACTTCAATAGCCAGGTACTTAGACACCAACTCCATAGATGATGAAGGTTGCATTATGTGCTAGTGCAAACATCCTAAGGGATGTTGTCTAGTCATGGTACATCTATAAGAAACTGGGGCATATGCACTTAACCTATGATTTTTTCAAAATAAAATACGCAAAAAAATACCTTATTCTCAAGGTAACTACAAGTGATAAACTCAACTAATGTACTATCCTAGTGGAGCCTTGCTATAGCCATAGGAGCACTACCATCAGTAATGGCAGCAACCACAATCATGGGACATGCCACTACTACACCAATAGTATATATACTAACAACATAATCCTTATGGATACTATGTCCAATGTCGGATCTCACCAGCAAATGCCACTATTCCAAATCCACAATATCACCTACCAGAATACTACCAACTAACACCACCAAGGACTAATCTAAACTTACATGTGCATTCACAAGTAGCTGATCTCTTAAATTCCAATCCAAACCCCCTACCACCAATGCCACCACTTGCAATGTAGGGTAAACTACTATCATAGCTACAACAAAAGAAGATTGCAAGGGTAGTAAATGTATGAATAGAAGATCTCACCAATAATGCTTACGATGAAATAAAAAAACATCCTTTCTTTAGGATGCTAGAGAAGGCTGGTAGAATAGGAGCTTTATCCAGACCATCTTCTCATAAAATAGATCTTCTCACTCTTGATCAGTTTCCATCATCATCGAGTCTAAAAATACAAACTGTGATGCTCACTGTAGTTGTTACTGATTAGATTAAGGTAGGGCCAGTCCTAGAGAAGGGAATTGACCTAGGAGTTTCTTTGATCTATCTATGAGTAGCTAGGAATCTACCATGTAAAGATCTATTAGAATTAATTTAATCTCCTATGACACATATCAAACATGGGATCTTCCACCATTTAAGAAATGTAACATGAGGTTGGAGCTTGTAGATCAATCTATTGCTATCCCTTTGGAACATATTGATGATGTAGTAACCACTATCAATGGGCGATCCTACTCAATAGACTTCTTGGTGATTGATGTAAAGGATACTAATAAGGAATGTCCAATCATCATGGGGTGGGAATGTACAATTGATGCTAGGGTAAACATGAAAGGTTTATCTATGGAGATTTTGAAAGAGGATAAACATGGAGCCATACATACACAAAGAATTCCATGCATAACTGCTAAATGAGAAGGGTGCAACAGTGGATAGGACATTCAAAATACTAACATAGACACCATAACAGTTCATAGTAGTAATGAAACACAATTGTGTGTAGAAAGAAGAGTAAAAGACACAAAACAAAAAGATAACCCATGTCCACTAATTAAGAATCTTAATTTGTCAAACATATGCATGGATACACATGAATCACTTGCTAATTCCTATCTAAAGAAGATGAATACAACTAAGTAATTGGAAATGAAAATATTAACTCATGAACACATACTAGTGGAAAAGGAAAATAAGAACTTAGATGATTAAAACTCAACCACCATTAAGATCACATGGGATATTCATAACAAAGTTAAAATCCTAAATATGGTAACAAAACCACCCAAAGTGTATGGTCTAAGAGATCTGAGAAGCATTTTTCGAACAATTACCCAAGAGTCTAGTCATGGGGGAGATGCCCTATCATGACTTGGAAATTAATAAGTGCCTTTTCATTTTCTTTTATATTGTTTTCATTTCTTCAATCTTTCTCATTTTTTCAAATTTTCACATTCATTAATATTTTTCAATTCTTTAACATATTTCATTCCTTATACTTTTTCATAATTTTTACCATTTTTCCCATTTCTTTTACACTTTTTTTAATACCCTTTGTAAATAATTTTTGATCATTAATAAAACACATTTAAATGAAGACAATATGTATCCCAATAAGGTGAAAATTTCTCTATGAAATCAAGTCATAAGAGATTAATTATTTGCATAGAGGGCCCACATTATCTGTCCATCCATTCCATTAATAAGAGGTTCTTACCATGGCCATAATGATATTTTTTTCATTATCAAACTAAGGATAAACTTGTGATCATTATGCCTTGAAAGAAAAATGAAGAACCAAGTGGGATGAAAAGGGTGTGACATCAAGGGAACTTCTAGATTCTTTTTGGATTATTATTGTAAGTTCTACCATGTTACTAAGGTTGTATTATATTCCTGTAGATTTAACAAAAAATGGGAGTAAGCATAAAATAAGTGCTATTGTAAAAAGGTTGACATAGTCAACAAATAAAAGAGCACAAAATAAATTTCTAGGGATCTCACTAGAAAGACATGTTACCCGTGCTTGAAGGTAGGTGGCTTCTTAGAAATGTAAATAATAATAATAATAATAAAGTACCATGAATAAACTCCTCCCTTGGATAATACACCAAGTGACAATACTCTTTGTAACATTGATAGTTTTATGATTGTGATTCTAAGAGATGAAATGATGCGATGTCACTGGAATGTGATTTGGACTTAGTTTGAACCTTGGATATAAAAGTTAATGATTACCTTAACCACTAATAAAACACAAGAATTGATTATGCCTATCGTAAGGCACCTCACATCCTGATTCTTGCAATCCCTTCTAAAACCATTTCATCTCACTATTTAAATAATCAAAACTTATGATTTTGAGTAACATAGAGTTTTAACCTAGTCTACATCCATTATAGTGGTTGTATGGGCTTTAAACCCTACATTGTCTCTCTAGTATTATCCTTCTGTGTTTGGTTCATTTGCTAATTGTGATATGAATTAGGAAGTTCTATGTGTTTATACATTTCAAGTTGTATGTGTTTACACATCTCAGTCTGCTGTTGATCTACTAGGATTCAATGCATATTAGATTATACCTCAGAAAGTTTGAATAAACCTCTCACCACAATGGCAAGAATAAATGCATAGGTTATGCATTTTCCTTTTTAGTTATTATTGATATAAATTTTTTTAGTGTATGGTGAATTATCATTCATTGTAATATGTTTAGGGGAAACATTTTGATATCTAAATTGTTTTCTAGATGATACAAGCTTGTTGACCTTTTTGGTAAAAATGTGTATATATATATATATCTTGTGTTTTCTTGTACTCTATCCTTCTCACCATAATATTATTTTATCTTTTTGTGCTATAAATGTAAGGCCACTAGCTTATTGTAGTTTCTCTTTAAGATTCATAAATATAACATGCTTATTATTGACCATGTTTCTTGTTGTTAGTATGTTTGATTGATTGTGTGTGGCATGTTTTGAAAGTTGAAACAAGAAAAACTTATAACAAATGATGTGCAACTTAAGGCTTTATATGTTGGATTCCATTTTACTATTTCTCTTAGCTATAATACAAACTAGAACATTATCTTCCTCCAAATGGATGTTGAAAAAGTTAAAATGATTTACTTTAGGTGATTATTTGTAGAATTATTGTGGAAAATACTTGGTATAATTTTTTAAAAATTTTCAATGACCATCATTATTATCATATTTTCATGAAATGATGTATTTGAATTATGTTAATGCTATTACACTTTTTTGAGAAGATATGTGATTTAGTTTATAAGTAATTATAATAATAGTTAGTAATACATAATGTTTATTTACTATTGTTAAAAAGTTCTAAAACATTTCAACTTCTCATTATAACTCTTTTATGGATAGTATTTTTTATTATAAAATGATAACTAAATTTTTTATATTCCCTGCCCTTCCTCTTTTATTTTAAAGAACAATGATTCTATTTAGTTACGAATGGTGTATGAAGGATTTATGGAGATGGAAAAAGTTAAATGGGCAAGGAATGCAAATGGTCTTGAGGCATCTAGCTCCAAAATAAAAAGGAAGGGGCATGGGAGTGGGGGGAGGGATCAACAAAAGAAGAGGGAGGACCTGAAAAATTGGAGAGAAGTCGAAACTTTTGAGATCTCTTAGATTTCAATTTTCTTGATTTAGCATATTATTTTATTGGTTTGAGACTCTATTTTTTAAACTGGGAGAGGAGAGTTTAGAACTAACAAAATCCTCATTGTACTTTAAAGTTATTCTACCCATTAGACCTACCACTTTTAATTCATTGTTAGAATAGTTTCAATTACTAAAAAATGAGGAAGAGAAGATTGATATTGGCTGCTACTTCAGCAAAGAGTTCTTAAGGCAACTACCAGAAGAACAAAAGGCTAAGTGTATAAACTTGTTAGAAGAGGTGTATCTCCTAGAGGTACAAATAGGTAAGTTGGTTTAAGAAGCTACTAGTTGGTGGAAGAAATTAGAAGATCACTAAAGAGCTAATTTTTTTATTCAAAAAAATTTAGGAAAATCTGAATTTTATGTTTTATCTAATTATGAATTTTAATTTATTTTGTAAAACATTAAGCCCTACAATTTGCGAGTTGTTGGATTGTGAGAGATTACTTAAATTTGATTTCAATCTAGATTGTACTTGTCATCTAAACTTTGTTTCATTTAAATGCACTATTATTTTCCAAAATTTATTTTAAGTTTAGTACATTTTTTTAAAAGAGAAAGCTTTCTTTTCCATTTATGTTTTAATGTTTTTTTCTTGTATTAGTTGTTTCAACTTCTTGGTCACTAATATTTTAATATTAAACTAAATATGTGATTTTGCATTTCAAAAATTTGATGTTGGTTATGCCCTCTTTAATATTTTAGCATCACACTTTATATATTCATCATAAATATGAACCTAAAGAATATTTTTATTAAGAATTAATCTTTGGTTTAAAATTTTGAACATACTCTTAACCAATCGATACTATTCTCAACTTTTTGTACACATATAGGAGATGCCCTAGGTGATGGTCTCTACATATTTCCTTGGGTGTGTTGCTTGTGCATAAAATTTACACATCAACGGTAATAAGAAGGACTTTATGCCATGGATGAGGCTAAGAAGGGGGCTTTCTTCTCCACTGATTTTTCAAAGAGTTTTAAAAAAGATACAACTCCAATGACTTCGGCATGTGCAAACTAAAGTTTTATAGTTTTTAAATAATAAAAAACTTATTCAAATACAGGGTCAAAATAACAATGGTTATGTTTGTAGTAGTTATAAAATAAGCAAGATTTCTAAAATGTTATTTGTTGATTGAAATGATTATTTTGATGAGCCATTGACTAAAATCCATTAGGGCTTATGAGGTCTTTCACAACTTCAAATCTATCTAAGGGTTCTGTTATTAGGTAATTTTTGTTGATGATTATCTTTGTATTCAAGGTTTTATACCTTAGAAAATTAAAACTTTTAAAATGCTTTAACATTTTTCATAAATTTATTGAGAAGTAATTAGATAAAAAGATTAAAAAATTTCCCTCATATGGTGGTGGAGAGTTTAATGATAAATTACTTTTATATCATCTCTTAGAATATGGTATTCAATAATAAATGTCATGTCCTAGCACAGTGGAACAAAATGTAGTTACAAAGCAGAAGTATCAACATATTGTTGAACTTGGATTAGTTATGATGTTTAATTTATCAATGCATAGAAAATATTAGGGAGAGGCATTCTCAACTTCAGTTATTTTAATTCACAGATTATTATTTGAATAACTTAATATGAAACATCCATATGTTTTTTTATTAAACAAATATCTAGTTTATTCTAGCTTGAGGGTTTTTGGCAACTAATGGCTTTCATTGTCTTCAATTTTAGGCTTCAAATAAATTTGATCCTTTTCTCTTCCTTTTGTTTTCTTGGGTTACAATGAAAATCATAAAGGTTATAGTTATTTGTATCTAGTAATTTGTTGGATATATTTTTCATGATAGATAGTCTTTTATGAAAATATTTTTTTGCTTTGCAAATCCTACAAAGTTGCTTGAGCCTAGTTCGAATCAGGGAAGTTATCTATGTATTAACAATGGAATAAACTAATATAGATACATGCTAAATTATTATCTCCTCAATTATCTAAATCATTCCTACAAGCTCATATGTTTCTAGAAAATGATATAATATTATTTAAAATATGTCAAAAAAGTGGATCACAAGCATCTACAAATAATGGAGCAAAATCATTATTATTTGAAAGAAGTGAAGCACAAGCACTATCCACTAAAAATAGAGAAGTTAAGTCATTTTAAAATAATCAAGAAAGTTATAGCACCCTTCATGTAATGGTTACTACAAGTAAAGTTAACATTTTAAAACCTAAATCCTAGATATGCACTTAATGTTGATAAGTATTGTGATATTTTTATAGAACGTAAAACTATAAAATTTTCTTTAAAACATTTAGGATGGATAGTTGCAATAGAAGAATACTTTAATTCCTTAAGGAGTAATAATACTTTGGATCATGTTGAATATACATAAGGTATGAATGTAATAGGATATCATTGGATTTATAAAACAAAGTTCATAGCAATAAGACTTTTAGATCGTTGGAGAGATAACTCATAGCTAAAGAATATAATCAAAATGAATGGGTAGATTTTCTGAAGGGTTTTAGCTCTATTATTAAACCTACAAGTATTCATATAGTTTTTATTGTTGTAGTAATAAAAGGATGGAACATTAGATAACTTGATGTCAAAAATGCCTTTTTACATGGATATTTGAGTGAACTTGTTTTCATTGAATATCCTTTAGGTTTTATTGACAAGTAAATACATAATTATATTTATAGGTTAAAATGTGCTTTATATGGTCTTAAGTAAGATACCTATGCATGGTTTGATAGATTCAATTATTTTCTTTAATGTCTTAATTTCTTCTCTAACAAAACTAATCTTCCATTATTTATTGGTAATGGTTCTTTAGGGATGGTTATCTTGCTCCTTTATGTTGATGATACCCTTATTACCAATTGATAAATCACATTTTATTAGGCCCCAATATCAAATCTCATGATGCATTATTAGATATTCAATATTGTGATATGTGTGCCAACCTATGAATACAACACTTGGACAAATGATTCATCAATTCCATTTCTTAGTTGTAGTTAAGCTCTTTTTAATTTTTCCTTCCAAGAGTCAGAATATTTTTTGAGTGCCCATAATAGGCATCAAAGAAGTGTACAGATATTTATTTGGGCATTGATGTACCTAAGCAGGATAGTATGAATAGAAATAAAGACAAGCTTTTCTTATCAAACCTTGTAGCACTTAGAATAGATTAATGCTTTCTTTATGCTTTTAATATTCATTCAATCTACTTTAATGCATTTTAAATAAACAATTGATATTGACTAAATAGCAAACATAAGCATGACCACTGCGAGAATGCATTTAATGCTTGATAACCCTAATAGCACTGAATGCTTGGTAACCCAGTGGCATTATAACGAGTTTCAGATGTGTACCAAAAGTGGGAATGGATGCCTGTGTTAGGATTAGTTAAAGTTAATAGATTAATTACACATTAAATTTACTTTATTTCTTGCACTTAGGCAATTAAACCATAAAATACAAAATGATACGAATTAAATGCCTTAGTTGCACTTAACCATACACTTGCACTTCATGAGTGAAACTAATAAGACAACAATTGCAACAATTAGATTCACTAACTAGAACCTAGTGTACTTAGAGAGCTAAAGTCTACAAAATTCAACTAGATCCCGTAGTGAACACTAGTGATTCATATGGCTAGGCATAGGGTATACTCGTTTCTCATCATTGGCACCATTGTCAAGGACTTCAGTTACCTACGTGCACTATCTAAGACTTACTAAAAGTTATTCAAAATCATTGTAATGAACCTTAAAGTTATAATTATTCAAAATAATAATAATAATTGTAAAAGCACATTGGTATTTTTCTTCAATCTAAAATGTCGTCTTCTCACAGGGATGATTCTCCACCAAGGTTCAAGCATACATTGGGATGTCATAGTGCCCCATAAATGCAAAGTGGTATATACTCATCTTTATGAGTATGTGCTAGACTTCACCTTCATCCTACATAAGGATGAATAGTTGTAGTGGAGGAACATGGATGGCAACATTGTGTTGCCATCCAATCAATCAACTCCTGTGATCTCTTATGAGGTTTGGCATCTAGGGGCTCAATCCTAAATACATTGTGCAAGATCATGACTATCGAGATTACTATCCCATTGAGGTATAACACAAAAGAGATCAACAATAGGAGAGGCACCATGAAGCTTTAAAGAGAAAATAGTTCAATAATCCCTTGTTCCTGTTAGGCCAAAAGGATAATGAGGATCCCTTCTCTAGGGGTTCTTAATTCATTAACTCTCCTCCCCTTGATTTTGACAAAGGGAGCTTGAACTAGAATTTATAGTCCACTATAAATAATCCTAGTTCAGGCAAGAAGGATTCCCAGGATCATGGGAGTCATGGTAGGGACAAGGACAATCATCATGATGATGATTGTGGCCATGATCATAGAAGAGTGGATGGCACAAATCATGGTGGTGCTAGTTCTTCTTCCTCTTCATCATTTTCATCCTCTTCTTCATCCTCTACCTCCAACCAAAGCCATAGAGGATGTGACCATGATGGAGGTGATAATTGAGATAGAGATGATCATACGGCCTATGAGACTAGTCAAGACTAGGGCATGGGTAATCAAGAGAGGCCTACCATCATGAAAGAAGGGACAACAAAGGACATCATGGCCATCATAGAGGTTGTGACCATGATAAGCCTTTTTTTGCAACTTGAAACATGTTGAACATTGTAGAGGTAGTGAGAATTCTAATAAGGCATGTGAAAGATAGCAGAATCAAGAAATTAAATATGAATAATATCACCAAGCTCAAAAGAAAATAGAACTCATATTTACATAACCATCTTCAAGCATTTGACGATGCTTGTGCCTTATAGAACGTGGAGAAGAAATTGAAAGAATTAAAGCTATTCCCAAGGATGATCATCAAAGAAGATAAAAGTTGGTATTGGTCCTTCGAGCCAGAATTAATTCATCATTAAAGTCACAATGCTTGAACTCTTCAAGGAGAAGAATCAAATGTATTTGTGAGTGTCCAAAATTAAAATGTAGATCCAAGGTCGGAAACAGGGAACATATGAATCCTTGGATGCAGCCATGCATAGGTACTACTCTCTCTTACATTAATGTCATAGCCATGGTTATTCTCAAAGGGAACAACTCCATCATATCATAGATGGGCTTTTCATAGAAACATAGAGAACTCTTAAGGGTCTATTCCCAAGGGAAACTTTTAGAATTAAGTGTCCATTATATTTAAAGGATTATTGAATAGGTTGCTAAAGAAGAAGGATAGTTGAAAAAAAGGGAAAGTGCTAGTGGGGTATAATTGGGATCTTTCCATCTGTCAAAGGGAGGACTGGTTCTATTAAAATGAGGAGGAGGCACCAGTTGATGAAGTGGTATAGTGAAAGACCTTGCCAATTTAGAAGTCTATTTTTAAAATTTTAGCTAAGGTAGACAAAATATGGGACTCTTTGAATGAAAAGTTCCAAACTGCTCTAAAAATAGTAGAGGAATCCAAAAGTAAAGTAGTGATCATGATTGTAGGAGAAGGATGGAAGTTGAATGTGCCTATCAAAGGTGTAAGGGCAAGGTTGCTACAGTAGAGGAGGTTGTGAACTCTAGATTAGATGATGATGGTGGATGTAACATTTGCCACTATGAACAACCTTAGGGATGTTTCCTCATCATGTTACACTTATAGGAGTCTGGAGTGTATGCTCTCAATCCTAGATTGGCTAAATGGAAAATAACTAGAAGGTTGCCTTATCGTCAAAGCAACCTTAGGCACTTCCACCAACAACAAGCCTACTATTCAAGTGGAGCTCCATCATAGCCTTATGAGTAGTACCAGTAGTGGCAACACTCATAGTCATGGGGGATGCCACCACCAAGGTAGTAGTACCCTTACCAACAACCTGAGCCATATGGGTACTATGTTTAGTAACCCATTTCTCCACATAAATCTTTCAATCATGCTTCATTTTAGCATCACTACTAATCTCTTGAATACTATAGATCCCAATCTCCAAGAGGAAAATCCCCATTTTCTCACTATCCTCTCATCCTTCTACAAATGTCCCTTTGATCTCAACTCAATTACCACCTTCTTCATCAATGTTGGATGAAATTCCAGCCCAACCATAACAACATAATGCCACAAGGGCTATTCACTTATAGCCAGCTCCTTAGCCAGCTGGTTTGAAACCTAAATCTCAAAAAGGACCATTCTTCCTAACCAGTATTCCTACAAAGTCCTCACAAATATATGTGGTCAATAGCCTTGCTTCTCCCTCATCCTCTAAATCTACATCCTTTGAGTCCCCTTTAAACCAAACACCTCCTAAAGTAAATATCATCATGTTGAACCATGTGGTAATTGATTGAATTAAGGCTATCCACCTTCCCACAAAGCGATCTAACCCTTGGAGTCCCCTTATTTACCTAAAAATTGTTGGAAACAAGCCTTGTAAGGCTCTTTTGGATTCAGGTTCTAGTGTAAATGTGATTTCTCATGAGATGTACAAAGCCTGAAACGTACCTCCACTCAAGAAGAGTAACATTTATCTTGAGTTGGAAGATTAATCCAACACTATCCCCTTGGGATTGGTGAAGAACATTGTAATCACCATCTATGGATGGTCCTATCCTACTAACTTCCTAGTAATCTGTGTTGATAATTATAGTGGGGTCTTTTCAATCATCATTAGAAGGGCTTGATTGAGCACCATTGATGCATAGCTAGGAATCAAAGACCTCTCCTTGAATATTTTTAAGGAAAATGTATTTAAGAAGATAGAGAAAAAGAGACTTCCATGCATTGCATCTAGTGATACAAGGTGCAACTATGTGTAGAAACTATGGTTAATAAAAAGTACATCCATTACAACATGAAGATAGTGTGTAGATGAGATAGAAATTCAAAGGTTCCTATACATAATAGCTACAAAATAGGAGGGCACTTAGTGGTTGATAGCTGATCCTAATAGCAACTCAATAATTTTCATGGAACTAGCTAAGAGCTTAACAAGTGACTATGTTGAAGGCATGGACGAGATGGAGTAGATCCATTACCAACTCTTCAATGAACCTGATGACACTTATTAAGGAGAGTTAGAATTCCAAAAAATCTTTAAAAAAGAGCCCTTAGAGTTAAAAAATCTACCTACCAACATGGAATATGCTTTTCTAAACAATGGGAAGTTGGTGATAATTAATGCCAACCTTGCTCCTAAACAAAAAGAGAAGCTATTGAAGGTGGTCAACAAGTGGCCAATAGCCTTTGCTTGGTCATATCCTAAACTCACTAGAATTGAACTAAGGATATACTAGCACAAATCTATACAAATCCTTCCATGAAGTCAAACAAATAGCTACAAAAATGATTGAATCCCAAACTCAAGTAGATTGTCAAGGAGGAGATTGAACACCTCTTCAAGGTGGGTTTCATCAATCCAATTGCAGATAGTGAGTGGGTTAGCCCATTGATGATAGTACCAAAGGAATGGAACAAGTGGAGGATTTGTATTGACTTCAGGCTGTCGACCATGGTAACTTACAAAGATCATATTTTATTGCCATTTGTAAACTAGGTGTTGGACATCATTTCTAAGCATTACTTTTACAAATTTTTCGATGGTTATTGTGGCTATAACCAAAGTTAGGTTGCACCTAAGGTTCAGGCCAAAATGATGTTCACAAGTCTTTAGAGGAGTTTTGCATCTAGAAAGATGACATTTGGTCTATGCAATGCTCATGTATCTTTCTGATGCCTTATCCTAAGAATCTTTTAATAGTATATTGGTAGTGGGATGGACTTCGTTATGAATGAATTCTCCACCTATTGGGCTACATTTCAGCAAGTCTTGGATTATCTTAAGCAAGTGCTAAAAAGGTATGTGGAGACAAACCTTTAGTTGAATTGGCAAAAAAGCCTCTTTATAGTCTAGGAAGACATTGTTTTAGTGCATGGAATATCTAGGAAAGGGATTAAGATAAACCCTAAGAAAATAAGGATTATCTAAGAAATTAATCACCAACTAGAAACTATCAAAGATGTCTGATCATTCCTTGGTTACAAAAGCTACTAACAACGCTTCATAGATAATTTATCTAAGATCACAAAACCATTGGTAGAGCTTATAAAGAAGGATGCTCTATTCATTTGGACTGACAAATGTGAGAATGCATTCTAGCAAGTTAAGTAAAAGCTTGTAGAAACTCCAATTCTATGAGCACCTAATTGCTTCAGACCATTTCACATCATGAAAAATGCATTAAATTATGTCTTTGGTTATGCTTATGTAGTTAGATGATCAAAAATATCCTTAATACACCAACTACATAAGTCAAAGCATTGTGGATGCACAACCAAATTACATGACAACAAAGAAAGTGTTGATGGCGGTGGTATATGCCTTGGTGATGAGTTGCGATATCGGGACCGTGATACTTGGAGATCGCCAAGCGATATCGAACACCTGATGTCAGAACCTATCTCATTTCCTATGAATAAGAGATGAGGGCACTTGGTTTGGCAGTTAGTTTTAGTCCCTTACTTGAACTCCTGCAATTTTTCCTTTCCAGAGTTAGAATTATTTCTAAGTACCCATAGTAGGAGTCACAGAGTGAACGGATTTTTATTCGAGCATTGTGTACCTAAGCACACCTTGTGCCAGAAATAAAGATGAACTTTGTGATAAACCTTGCAACATTTAGAATAGCTTATCTATTGCATTTAATGTTATTTACAGTTGGTTCATGCTTTCATTAGTTAATTGATGTTGTTTTTATAAAATTATTAATTTTCAACAAGTAAGCAAACTTAGTACAACCACTTCAAGCATATGTGGAACACTTGGTAACCCAATAACGACTAGCATTTGGTAATCCTAGTAGTGTTACATTGGTTCAAGATGTGTCTGGCAAGTGAGAATAGATGCTAGTGTTAGGACTAGTTAGAACCTAGTTGATTAGTTAAATTATATTAGTTACTCACTCATTTCACTTCTCCATTTTAAGCACTAGGAAAATAAAACATAAAAAATCATAAAAATCATATACCTCAAGTCTAATTAACCATACAATTGTGCCTTACAAGTAAAATTGGGAAGATAATGATCACTAACCCATCCTTGTTCTGTGAAGGTGCATAAGTACTTAGTCCTTGGAATTCGACTAGATCACATGTGAATGCTCATATTCGTATGGTTGGGCATAGGGGTACCTCACTGCTCATCATTAGTGCCATTGTTGGGGACTTTGTTGTTTGTGCATTGATTAGAACTTAGGAAATCCTTCCATCATTAGAATAAACCCTTAGGGCTAGTTATCTTACAATCATTAAAAAGGAGAGTATTGCACACTGATAACCAATCATGTCTCCTTCTTCTTATGAGAGTGCTTCACCACCTAGGTCTGACACCATGAATAATTGAAGGCAGAGTGTATAGGATAATCTACTAGTACCCCAACAGTTTCACTTCATATACATTCAT
This sequence comes from Gnetum montanum, assembly GCA_015680685.1. Lineage (NCBI taxonomy): Eukaryota > Viridiplantae > Streptophyta > Gnetopsida > Gnetales > Gnetaceae > Gnetum > Gnetum montanum. The sequence goes on along the minus strand of MNCI01037150.1, from coordinate 2,344,241 downwards.
CCTTATGAGTATATACTAAACTTTACCTATATCCTCCACCAGGATGAACAACTGTGTTGATGGGATTTAGAATGTAACATAGTGTGACCCCTTGATTGCTTAATCCCAAGCATGCTTCTTCATGCTCTCACACGAATTGGTATGCAGCACTTACAATTAGAGTACATTGTGCATGAACAAGATTCGAGAGATTATCAACCCATGGAGGTACAACGTCAAAGGGACCTACAATAGGAGAGACATTACAAATCTATTAAGAAAAAGTGATCTTAGGATGTCCTGTATGTCATAAGTGAAAACAAGAATAGTGAACCTGCCTCGAGAGGTTTTCCACATAACGATGTTCCTCTCGTTAACTTCAGTCAAGGATTTGTATATCAGAATCTTCACTCAACTGTTCATAACCTAGGTTTTGATACCAATGAACACAAAGGGTTTGAAAAAGGAACACAAACACATGACAATGATGGACATTCTGATCATAACCATGATTGAGGCTGTGACCACCAAAGAGGAAGTTACAACCACTATCATAGTGCCAGTCCTCCTTCCTCTTCATCTTCATCATCTCCTTCACCCTCTCCTTTGGGATCTAAATGCAATCATAAGGGAAGAGAGCATGAGGATGATGGTAGAAAAAATAGAGATCATAGACAAAATAGTCGAGAAAGGGGATGAGGGCAGTCTAGAGAAACACATCATGAAAGGAGGGAGAGTAGGGAACAACATAGGCATCATAGATGCCATAGACAATACGATCATGATGAACCCCTACTCACCACCCGAAGTATGTTAGATATAACAAAGGTTGTTAGGATTTCAAAAAGGCACCAATACGATAGTAGGATCAAAAGACTGGACATGAACAACATCCCATGATTTGAAGGGGGATACAATGATGATCCTCAAAACCATCTACAAGTATTTCACAATGCATGTTCCTTGCAAAATATAAAAAATGAGTGGCAAAAACTAAAATTTTTTCTAGAGACATTGATCAAGGAAGCGAATAGTTGATACTAGTTCTTAGAACCAAAATCCATTCATTGATGGAGTACCATGTTGGAGCTGTTCAACATTAAGTATCAAACGTACTCTCGAGTGTCCAACTTGCATAAGCAAATCCAAGGATGAAAATAAGGAATACACAAACCCTTGGATGCTGCCATGGGCTGATATTATGCATTATTACATCATTTCCTTGGCCATGGTTACTTCCAAAGGGAACAACTACGCCATCTTGTAGATGGGCTTAGGTATGAGATGTGAAGAACCATTGGGACTTATGCCTAAGGAATGCTATCTAAGCTTAGAGCCCACCAAATACAAAGATTGTTGGAGCAATTTTCCAAGGAGGAAGGTGAGTTAAGGAAAAGAGAAAGTGCAAAGGAACATAGCAAAGACCCTTCCCTTTGAAAGAAGGAAGTTAGATTTTATGAAGATGAAGAAGAGTCACCACTTGAAGAGATGGTGAATAGGAAGACTTTGCCCATTCAAAAATTTGCATCAAAAATATCGACAAAGGTAGATCAAATGTGGAATTCCATAGATGATAAATTTCAAACTATTCTCAAAATAGTAGAGAAGTCTAGAGAGTAGAGTAGCGATCAAGAGAAAAGGAAAAAGAAAGAAGCTAAATATGCACGTAACAAGGGTAAGGGCAAAGTTGCCATCATTGAGGAGGTTGTGGATTTAGACATAGACAATGATGACAGATGTAAGATATGCCAATATGACCATCCTAAAGGATGTTGCCCAGTAGTCTCACATTTGCAAGAGTTTGGGGCGTATGCATTAAACCCATGATTAAACAGATGGAAAACACCCTAAAGGTTACCTTATCCTTAAAGTAATCCAAGGTTGTTCTACCAACCCTTGACATATTCTCCAAGTGAAATCCACCACAACCAAATGAACAATATCAAAAATGGCAACACCACAATCATGGGGAATGTCATTACCATGTCAACAATACCCTTATCATCAACCTAACCCACATGGGTATTACGTTTAGTAGCTAATCTCTGCACATGAATCTACTAGTTATGTTGCTCCTCAGCCTCACTACCAGATGCACAAGAACTATAGAACTCCTTCCCCTAGGGATGATGTTCCACAATCATACTATCCTTCTCATCCAACTACACCTCTTCCACCCCTAGCTCCATTACCACCTACTCCAACCATGTAGGGTGAGCTTCCTGCCCAACAACAGCAACATAACACTACAAGGGCTATCAATCCTCAACCTAGTGTTGGTTGAAACAACCAATCAAAGAAAAGGCCTTTTTTTAGAATCAACACTCCAACCAAGTCCTTACAGCAACAAGTGGCTAATTATCCAAATACCTCACCATCATTCAAACCTTTGGAACTTCCTTCGAACCAAAGACCACATCCAACACATACTGTCATGCTAACGTATGCCACTACCAATTGGATTAAGGCTAGTCATCTTCTTAGGAAATTCTCTGATCCTGGAAATCCTATTATATATTTACAAATCACTAGGAATGAACCTTGCAAAGCTCTTTTGGATTCAGGTTCTGGTGTTAACTTAATCTATTAAGAAATATACAAAGCCTAGAACCTACCTCCACTAAAAGAAAGTAACATTCATTTATAGTTGGATGACCAGTGCATCACTGTCCCATTAGGACTAGTGGAGGACATTATCACCACTATTTATGGATGATCGTAGCTAGCCAATTTCCTAGTGATTCAAGTTAACAACTGTAAGGGGAAATTTTTAATCATAATGGGAAGAGCATGGCTAAGAACGATTGATGCATGCCTAGAAATACGTGATCTTTCCCTAGAGATATCAAAGGAAAATGCATTTGGAAAGATCAAGAAGAAGAAATTTCCATGAATTGCATACAGTGATAGAGGGTGCAACTATGTGCAAAAGTCCTAGTTTGTACAATGCTTAACACTGCTTGCATGCAGCTAGGAAGGCGCCTAGTGGCTGATAATTGACTAAGAGAGTAATTCAACTATATGCATGGAACTAGTTGAGAGCTTGACTTACACCTATATCAATAGCATAGATACATTAGAGCAAGTCCATTGCCAACTTCCAAGCCTTGACATTGAAAATATCAACTAGGGGAAGCTGAAAATCCCTAAAGAGTTTAAGCAAGAGCCCCTCAAATTAAAAATGTTGCCCATTGGTATGGAATATACATTTCTCAAGAATGGAGAACTGGTAATAATTAATGCTAAGCTCATTTGTCAACAAAAAGAAAGACTGTTGATGATGATAAAGAAATGGTTGAAAGCCTTTGCTTGATCATATCCTGAATTAACCAGAATAGATCCTAGGATATGTCAACATAGAATTTACACTGACCCCTCCATGAAACTTCGATGACAACTGCAAAGGTGATTGAATCCAAAGCTTAAGCAAGTGGTTAAAGAAGAAATTGAACAACTTCTAAAAGCTGAGTTCATCTACCCCATTGCTGATAGTGAATGGATTAGCCCATTAGTCATTGTGCCTAAAAAGGGAGGTAAATGGAGGGTGTGTATAGACTTTAGGCTACTAAACATGGAAAAATTTAGATACCATTTCCCATTGCCATTCATCAACCAAGTCTTAGATACCATTGTAGGGAATTACTACTATAGTTTTTGGATGGTTACAGTGGATATAATCAAATTCAAATAGCACTAGAAAACCAAGCTAAGACTACATTCACAAGTCCTTGCGGGACATTCGCATTAAGGAAGATGTCATTTGGCTTGTGCGATTCCCCAGAGACATTTCAATGTCTAGTTCTAAGTATATTTTAGCAACATATAGGGAATGGTATGGAGGTCTTTATGGATGATTTCTCCACCTATGGAGCAAACTTTGAACAAGCATTTGACCGATTAGATTAAGAACTGAAACAATGTGTAGAAACCAACTTAAGGCTCAATTGGTAAAAAAGCCATTTAATGGTCTAAGAAGGCATTGTGTTAGGGCATAAGATTTCACAAACAAGGATAGATGTAGATCTCAAAAATATTAAAGTCATTCAAGGAATCACTCGTCATCCTAAAACTATAAAAGGTATCTAATCATTCTTTGGACATACTGGCTATTATATATGCTTCATCGAGAACTTTTCAAACATTGAAAAACCATTGGCAGAATTTATGAAGAAGGACGTACCCTTTGAATGGACCAAGGGATGTGAACTAGCTTTCCAAACCTTGCAGTAGAAGCTCATAGAAACCCCCATTTTACAAGCTCTTGACTAGTTCAGAACATTCCACATAATGATTGATGTATCCAACTTTGCTTTAGGAGCTATACTTACATAGCTAGATGATCAAAAATGACCCTATTACATTCACTGTGCAAGTCGAAGTATTGTTGGTGCATAGCTCAACTACACCACAACAAAAAAAGAGTTAATGGTTATCGTGTTTTCACTAGAAAAATCTAGGCACTATGTATTAGGCTATAAGATATTTGTACATATGGATCATAGTGTAATCTAATTCCTGATGAATAAACCAATAGCGAGCCCTTGCATCATACAGTGGCTTGTGATCTTACAAGAGTTGAACCTTACAATGATCAATCATAAAGGCACCGAGAATGTTGTTGCTAATCATTTATCTTGGTTACAATGGGACAACAAAGAGGATGAATATCCAATCTTTGACTACTTCCTTGATGAACTCCTATTTGTAGGTGTAGTAAACAATCAATTAACCACAAAGACAAATTGGTATAGTAGCATTCTTACCTATCTTCTTACATAAGAAATACCACAAGGGTTGGACATTAAAAGGAAACAACAGTTTCTTCAAAAAGTCAAATATTTCATGGAAATCAATGGACAACTTTATAAGGTATGTTTTGATGGCTTGGTTCAATGGTGTGTTCCTAATGTAGATCAATTGTCAGTTCTTCAAGACACTCATGAGGGCCCTTTTTGTGGTCATTATGTTGGGAGACAAACAACCATTAAAATCTTGCTTGCAGGATATTATTGGCCTACATTGTTTCAGGATGCTCATCATTTCATCCAATCTTCTGAGCATTGCCAACACGATGGGGGAATGACTGCTAGAATGGAGGGTTCACAACAATGGATTCAACCTTTATAACCCTTCAACATAAGGGGTATTGATTTTATAGGGCCTATCACACCAATGTCCAATGGAAAATCCTACATCATTATTATTGTTGACTATTTTATAAAATGGGTAGAAGTAGCCACTATTATGGACTGTACATCATCTACCATTGCATGATTTGTTCAACAAAAAATCGTAAACAAGTTTGGCATGCCACGTGCACTTATTTTTGACAATGGTACACATTTTATAGGTGCAAATTTTCGAAAGTTGATGCAACACTTAGGAGTTGAGCATAAATTGACTACACCATATCATCCTCAATCGAATGGTCAAGATGAAGTCACCAATAGAGAGATCACAAAAACATTGACATGGACCATTAGCAAATATAGGTGATACTGGAGCACCAAACTAAACGATGCTCTTTAGCCATACTTCTCCATATGGAAACTCCCTATAGGCTACTCTCCCTACGAGTTAGTGTATGGTAAATTTCCAACACTTCCTATCCAAGCTGAACTTCATACACTATCTACAGCATGTGACCTTAACCTTGACCTTAGTCTAACATAGAAAGAATGATTAATAAAACTTAACTTGCTAGATGAAAATTAATTAGCTACCCTATCATCCAAGAAATTGCACAAGGCCTTTAACAAACAACGTCATGACCTAAGAATTAGGAAAGTCAAATATCAACCAGGAGATAAGGTGTTGTATTGGAATCCCATACATGTGCCACAACGAACTAAATTTTAAACACTATGGAAAGGACCTTATATTATTCATGAAACTTTCCCTTTAGGGGCCATGATGATCTATAAACCTGAAAGCCTGAATAAGAAATTATTGGTCAACATCCAGCAAACCAAACTTTTCCATGAGCCTACAATGGCCAATACTAACACTACCCTTGTTAATGGACAACCTTTCTCATTATTTTTGATCTCCTCCTTCCAACTCACATTGGGAAGATGGTCATCAATGTTAGTCATTCCGAGCCTTAGTTTCTTTTGTCTTTTTTGTTTTACACATTTTTGTTTTACACCATCGTTAAAATTCACTACATCTTCCTCTATTACATTTTATTTGATTTACTCTCATTTGTCATATAATAAGTGCTCATGATGGTGGATTGTACTACAATGGTGTTCATTGTTAATGTTTGGTTTTTACATTTGACTTTTATTGTTGATACTAAGATATGGTTTCTTTTGATAAGACAGGTAATGAGTCCACATCACCCATCCATCCATACAACTCTATGGTCTCCCTTTGTTTTGGAAATGTAGTGTCCATTTTTCTAAGTAAACTTATTAATGAATTGGTGGCTTAGTATCATTAAAACCAAGGAAAGATTCAAATGGATTGAAAAGTATGTGACTTCAAGGGGATTCAACACATTTATGTTGGCTATTCTCTTGGGTACTTGGATATTTTTCATAGGTTTGCCACCATTCCGCTAGTGAGCAATATTGGGAAGTTGACTAAATCAAATAAGTCCTTACATGGTGTGGTTCTCACTCAAAAAAATAAAAAATAAAAAAATTCATGGGAATTCAAAGGATAACCCTTAGACATAATAAAAAAACATGGGCTACAAGCACTAGTTATGGCACTAGAACAACATGTTACCCATGCTTGAAGGTTCCCTCTAACTAAGGTCCTTTATTGCTTCTCTATCTTTCTCTTGTTGGAATGTTGGTGGCTCTATGGAAGCATTCTCATTACTTCAAGAGGATGGATTGGTCAAGTGTGTTGATGTGAGGTCACTAGATGTGGTTAGTTTTAATCTAGATTTGGGTAGAATTTTATTAAGTAACCTTAATCACATACTACATGAGGGACTTTACACAACCTTGATTTTAGGATTCCATTCCATTCCATTCTCTCTTTTCGTATTGCTTTCCATATTCCACCTCATTATTGATTTTACAATTAGTCTATATCTTGGTTGACGCATTGTTATTCTTTGGTAAACTATTGTGGGTAAGTTCTTAAGCATTGTTTCCATATGTCATTCTTAGAGCCTATGAACTCTTTGGTTTGTAGGTTTGTTAGGGCATAAAGGGCATGAGCTTGCTTTGAGGAGGACCCACTAGCATTCCTTTTTGGTGTAATTGTTAAGCTTTCTTTCTTAAACATTTCCTGCAATCAACTATTTCTCATTTCACCCCATCAATGACATCCATTTTTGTTTTGTTATAATTTCTTCATCATTGTTAGTTCTCTCATCTTTCTTGTTCTTTCAATTTCCATCCCATTGCTATCGGAGGTTCACTCTTAGTCATGGGGGTCACCATTCCAAATTTTTTTTCATTCCATTACTTTTCTTACACCTATACCTTGGGTAGTTATCAGTTACAAACCTCTAACCTAGTATTTTCCATACCCACAACCTAACCAATGTGCTTCATATTGAGGCAAGGTATCAATTGCATTATATCTTATCTATCCTTGCTAATTCATGACTGTGTTGTATGTGTAGATGGCGATCACATGAACAATGGACTAGGATAGGAGGGAGCACTCAGGATGGATTGGAGCTAGAGCATTTACATGAAGAACATGCTTAATCTTGTGGCCAGTAATGAACAACAATGTGCACAATTTTGATAGTAGCAACAATGCACATCATTTTCTTTTTTTAGTCTCTCTCTCTCTCTCTCTCTCTTCAAACTATCAAATGAGGGTCTAGATGTCATCTATGTATAGTGTTCACCACAATGGTTATGAACATAAATGCTATAATATGTTTGTCGATCCATTCACCAGGCACTTTGAGTCTATCATTTCATGTCACCGTCAATTGTCATTTAGTCAATAATCCCATACCTTCCCAATATTTTGTAAGGAACTCAAGGATGAGTTTTAATTCAATCATGGGGATATGATGATTCGTGATATCGGGACCGCGATATTGCATTCGTGATATCAATTCCATGATATTGGAGCCTACCAAGTGATATCAGACACCCAATGTTAGAACCTGTCTCATTGCCTATAAATAAGATATTGGGGCACTTGGTTTGGAAGTTGTTTTAGTTCCTTACTTGAACTCTTGCAGTTTTCCCTTTCCAAAGTTAGAATTATTTCTGAGTGCCCACAATAGGATTCATAGAGTGAATTGATCTTTATTCAAGCATTATGTACTTAAGCATACCTTGTGTCTGGAAATAAAGACAAACTTTGTGATAAACCTTGCAACATTTAGAATAGCTTATCTATTGCATTTAATGTTATTTATAGTTAGTTTAGGCTTTCGTTATGTTAATTGATGTTATTTTTATAGAATTATTAATTTTGAACAAGTAAGCACACTCAGTACGACCACTTCGAGCATACGTGGAACACTTGGTAACCCGGTAATGACTAGCATTTGGTAATCCCAGTAGAGTTACATTGGTTCAGGATGTGTCTAGCAAGTGGGAATGGATGCTGGTGTTAGGACTAGTTAGAACCTATTTGATTAGTTAAATTAAATTAGTTACTCACTCATTTCACTTATCCATTAGGAACATAAAACATAAAAAACCATAAAAATCATATACCTCAAGTCTACTTAATCATACAATTACACCTTACAAGCTTGAGAAGACAATGATCACTAACCCATCCTTGTTCCGTGAAGGTGCATAAGCACTTAGTCCTTGGAATTCACCCAAACCATGTGTGAACACTTGTATTCATATTGTTGGGCATAGGGATACCTCGCTGCTCATCACTTGGAGAAATTCAAGCACTATGTGCTTGGGTACAATTTGTTCATGTACACAAACCATTTTGCAATTCACTTCCTCATAAATAAGACAATGGTAAGACTGTGCATCATCTGATGGATTATGATCTTGCAAGAACTCAATTTTATGATAGTAGATAAAAAGAGAACCAAGAATGTGACTGCTAATGACTTGTCTTGGTTGAGATGGGACAACAAAGAGGAGGAGAACCCACTTTTTGATCAATTTTTTGATAAACTTATCTTATCTAGGGCTATAACTGAATAAATATCCAATGAGCCTAACTGGTATGATGCCATTCTCACCTATCTTCTCACTCAGGAGATGTCATAAGAGTTAGATAGTAGAAAGAAATAATAGTTTTCTTCATCAGGGAAAACACTTCATGGAGATCAACAAACATCATTACAAGTTGTGTACTAATGGCTTGGTTCATTGGTGTATTCCTAATGTTGATCAACTATGTATTCTATAAGATGCTCACAAGGGTCCTTGTTGGGGCCACTATGTTGGGAGATGCATAGCCACTAAGATCCTAATGACAAGGTCTTATTGGCTAACACTATTCAGGGATGCTCACCAATTCATTCACTCTTGTGGACATTACCAACATAATGATGGAATGACCACTCATATGAAGAAACATCTGTAGTGGGTCCAACCACTGGAACCCTTTGATGTCTTAGGCATTAACTTCATGGGTTCCATCACATTAATGTTAAATGTAAATGTGTACATCATAGTCATTGTTCACTATTATATGAAATGGGTAGAAGTAGAAACTATCACCAATTGTACATCTTTTATAGCTACTTTATTTGTATAATAACATGTTGTAAATACGTTTGGTATGCCATGTACACTTATTTTTGACAATGATACTCTCTTTATAGGTACTACCTTTTAGAAGCTCATGCAATGCTTGGTGGTTGAATATAAATTAACAACACTTTACCATCCCCAAGCCAATGATCGTGTGGAGGTAACAAATAGGAAAATCACTAAGATCTTGATAAGAATAGTTAGAAAATATAGGAGACACTGGAGCACGAAACTAAACAATGTCCTTTGGGCCTACCACTCCACATGGTAACTCCCTATAGGTTATTCTTCCTATGAGCTGGTGTATGAAAAACTACCAACTCTTCCTATTCAATCTGAGCTTTGTACACTTTTAACAGCTTGGGATCTTGACCTTGACCTAAGTCTAGAACAAAAACATAGACTAATGAATCTCAACCTTATAGAAGAAAAGTGATTGACTATCCTATCATTTAAGAAGTTACACAATGAATTCAATAAGCAATGCCATGATCTCAAAATTAGGAAAGTAAAATTTCAAGTAGAAGATAAGGTCCTTTACTAGAATCCCACACATTTGCCACAACGTTCTAGACATTATGGGAATGGCCTTACATCATCTATGAAACCTTTTCTTCTAGGGCCATGTTAATATAAAAATCTAAAAGCCCAAATAAGAGGATGAAGAAGAGTCACCACTCGAAGAGATGGTGAATATGAAAACTTTTCCTATCCAAAAGATGACATCAAAAGTATCAACAAAGGTAGACCAAATGTGAGATTCCCTAGAAAATAGATTTCAAACTGTTCTTAAAATAGTAGAGGAGTCTAGAGAGCAAGGTAGTGAGAAAAGAAAACAGAAAGAGGCTAAACATGCACATAGCAAGGGTAAGGGAAAAGTTGCCATCATTGAAGAGGTTGTGGATTCAAAAATAATAATGATAGTGGATGCGAGATATGTCAATATGACCATACTAAGGGATGTTACCCTATAATATCACATCCACAGGAGTCTAGGGTGTATGCACTCAACCCATGATTAAACAAAAGGCAACTACCCTGAAGGTTATCGTATCCTCAAGGTAACCCAAGGTAGTTCCACCAACCCTTAACATATTATCCAAGTGGAGCTCCACCACAACCAATTGAGTAGTATCAATAGTGGCAATATCCACAATCATGGGGAATGCCACCACCAAGGCAATAGTATCCTTATCGACAACCTAACCCATATGGATATTACGTGCAGTAGCTAGTCTCTCCATGTGACTCTACTGGTCACATTACTCCTCAACCTCACTACCAAGCTCGTGAGTATTATAGGACTCCTTCTCCTAGGGGTGATGTTTCACAAACATACCACCCTTCTTATTTGACCACATATCTTCCACCAATAGCTTCATTACCACCTGCTCCAGCTATGTAGGGTGAAATCCCTACCCAGTCATAGCAACGTAACACCATAAGGGTTGTTAACTCTCAATCTACTGTTGGTTCTAACAACTGCAAGAAGAAAAGACCTTTCTTTAGAATCAATAGTCCAACCAAGACCTTGGAATCACAAGTAGCTAATTCCTTAGATGCTTCAGTATCAATCAAAACTTCAGAGCCACCTTTAACCCAATCACCGCACTCAATGCATAGGGTCATGCTAACACATGTTGTCACCAATTGAATCAAAGCTAGCCACCTTTCTAGGAAATTCTTTGATCCTTGGAGTCCTCTGATATACTTACAAATTGCTATAAATGCACCGTTCAAGGCTCTTTTGGATTCAGGTTCCACTCTCAACTTGATTTCTCAAGAAATGTACAAGGCTTGGAACCTACCTCCATTGGAAACGATCAACATCCATCTAGAGTTGGCTGATTAGTCCATCACTATCCCATTGGGACTGGTGAAAGACATTGTTATCACTATTTGTGGGTGGTTGTACCCAACTAACTTCCTAGTGATTCAGGTAAACAATGGTAAGGGGTACTTCCCAATCATAATGGGAAGAGCATGGCTAAGCACCATCAACGAATGCCTAGGAATCTGTGATATTTCCCTAAAAATATCAAAGAAAAATACATTTAGAAATATTGAGAAGAAAAAATTTCCATGCACCACATATAGTAACATAGGATATAATTACGTGCGGAGGTTATGATTTGTGCAAATTTTAGCATTAACTGCATGCAATTAGTGTGCACAAGTGATTAACATAGAAAGATGGCTATATGAATCAACCACATGATAGGAAGACACCCAGTGGCTGATAGCTAATCAAGAAAGAAATTCACTTATATGCATGGAACCAATTGAGGGTTTGACTTGTGCTTACATCGATAGCATAGACATATTAGAGCAAGTCCACTACCAACTTCCAAGTCTTAACCTTGAAAATATCAACTTGGGGATGTTGGAAGTTCCTAAGAAATTTAAGCAGGAGCCCCTCAAGCTAAAACCATTGCCCACCAGTATGGAATACACATTCCTTAAAAATGGAAAACCAGTAATTATCAACACTAAGCTTGCTCATCAATAGAATGAAGAACTGCTGAAAGTAATAAATAAATGGTTAGAAGCCTTCACTTGGTCATATCCTAAATTAAATAGAATAGATCCTACGATATGCCAATATAGAATTTACATTGACCCCTCCATGAAGCCTCAAAGACAACCGTAGAGGTGATTAAACTCTAAGATGAAGCAAGTAGTTAAGGAAGAAATCGAACAACTTCTCAAGGCTGGGTTCATATACCCCATTGTTGATAGCGAATGGGTTATCCCCTTAGCTATTGTGCCTAAAAAGGGAGGTAAATGGAGGGTGTGTATAGATTTGAAGCTACTAAATATGGTAACATTCAAAGATCATTTTCCATTGCCATTTGTTAACCAAGTATTAGACACCATCGCAGGGTATCGCTATTACAGTTTTGTGGATGGATATAGCAGATATAACCAAATACAAATAGCCCCAAAATACTAAGCCAAGACTACATTCACCAATCCTTAGGAACCGTTCACATACAAACAGATGGCATTTTTCTTGTGCAATGCCCCTGCAACATTTCAACGACTAGTTTTAAGCATATTCCAATAGCAAATAGAGAATGGTGTGGAGGTCTTTATGGACAACTTCTCTACTTATGGAGCAAACTTTGATCAAGCCTTGGACTAGCTAGAGAAGGTGTTAAAAGGATGTGTAGAAATCAATTTGAGGCTCAACTAGCAAAAAACCCATTTGATGGTCCAAGAAGGCATAGTACTAAGGCACAGAATCTCACACATAGGGATAGAGGTAGACCTTGAGAAAATCAAAATTATCCAAGGAATTACCATCAAGTGGAAACTATCAAAGATATTTAGTCATTCCTTGGACATACTTGCTACTATAGGAGATTAATTAAGAACTCTTCAAAGGTTTCCAAACCATTGGTGGAATTAATGAAAAAGGACATACCTTTTGAGTGGACCAAGGAATGTGAATTAGCTTTCCAAACATGGAAATAAAAGCTAGTAGAAACACCCATTCTACAAGCTTTTGACTGGTTCAAACCACTCCATATCATGATTGACACGTACAAAAATGCTTTAGGAGCTGTACTTACATAGTTAGATGACCAAAAGCATCCTTATTACATCCACTATGTAAGTAGAAGTATCACTGGTGCACAACTTAACTACACTACCACAAAGAAAGAATTAATGGTTGTAGTGCAATCTTCTGAATATTATTGGCCTACATTATTTCGGGACGCCCATCATTTTGTCCAATATTGTGAGTGCTATCAACATGATGAGGGAATGACTGCTAGAATGGAGGATCTACAACAATGGATTCAACCATTATAACCCTTTAAAATTTGGGGAATTAATTTTATGAGGCCAATTATACCAATGTCTAATGGAAAAGCTTATATTATTTTTTTCATTGATTACCTAACAAAATGGGCCGAAGTAGCTACTATTAAAGATTGTACATCATCTACAATTGCACAATTTGTTCAACAACAAATCATAAATAGGTTTGGTGTGCTACATGCAGTTATTTCAGAAAATGGTACACACTTCACAGGTGCAACTTTTTAGAAATTAATGCAATGCTTAAGGGTTGAGCATAAATTGACTAAACCATACCACCACCAAGTGAATAGTCTAGCAGAAGTCACCAATAGGGATATTACAAAGATATTGACAAGAACTATTAGCAAGTTTAGGTGAGATTGGAGCACTAAACTAAACGATGCTCTTTGGGCATACCACTCCGCATGGAAACTCCCTACAAGCTACTCTCTCTATGAGTTAGTGTACGGTAAATTACCAATGATTTCCATTGAAACTAAGCTCCGTACACTATCCAAACCATGTGACATCAACCTTGACCTTGATCTAGCATAGAAACAATGATTAGTAATCCTTAACTTTCTAGATAAAAATCGATTAGCTGCCCTGTCATCTAACGAATTGTACAAGGCCTTCAATAAACAATGTCATAACCTAAGAATTAGGAAAGTTAAATATTAGCCAGGAGATAAGGTTCTCTACTAGAATCCTACACATGTGCCATAATGTACTAAATTTCAAACAGTGTCAGAAGGACCTTATATTATTTATGCAACTTTTCCTTCAAGGGCCATGATAATATACAAACCTAAGAGCCTGAATAAGAATATTTTGGTCAACATGCAACAAACCAAACCTTTCCAGGAGCTTAGGAAAACTAGTACACATGCTACCTCTGTTAGTTGACAACCTTGCTCACTATTTTAGATCTCCTCCTTCAAACTCAATCATGGGGGAGATGGCTACCTATGCTAACCATTCTAGGCCCTCAGTTCTTTTCGAATTTTTTTTTACACATTCTTTCAAATTTTCTTATTTTTGTTTTACACCATCATTCATGTTTTTATTTTTTCTTGTTTGCTTGATTTACTTTTATTTGTCATCTAATAAGTGCTCATGATGGTGGATTGAATTATATCATATTGATTGCTAATGTTCTGGTTTTACCTTTGAATTATGATGCTGATATTAAGGTATGGTTCTTTTGCTAAAATAGGTAATGATTTCACGTCGTCCACTCATCCATACAACTCTATGGTCTCCTTTTGCTTAGAACTGGATAGTCCCCTTTTTCTAAGTAAATTTATTAATGAATTGGTAGCTGGGTACTTTTCAAACCAAGGAAAAACTCAAAGGATGAAAAGGGTGTGACTTCAAGGGGATTCAATGCATTTGTGCTAGCCATTCTCTTGAGTGCTTAGATGCTTGTTTCTTGGGTTTTCTAGCATTTTGACATTGTTCAAAAATCAGGAAAACAAGTGAATAAAAATAAGTCTTTGCATGGTGTGGTTCTCACACAAAAAAAAGGAGAAAAGTAAGAATTCAAAGCACACCCCTTAGACATAATAAAGCAATATGGGCTACAAGAACTGGTTATAAAACTAGAAAGACATGTTACCCATGCCTGAAGGTTCCCTCTAACTAAGGCCCTTTCTCACTTCCTGCTTCTCCATCTTGCTCTCCTCAGGATGGTGGTCACTCTTTTTGAAGGCATTCTTTTTGCTTCAAGAGGATGAATTGGCTAGGTGTATTGATGCGAGGTCACTGAATGTGGTTGGTTTGAGTCTAGATTTGGGATGAATTTCTACTCAGTCATCTTAACCATGAAATACACAAGGGGCTTTACACAACCTTGTTCTTGGGATTCCATTCCATTCTCTCCTCTCCATCTTTCTTCCCATTTTCCACCTCATTGTTAGTTTTATCATTAGTCCATTTTGGGTTGTTGCATTATTTTTCTTTGGTGAATTCTTCTAGGTAAGTTTTAAACTCTTGCTTCTAAATGAAATTCCTAGAGCCTACGGACTCTTTGGTTTGTGTGTTTGTTAGGACATAAAAGGCATGAGCTTGCTTTGGGGAGGACCCACTGGCATTCCTTTTTAGTTCAATTGTTAAGTTCTTTTCCTTAAACATTTCCTGCAATCAATCATCTCTTGTTTCATTTTCATCCATGACATCCATTTCATTGGCATTGCAATTGTTATATTTTCCCATCTTTCTTGTTCCTCATAGTTTTCCATCTTATAGCTACTAGAGGTTCACTCTTAGTGGTGGGGCCCCTAGCACAATTTTTTTAATTTTTTCCATTTTACTATTCACCTAACCCCTACACCTTGGGTAGTCACTTGTGATAAATCTCCAAACCAATTTCTACCATAACCACAACTTGGTCAATGCACTTCACATTGAGGCAAGGTATCAACTGCATTGTGGTTTATCTATCCTTGCTCATTTGTGATTGTGTTGTATGTGCAGATAGTAATCATACAAACAATGGACTAGGCTTGGAGGAAGCACTCAGGATGGACCAAAACTTGAGCATTTACAAAAGGAGCAAGTTTGGTGGTGTGGCTATGGATAAACAATGGAAGGCACAATCTTAGTATTCGAGGAAACAAGCTTCATTTTCTTTCTCTCTTTCTTTACAAGCTTCCAAATAAAGGCTTGGATGTCATTTATGTACAAGTGTTCACCACAATAGTCATGAACACTAATGTTGTAATATGCTTATTGATTTGTTCACTGGGAACATTGAGTCTATCATCCCATTCCACCATCAATTTTTAATTAGTTAATAATCCCATACCTTCCCAATATTTTGTAAGGAACTTAAGGATGAGTTTTCATTCAGTTGTGGGGCTATGATGAGAGTGGTTACTCTAGTAGTTATTCTAATTATTAGAGTGGTTATTCTAGTAGTTACTCTAATTATTAGAGTGGTTACTCTAGCAGCTAGTAGTTATTCTAATTATTAGAGTGGTTACTCTAGTGGTTACTTTAGCAGTTATTCTAATTATTAAAGTAGTTGCTCCCAAGCCTATAAATACAATGCCCAGGCGCAAAATTGGGAGAAGTCTTTTAGCCATAAAGTAGCGAAACTCTTGTAGTCTATTTGAAAGTTAGAATATTTTCCAAGTGCCTACAGTAGGAGGTCTAAGTATGGATGGATCTTTATTCGAGCATTATGTACCTAAGCATACCTTACGTACAGCAATAAAGACGAGCTCTTTGATTCATCCTTGCAGCACTTGAGATTTATTTTCTTACGCATTTATTTTATTTTATTTTAGTATGCATTTATTTTATTTTATGCACTTTACATTTCTATTATTAGCACAACAATTCAGTTTGATCAATTAAGCAAATTGTTAAATTACATGAGCACAACCACTTCGAGCATGTGTGTAATGCTTGGTAACCCAGTAATGATTAGCGTTTGGTAATCCCAGAAGTGTTGCACTGGTTTATGATGTGTACAACAAGTGGGAATAGATGCTGGTGTTAGGATTAGTTAGAACATTACTTAACGTGCAGTTAAGTTAAATTAGTCACTTAGTTACCTCTCTCCTTCCCTACTAGTATAGGACATAAAAACATAAAAGCTATAAAAATTATATGCCTCAAGCTTACTTAACCATACAATAATGACATACAGGTAAGCTTGGGAAGACAATGATCAACCAACCCATCCTTGTTCCACAAGGGTGCATAAGCACTTAGTCCTTGAAACTTGACCGGATCATGCGTGAAACGCTCATATTTGTATGGTTGAGCATAGGGGTACCTCACTGCTCATCAGATATTAATCTATAGTATTATAATTTTATTTCTAGATTATTTAAATATTCTAATTCCTATTTTTGATTAATGAATTCTTATTCTTGGATATGAGTCCACACATAACTCCATTAGGTGGCAATAATGGTGGTTGCAATGGATAATTCAATAGCTAGAACCTAATGGTGTTGATCAGATCTTATAGCCTAACATACAATATTCTTTTAATAAATATAGAACATACTTATTTTGAGTGAATCATATGTTTCTCATTAACTAATTAATTTAAAAACTAAGAAAACATTTTATTATGCTAAGTTTTTAATTTTCAAATTTGATTTTCAACTAAATATTAACATGGTGTATCAATTGAGCATTCTCCTTGATAATCACTATATCATCAACATATAATAACATAATTACATATATCTATAATTCCTTTATTTTCATAACATAAATAATAGCACCTACATTATATCATTTGAATCCCATTTCATGTATAAATTCATCAAATTTCATGTAACATTATTAAGAATATTACTTTAATCCATAAAATGACATTTTTAGTCTATAGACATAGTAATTAAAATTTGAATATACAAAGCCTTCTAGTTGATGCATAAAGATTTATCCTTATAGATCTTCATATAGAAAAGTAGATTTTACATCTATCTAATACAATTTACAATCATAAGATGCTTCTAAAGATAAGATACATAGTGTGGTCCTCTACTTCAAAATGGATGTAAAGGTTTCTTAATAATCAATATCCTTTTGTTTTTTATAGCTCTTAGCAATTAATCAACCCTTGTATGTATCCATTATGTTAATTTTTATTTTTATATGAAAAAGACAATTACATGTTAATTTTTTTGATTATGATAAGCTCTTATGTAGTTTCCATGTATTAGTTTTCATTAATACATTATATTCTTCCTTCACTATTTCATATTCATCTTTGTTTTATATAGATTTTTGTACCCTTATAGGTTCTGAAACTTCAAATATCATTTATAATTTAGTGATATTAGTATGATCTTTAGTTATAAATATTTTTTCACTTGTTCTTTTTATTATCATTTCATTGATATGTTCTAACTTTATCAGTCTTAAGTCTTTCAAATGAATTTTGAACCGTTTTGGTTGTTATCATGTTGAGGATCCCATGGAATTAGAGTTATTAGTTACACTAGTTTTTTCATCATGATTTTCATAAAAGATGACAAATTTTTATGAGTCATCATTATATTTATTGGGAATCATTCTAGTAAGTTTAGTAGCATCAAGACTCATGGTATTACTAAGGGAGTATCAAAGATGTTTTCAAATAATACATCAAGTAAATTTAGTAGTTTTTGATCCTTTATATCTCATAGTTGGTAGGCTTTTTAATCTATAAATAACTAAGAAATCATACAATGGCTCTATGGTTCAATTTTCCATGGTATTTTTTTGGAACCTAAACATAACAAGTCTTACTAAATGTATAAAGATGAGATTTTGGCAATTTCCTATTGTTAGATCACCATTTAATTAGAGGGATGTCATTCAAATATGTAATTGGAATTTTATTAATAATATGAAAAGTATAGTATGGAATGTATATCCATGATATTTTTGACATTTAAACATCATTGGGGAAGTTCTTATCATTGGTCATGGGCTTGTTGCCCTAATTGTGCTTTACTTCTTCAATGCACCCAAGAATGCAAACTTTAGCCTTAGGTTGTTATGGCTTTTTATCTTTCTTTTTATCTTGGCTCTTAGGATCCTCCTGTGGTTTACTTATGGAAGTAGCCTGAGTTGTAGAAGTCATGGGAATTGAGATATGAAAGTGGGCTTCAATGGGTCCACTTCCTTTCCTAACTTGGCTTGGATGTCACCTTTGTTATTAAGCTTCTTCTTATGGTTCTTCCTTTGCTTAGTTGAGGCCTTCTAGTTGTTATCGATTATGTGGAAGGAAGAAGTCATGGCATTGGCTACCATGGAAGGTCACTATTCAGTTGTATCATCTAGTTGGATTATGTTTGGTTTGGGCACCCTCATGACAAAAGGCTCCCTTGGAGGTGTTTACAATGGTACTCACAATGAAAGGGGATCTTGAGCTGGTGGAAATCAAAGAGGCCCTTCCATCATGAGGGAGTACCTAAATCACAAATGATTCCCTCATAAGTTTTCAATTGTCATTAACATTAAATGTCGATATGACGTATGCATTGTTATTGGCATTCAATGGGTCCTTGTACACTTGCATCAATTGATTTTATGGTCAAATGGGTGTGATGAAGAATATGAACATGGTAATCATAACCAAAGAAAGTACATTGTCAACCTCTCTATCATTAAGTTTTATAATAGTTACATTTAAAATTTTCATATAACAAACACATCCAAAGACTTTTAAATAAAACAAATTTGAAACTTTACTATAAAGATGTTCATATAATTTTATTTGATGGAGTAATCAACTTATTCAATAAGTATGTAACAACATGGATTATTTTATTCTAATTTTCATTTAAAATGGAGGCATGCTTCAACAAACATCTTAATATTTTTTGAATGACACCATTTTTATTTTAGTAGTATCATTGAAAAAGTCCAAGTTTTCGTCCTTACAACTAATCATGAAAAACATCCTCTCTATGGTAGAAAAAGGATAAGACCTTGTCCTTGTTCAAAAGCACCCTCATATATTTTCACTCCTTACTAAAGGAGTTTTTATAAGAAGAAGGAAAAAGCTCTCTTTAAACACAAAAGATCACATCAATTAGAAATAATAAAAAAAATAAAAACATTGAAAGCTTCATATCCTTGAGTCTCCAAAACAAAACAAATTAATTCTCTAGAAAATAAATTAATTATTTAGCTTTCATTGAGAGAGAATACATAATCTATTCTTCTCTTGTTTTAAAATATGTGTTAAAAATATTTGGGATTCTTCTTTTATCATTTCTAATAACCTAGTTACTTTTGTTTGACAAATTCTTCCTTCTTAGTCTAAATTAGATTTATATATGACTTGTTAGTCTCTAGTTAGTTCTAAGTCTTCAATAAAATTTTAGCTATATTATATTCTTTATCAAACCATTATTGATTGTTTAAATTTTTGCTTTTGGAAATATTGAGAGCAACTATAATTAGAGTTTTTATAACACCAACACTTGAATTTTAAATTTTTTGGATTTTATTTTGCATTTGTGAAAAGCTATTAGATGATTTTTCCAAATTTATGCATGCTTTGCATAATTTTAGATGTTTTTTCCTAAGCTTTGTGCATAGTTTGGATGTTTTTTCCAAATTTATGCATGCTTTGCGTAATTTAGATGTTCTTTTCTAAACTTATGCTTACTTTTTTTAAAATTTATGCATAAATTGAGGTTTAAAAAGCATAATATTTTCAAATTATGCAGAAATATCATTTACCATGAAAAGCAAAAAAGAATCTGCATTATGAATTTACAAATGTTGATGGAATTAATACTTCAATAATTAAAATTAGGAAATAATTACTCTATTATGAAATCATGTTCAAGAGAACATGGTAATATTATTATTAATGATATATCAAATAGTTATAAAGGATATGAATTATGAAATAGAAATGTTGATCAAGCTTGCCATTTGTATAGCCATGATGAAAATCAACAATTGTCAAAAACATATGAGAGCAATCAAGAATCTTTGGATCATGCTAAGGATGTTATATTGGATGATGTTAATGATCAATATCCTTTCAAAAAAATTTATTGGAGAATGCATACTTTTAACCTTATGATGCAAATGAAAGGTATAGCTATAACAATTATGTTAACTTTTGTAAGGATGAGAAGCAAAAGACTATTTTTGGAGTTAGTTATTTAAAATATATTAATAGAGGTTAATTTTGTAAACTTTGATGAGAATATTAATTCTTTTATTTTATTAAATATTTATATTTTTATGTTTATTTTTTATTTAATTTATGTAAAAACAAACAGTGCTATTATTGGAAGTTGAATGTTTTTCTAAATCCTCTTATTTCTAATAATGGTTATTATATCATATTAATATATTAAGCAATGATGTTTTATTTCGTATTCAAGAAACATGATATATTATTTGTATTTCATATTAAAACTATATGATATTATGAATTTAAAGTATAAAAGATGTTATAAGTTTAAAAGTGTATTTTATTTTCAAAAAGTTTGAATGTGATCAGAGAAAAGTTGTACAAAAATCATACAAATCCTATTTAGCTAATTTTATTAGCTATTTATTGAACCTAGCTATAAATATTTCAAGGAATTAGCTATATTGAAATACATAATAACATACCGTTAGACTCTTATATAGTCATTTTTGTTAGTTATTTATTAAGCTTACAAGACTTTAATAACAAAATAGGTCAATGATATTTGTAAATGTTACATGAGGCATAATATAACCACACAATGTTTGCTTTCAAAAGAACTTTAAATTAATGTAATGTAACTTCTAAATGATCTTATAACAAGTTGAAGAATTCTATTATAAATAAAAGAGATATATGTTAATAGTATACTAATTTAAAAATGCATAATCAAATTAGATAGAAAATTCAATAAATTAATATAAGTAGAAACCCTTACTTTATTACTTAGATGAAGATACTTTTGAATCAGATGTTATTTTTTCAATGTTAGCAAATTTATTAATTTTTTCTTCTATGAGTTGTAGTTCTTTCATTTAATGGACATTATATTATTGCTCTTCTCCTTCTTTGAATTTTGATGTAGTAACATAATGTTAAAACTCAAATAGTTTCCAAGCAACAGTTTTAAGCATTTCTTGAAAGCTTTTAAGATCATTTTCCTAGAAAATATGCATAACTTTAATATATAGTCTTTAGTTAAATTCTCTTACGTAATTAATACGTGTACCTATTTGAATTTTAATTCATTAATTTCATGTCCAAATAATATTTTAGCATTCCCATTATATACTGTCATCTAAGGTTGTCTTGTATCATCAACTACCTTCACATAGTAGAAGATGAAGGATTAACTAAACTTATGAGATCTAGCCCCCATTTCTAGAAGGGCCATATGATTTCTAAAGTCCTAAGCTTTTGAGATGGAACATAGATAAGTAGAGCATGACATTGACATATATCATAAGTTTTAACTATCGTATGTACATTCCAATGTAACACAATGTTTAAATGAAAATCTAACATTAAATCATAAATGAAAATCACATACTTTATCTAACATTAAACTTGAAAACTTTTATAAGTCCTAATGTCCTTCTTACATTTCCAAGTTATCATACTTAACTATCATCTACTGACTATTCATAACTTTTCCAATTAAATACTAAGTTTACAACAAAAGTGATGGTATTCTAAGAGATTATTATGCCTCATATGGTAATTTTTAGTCTTTTCTATTATACGTTATGAGTTTTTTTCTCATATTATTAATTACCTTAATTTCTAGTTCTTATATGGCCTACTATACCTATATAAAATACATGCAAGAAAAAGTTGGTACTCTTCCAACAAATAATCATAACTCTTGAACCTCTTGCAATAGATCATAGATAACATGAGGCTAAAGCTACATCTAGTAGATTAGTTGAATTTGATTTATCAAACATGAAAACTTTTATGATTTCTAATGGCTTAGGTTTCCAACTCATCATGCTTAACCATCATCTAATTACTATTCATAATTTTTCAAATTAAATACTAAGTTTACAATAGAAGTGTTAGTATCCCAAGAGGTTATTGTGCCTTGGGTGTTAATTTTTAGTTTTAGTTATTATACGTTAGGGTTTTCTAATATTTCATTAATAAGCTACAAAGAGTGCGAGCTAATGCTACTCGTGGCTTCTTAGAGTTCATGTACTAAAGTCTTCTAGAAGGTCAGGCCATCTTTTGGTTGGAATTAAGTGAAATTGATAGTTTATCTACAATTATTAAAATCTCCACCTATTTTCAATTTTAGTTTTTACTCATCTCTTTAGTGAATTCACATTTTATCTATTTTTTACGAAGGCATTGAAATTTCATCAAGCCAGCAATAAGGTTCAGAATTTATGATGGTGAAACTATATGTAACTAAGAGCATAATACTTAATTTTTATTTTCATATGGCATAGATTCCTTGCCATGGTCCTATTCTTACATTCCTCACATCTCACTTTTCTTACTAAATGTTATATGTTGTAAGCCTACAATGTCTGCATTATCGTGAATTCCTTTTCTAAAATAAGTTTATTAAAACTTTTTCTTGTTAGCTATTTGCTATTCAAATTTTTTTAAAGATTTGTGATATGATTGCTATTTCAAGACTTATGAATGCAACTATTGTAACCCCAACTCTTGATAATAGTTACTTTTAAGGCAATTCAAGGTAACTATGCTTAGTTTCTGCTTCCATTATTTCTACTTTTTATCAACATTTATTTCAATGTTCTATTGTAATTCTATCACAAAGTACCATAGCTCCCTAACAAGCATCCAGAAGAGAGTGTGTGTATAAATAATATGGTGAATCAAGAATGACTCAATTTCAACCCAAGCTATGGTAGAGGTATTGAAAAAAAAACAATAAAATCAATTACCAAACTTTTGGTTTAAATGGCAAATATGTGACCACTCTTGTGGTAACCATTATAAATTGTTGATTTTCCTGTAATGGTCTTTCCAAATAGAAAGATGATACAAAAAGATGTCTTTGTCTAGGGAAGACATCTTTTTGAAATCTCCATTTTGGGAAGCCATCTTTTTCTAATGAAATTCATCTTTTTGAAACTAACTTGCATTATGTGAAGACATCTTTCTTTGGTAAATATGTCTTTGCCTGAGGAAAGATGTTTGCTATGTCTTGAAGACGTCCCACTTCTCATTATTATACATGTTGGTAAGTATAAGGTTCATCATGTCCATGTAGATGACATGGCTACAACTAATATGGTACCATTTACTATTGTTGAGAAACTAGACATGACCAAAAACATTCAAGAAACCTTAACATTCAAGTCATTCAATAAGTCATGGGTAGTAGTTTGAGATTCTATCACCTTGGAATTCGTAGGTGAGAAACAGTTTTCCACATCCCCAACTTCCTAATGGTTGAAGAGATACTTGGTTTCAGCTTGATCCTAGGGAAGCCATGGTTAACTAAGCTTTGGGTGGTCTCATCGTATAAATTAAGAGATTCACATGAAGGAGGCCATGGTTAACTAAGCTTCGCATGGTCTTGTTCTATACACCATGGTTAACTAAACTTTGCATGGTCTCGTCATATACATCAAGATATTCTCTTAACATATGAGGGTGTGGTGAAATTGTGATTCGTGAAGATAACATGTCTCTACCATCAGTTAGTAACATAAGCATCAGACAAAGTTTGGAGGTGAAAGTTTAAGATGAAACACTTGACACAGGCTGACGCCCTCTCTCTACCTTCCCACTCTTCCTGTGTTTTTTCTTGTCCGAATCCGCTATTTCAGTCATTATAATGATCACTTTTCTGTTTTTCCCTTCCCCACCGTGGGAATATCAGTCACCATAATAAATTGTGAAATCCCAATCCCGAATCCGCCACAGCACAGCACAGCCCAGCACAGCAATGCCGAGAGCGCCACAGAAATCCGCGATTCTGGGTGGGGAATGGGCAAAATCCTCGGGAATTTTGTAGGGAGTGAGTGAACTCAAAAAATTTCAAGGAACTCACAGGAAGGAAGCAGCAAGGGAAAAAATTGGATATATTTCTGCCCAACAAAGGAAGGAAGGAAGCAAGCAAGCTTCTTGTTGCGGATTATGGGATTGAAGGACTGCAGGAGAGTTTTGTGCGTTATTGTTGTGGGTGCAAGAGATAAAAAAGATCTTCGGACAGATTTCCCATACACTCGCTGATTTTCACGCCCCGAAATATCTGCCCCACCCTCTATTTCGGCCCTGCGAAACTTTGCTTCACCGTTGGTGATTCTCCGCGTCCTTGATTCTCCATGTTCTTTGGTGAGAACTTAACAACAACAACAAACACCCCCACCCACCCCCAAGCAACAGTGCCCTCCTTCCTGCGTAGACTGACAGCAGAGAAGAAAGGAGGACCACAGAACATTGTTATTACTTCATCTTTGGAGCATAGAAAGTTGCAGAGAAGAAGGAAGGCAAGCACAGCCGAAGAAATTTGCTGAGAAGGAAAAAACAGGGAAGGATAAGAAAGAGAAATTTGGAGGAGGAGAAGTGTGTTAGGTGTTTGTTGCCATTATGGGAATAAATGGAGGAGCTTTGGTTCAGAAGCCTGAAATTGGAAATGGGGTATCTGCTGAAGAAGTTTTGGATGGACCTTTGACTTTTCAGTTTCATGTTCTTGCTGTGGATGACAGCGTTGTGGATCGTAAGATTATCGAAAATTTGTTCAGGAGTTCTGCATATAAAGGTAACTTGCCGTGATATTAGTAAAATGTAGTGCCTGTTAGATTCATGGAAGTTGTTTTTTTAAACAAATTTTTCTTTTTTAACCTCGTCCTCTTTAAGTTCTCTTGTTGGTCTTTAGCGGTGGGAAATCCATATATGAAAATGAAACTGAAAACTTGTCTCGCTAGAAAAGGATCTTAAGGTGTAGCGAGAGAGAGAGTAGCAATTTGGTTATGCCTTGTTTTTTCTAATTTTTTTTCTTGGTTTTTGAGTTTATGCTTAGATTTTGATTTTAACACGGTATATTCTGTTCGATTGATTTGTGCAGTGACAACAGTTGATAGCGGACGAAGAGCTCTCGAATTTCTAGGCTTGGACAAACAGCAGAGTTCTGTAGCCATGGAGGTAATAATTGTACTGTAGAATTGCACCTTAAAAAGGTCTGGTTTTTATTTTTTAATATCAATTTCAAAAAAAATGAAGTTAATGTAACTGTTTTGCTTGCAGAACATCAAAGTTAACATGATCATAACGGATTACTGTATGCCCGGAATGTCAGGCTACGACTTGTTGAAGAAGATCAAGGTTTTTGTTTTTTTTTTTTTTTGTTCTTGCAATTTCCTGCCTATTTCTGTTAATGAATCCACAAACTAAATCGCTGGAATTCTAAAATCTGTGTTAAAAAAAAATATACAGGAATCGGCAGCATTTAAAGAGAATCCTGTTGTGATCATGTCATAGGAGAATATCATGGACCGTATCAACAGGTAACATTCAGAACCAATACATTTAAAAGATTTAAAATCAACTCGTTTAGAAATTCAAACATTATTAATGAGATGATTTTTTTTTTGAAACACTGATTAAGAATCCTGCACACAGGTGTTTGGAAGAAGGAGCAGAAGAATTCCTGTTGAAGCCAGTGAAGCTATCAGATGTGAATAGATTGAAACGGCACATAGTGAAAGGCTTGTCAAAAGATCAGAAAGATGAGAATAAAGAGGAGATAAAACAGCCTGTTTCCTCGTAGAGAAAATCGATGTCAGATGAGAATAAAGAGGAGGAAAAACAGCCTGTTTCCTCAAAGAGGAAATCCATGTCAGATGAGAATGACATGCCCACGCAGTCATCAGGAAGAAGAACCAGGATAGGAGAGCCGAGGGTTGGTTAGATAGATGCAACGGCATTCACATTCATGCTTCTATTGTTTTTTGTTCATGCACCAATTTTGACAGACATGGGGCAAATCATGAAGAAATTCTCAATGATGTTTCAGGGAATCATGAATAATTGAAGGATGATGTGGTGGTAAAATACACGTTTTATTTTCTCTGCGGAATGTCCTAACGGCTCCTTCGCTAGGAGGGGAAGAGGTGTATTTTTAATGCTTAAATTGCATCAGTTTTATTTTAATTTGAATGATACGATTTACCAGTTAACGATGCCAAGGATGTTGCAGTTCAACTGGCTGTCGATTGCCGACTGTCGGAAATATGGTTAACCGGTGGTACGATGCGATTGTGAAATCAACGGTAGCATATGTTCGAATCGGCCGTAACCCTGCTCCAAATCGCTTAGTTGAATGAATAAAATTGAGAACTTTGAAAACTTCATCAAGTACTTTTGGAACTTCTCAATTAAGAGTCTTTAACATTAGATTAGCATCTTATTGTTAAAGTAAACGTAATTAGTATTGGCAACATAGTTTAATTTTCAAGCTTATTGCAATATCAAGGGGCAATGAAAAGTGGTTTACCTAGTAGATTCCAAGTATAAATTACATGAAGTTCAATCTATTCTAGCCTATGTGATGAGCATTTGTTTCCAATTTTTCATACACATCTTGAACTCTTGTTGGCATTGTTGGGTTACCCAAGTGCCCATTGTTAGGTGTACTAAGTGGTGCATTACTAAGGTTGCCACATGCTAACAAGTTTATGCCCCAAAGTTAGTTGTACTTATTCTACATAATTAATGTGAGATAATAATGTAAATAACTATATAGGTGCATAGAAAAATAAACACTAAGCTAAGTTGCATAGAGTTAAAGTGCATTGAAAGTAAAATTTATCTGTCAAACATGTTGCAATGAAATGGAATAGTCTTGATTTTTATTGTCAATTATGCAATGTGTCTAGGTAAATAGCACTTGTGAAAAAGACTTTCTTCAACTATTTTATGCTACATTGCATGCACTCATTGATAAATTCTAACTTCTATAGAATTATACTACAAGAGTTTAGCTAAGATATCAACCAAAAGGTATCATAAACATGATTGGTGTATGCATTTATATAGGCATTTAATACTTTTGCATCAACATTGATGCATCAATGCAATAGATCATACATTGATATAACTACATCAATGTTGACATAGTCACCATAAGAGATTGTTCATCATACCTTCACAACTAACTTAAAACTCTTCCTCGAGTTAACAAAATTAGGATAGATTTTGTCTCCAAAATGTGGGAGTGATGCTACTAATTGACTAACTTGAGTGTTGGGCAACATGGAACCAACATGGAAACCCAAGGGGTATGCAAGAAAACCTTATTTATGACCTAAACTAGCCAAATGACCTACTCTAGTAACCCCTAGACCTTGCTAGGACCCTATGGAGCTTTTGAATGCCTCAAAATCAATAAAAAATGGCACAAAACTATCATGCCCCCTCATCCACATTGGGGCCATCATGCACAATGTGGAAGAAAAGGGGGTTGGTTGCATGAGGCACCTACGAGCCTCCAAACTAGTAGATTTTGACACCAAATCTCAACCATCAACACTAACAACCATAGAGGCCAACATGCATGGTTGATTTGCTATCAAATTAGCCTAGATTTGACATTTCCCTCTCATCCATGGCAAGGCCATCATGCCCAATGTGGAAGAAAGGGGGGTTGGTTGCATGAGGCACCTCAGTCACTTCTCCCTTGGTTGGGATGGTCCTTTGCCTTATGGTTCCCTCTTTGATAACATCTATGATCACAAACATAATCAAGGATTAGTGATCATTATGTAACCTTTAATGCCTTTTGATACCATTCTTGTTTTGGGGTAAGTTACACTTAGTTTAGTTTTGATCTTGGCAGATTGATTATTTTATCATTATTTTATTAATAGTTTATTCATTTAGCTATCCAAAAAACACATACGTATATATCTATTATCATACAAAACATAAAAGTTCTCCAATTTTTTTCTAGCTTCACACTTGGTCATTATTCCTTGAGACATAGGAAGCATGATAATTCCCATTCCAATTAATACTTTGGAATTTTAGGAAAATCTGAATAAATTCTCAAACTAGGTCTGCTAATACATTTTAGAGTAATTAGTTTTTTCCTCTTTTTTTGCAGTTTAAAGTGAAAATAAAAAAAAAAACCTTTTGTTTGTCTTTATGTTCTCTAATATTTCTAATAAAGCCTTTTTGTAAAAGAATTCTCCTGAAGCTTTCATTAATTTGCATTGCATTCACCGGTACTATTTGCTTTTTTACTATGTAAGAATTTTTGATAAACATTATTAAATTAGAAATAGTATCCATGCCAAATGTTTTTTCTATTAGAAAAAAAGGTAATGTATGAAAATTAAACTATGGAACTTCCTATTACCTAACAACACTCATAATACTTTGGGAGATAGTGATATTATTGTTGTAAAATTCCATTGTCCTCCACCCTTATGGAAAATTGTTTTCTATTCATGCTTCTAGTAAATTTTCCTCATTGGATCTATACTTCAATATTTTTATAATATAAAAAATTAGGTTTCCATAAGAAAAAATGATTTACCTATCTAGATTATTTACATGTCCTCTTCAATAGTTCAATGCTTTAACAGTATCTTTACAATCTCCTTGTATATGAGTTGCTTATTCTTTTTACTCTTTTTACTATATAGGATTTCCTTAATAGTTTGAAGCAAAAGCATATTCTCTTTAATTACATTTGAAGAAATATAACCTTAAAATCCCAATTTTTGAAGCTTTTCCATTATTCCTAGAAAAAACCCATTCTTTAACTTATTTTGCATAATCTATTAATGGATCACAAACTTTGTATGAATTTTCTTCCATTTTAAAGTTCCTATAGTCTTCTACTTTATTTTTTAACCTTCAACTATCTTTGCTCCAACCTCCTTACTTCTTGACTTCACCATTTTTTATTCTTGGAAAACTTTTATTGCTTTATTTCCTCTAGTTTTTATGTTTTATCAATTTCCTTCCAAGCACAATAACTTCCAAACTTGATATTTTGTTAAATTTAACTATTCAATATTGATTCATTGAATACATGACTTTTTTGTGCTACAATAACTCAAGGTAAAGTTTGAACTCTCCATAATATTTTGTTAACAAAAAAAAAAGAATGTCTATCATAAAAATTATAGTTCTTTATCAATTTATCAAATTTTATTAAAAATCCTTATTAGACCTAAAATACAACTTCACAAATATTTTTAATGTGGAGACTAAATGATTTCATGAGATAGCTTCAAAAATGGAAAATCTAGGATGAAGACTTAACTTTAACACCTAATGAATCATGGTTTGTCAGGTGCTGTTATTGGACCCCTATTATTAGGTACAAGATATCAGGTGTGATGAGTCCTGATATTAGACCCTCGATATTGGACCCCGATATCAGGTACGCGATATTGTAACCTGACAAGTGATATCGGATACCTGATATCATGGTTCTTGTGTGAGCCTATAAATACACAATGGGATGCATGGGAAAGAAATAGTCAGTTAGTATTAGGGTAGGATATTTTTGTTACTTTTTCCTCTCAACCCTTTTTCTTGAGTGCATGCCTGCAGTTTGAAGATTATAATTGTATAGAACCTTTATTCGAGTGTGATGTACTTGGACATGCACATGATTAGCAATAAAGATCGAGATTACTTCATCATTGTAGCATTCACTTAATTTTAATTATTATTTATTGCTTTTGTAATTAATATTTCTCTACCCTCATCTCCTACCCCTATTAGTAAATGTGGAATGAGTATGACTTAATCACAAGCATTTAAGTGTGACTACTTGGTATCCCAATAGCATACCTAGGACATGCACTTGGTAATCCCAGTGGTAGTACACGAGGTCCAAGATGTGTATAGATGATTAAGGACGGATGCTCATCGCACTTAGGCTAGCTTAGACTCTCTTCACTCTTTCCCTCTTAGGTTAATCAAAGTTATTTTTGTTGCCTCTAGGAGTAGCACTAGCTTAGAACTGCATCATACACCTCACTCTAGACTAAACCATACATGACAAAGCAAATACTAGTCCAGGCGCGAAGACAACAAATTGTGATCAACGAGTAACTATCTAGATACCAAAACTAGTCTGTTTGCAAAGTTTGACTAGATTGTGCATGAACACTTGTATTTGTATGGTTGAGTGTAGGGGTACCACACCACTCATCATTAGTGCTGTTGTCGGGGATGGTGCTAGTTATTTAGATTAGTTACATCATACAAGATTGCTATAACAAAGTATTTACAATATATCTTTTAGGAAGAAGTAATTGGAAACAAATCACACACAAATTCCCAACCATGTCTCTCTCACAAGACTATGATAACACAACAACCAGTAAGGCAATTCATTGGAGAACCAACAAATTATATGGTGATGAAGACAAAGTTTGGAGTACTCAATCTTATGTAGAGGTCTGCTATGTACATAAATGAAGATAACATTGTTCCAATTCACAAATTCATAACCTACCTAGTGACAATGAACCCATGTTGGCCACTAAGAGCCTAATGCATATACAAGAGGCTGTTTGAATATCTCACAGGCATCATAAGAAAATACATCTACCTAGGATTAATGTAAATAGCTTTCCCAAGTTTTTAGGAGGCTATGATTTAGATCCACAACATCATTTACAAGCCTTCTATGATGCCCTATGCATGGAACAACATTGATAATGGATGGAAAAAACTTAAGCTCTTTCCTCTAACACTCGTTGGCCAAGCAAACATATGGTATAGCTCCTTAAGACCAAAATTAATTCAACGTTGGCTAACAATGGTAGAACTCTTCAATGAAAGATATCGAACCTATGCAAGAGTGTCAGCCTTAAGGAGACAAATCTAGGAATGGAAATAGGGATAACATGAACCCTTGGACATCACCTTAGAAAAATACTATGCATTATTAAATAACTACCTAGGCCATGGGTTCTCCAAGGCAAGGCTAATATACCATAGCATGGATGGGCTAGGTAATGAAGCAAGGGAAACCCTAGGGATGTATGCCCAAGGTCAACTATATGAGCTACGAACCACCAACTCCAAGAGCTTATTAAGTGGGTAGCAAAAGAATAAGGAGAGTTAGCTAGATGGGAGAATGTTGAAAGCTCTCAATGGGACCAAAATATTGAATTAGCAAAGGTCCATGATCATGAAGAGGAGAAATCAACTCACCTCAAGGAGGTGGAATCATCTTTGCCAATACTACAATCACTAGATGAAATTGAGGCAAAGATTAATAAGATGATAGAATTGGTACATGAAAAATGTGGATAATATGCCAAAAGTATTAGAGCCAGAGCCATGATGAACTAAGAAGTAGGATAGAACACCCTTAGATAATCAAAAAGAAGGGTTGAAGAGAATAAGAACTCAACTGCTAATCATATGTATCAATGTAACATTTTTATGTACAATCACCCTAAAGGTCAATGCCCAATCTTGTCACATTTACATGAGCATTGGAAAAGAATGTTACATCTAGAGTTCGTACAAAAATACTATGTTCAATCATAGTGGTGAAAATCCTAATCATGGGGGAGGCCACCCTCAAACTGGTTACACACTTCATATCATCTGAACCCAAGTGCTTATTAGGTTTAGCATCTTGTTTCCCCAACCAGGTCAACATCCTCTATCTCACCACATTGTTATTATTCTCCTAAGTACTATTAGCCCATGTCCTTTCCAATAAGATCACCACCTCATGTGCCTTACACTTCTCCTCACCCTCAATATTCTCATCCTTCACCTCCTTCTACATCACCACCAATTGTTCCAGAAGGTTTTGCACCATAGCACCAACCCATGAATGTCACTTGCGCTACTATTGTCAATAGTAGTGAAGGCCTTCCACAACACCAGAAGCGTTCTTTCTTTAGAAATGACCATAGGAAGGGACCACACAGTTTTGAGACCACTGCATCTTCCCACTCAGTACAAGTTCAACAATGTGGTGCATCCTTCTCCTCGAATCCAATGCCTCATGTTACCTTATCAAGGCCACCAATCAAAAAAACTAGGGGGCCTAATGAATATAGCTACCTAGGGAGACATATTAATCCTTGCATACCATCTTATAGTCATGGCAGCCATAGTGGGTTAGCTCCTTACCACATGACCACATTTTATAATCTACCCCACTATGCTTATTATAATCAAGTGTGTGCATCCCAATTCAGGTACATTCCAACCACCACATCAAAAGACACCCAATGGTTTGGATATGACTGGGTCCCAATATTTCCAAAATGCATGGATCCAACCATTCCATTTATTAATTCTCAATATGATCAAAAGTTTAGTTATGGGGGATATCCCCCATTCCAATAAATAGAATTAATAAATGTTTTTCCTTTTCTTTAATTTTAGAATTTTTTGTTTTCCAGTTTTTCATCTTTCAATTTTTTGTTTTATCTTTTTATTTTTTGGTTCACCTTTTTATTTATTATTTTATCTTTTTATCTTTTTATGGGTAATCTCATCTATCAATAAAACACTCATGTGACTCATTGGTTGAGGTTTTGTTCTATGCTATCAAGTCTCAGGTGACTAATTACTCAGATAGTGAGCCCATCACATCCATCCATCCATTCTATTAATAAGAGGTTCTACTCTAGGTCCAATGATATTCTTGACATCATTAAAAATTAAAGTAATTTTGTGCTCATTATGCCTAGAGCGAAGAAGGATGGACTAAGTAGGAATGGCCAGGGTGTGACATCAAGTGGACTTGTGGATTCTCTTTGGTGACATTTTTAAGAGTTACCATGCAGCTTGGTTGTACTAAGATCCTTGTATATCTAACAAAAAATGGGAGTAAGAGTAGTAAAGGCACTCAATAAAAGAAACTCAACATTGTTCTAGGGGGTCCCATTGGAAAGACATGCACCCATTCCTAAAGGTTGGTAGCTTCTCTAGATTACGCATAAAAAAAGCAAACAAACAAAAAAAAAAGAAAGAGAGAGAAGAGAAGATGAGAGAGTGTGCCAAAGTGGCCAAACAGAAAAAAAGAGAAGAAAGATCAAGACAAAAAGTGTTGCAAAGCAATTCTGAATCACTCCTCCCTTGAATGAAATACCAAGTGATCGCACACCTTTTTGTCATGGTACTCTTATGGTTGTTCATCATGGGATGAAACAATGTGATGTCATTGATTGAAGGAATGGACTTGGTCTTGATTTTGGAGAAATGGGTTAATGACACATTAATCATGTCCTAGACTCAAGATTCATTATGCCCTGGGTCAGTCACCTCATGTCCCAATCTCTGTAATCCCTTCTACAATTTGCCTAGAATTCCTACCTCATCATGGCATTATCAACATGTGTGTGTTTTGTTGCATTAGTGTAGATTATATTTAACCTTTTTAGTACCTACAAAAATTTTAAGGTGTGGTTATGTAAGGGCATTATAGGTTGGAACCTACTTTGGGGAGGACCCACTTACGTGACTTTTGTAATTTGTACTTGTTGCACACCACCACATCATTTTATACCCTTCAAGTACTTCATTGCCAAATCTATTCTTTCCTTTGTCATCATTTTATCAAACGTTCCTCAAAACCATTACATGTCCTTTTATGTGTCACCTAAACAAATTTGGTCAAACATTAAACTTTTAGGGAAACTTCCTTAAAAAAATATTTGTAACTCTAAAATCACACTAAGCAAAGAATTCAACATTTATTAAAGGCAATGAGTAAGGTATGAAATAATTAAACTTCTTTCAATAACCTTACTAATAATTGATCTTTGTGTGATTATAGATGGCCCCTAAAAGGGGACAACAAGGAAGACCTTCTCAAGGTGCAACTAAATGCCTAGGGGGAGGCAGAGACTAAGGACCTCATGTAGAACATGCAAAGCATGAGGCACAATCATTCAACATCCATTAAGAACCTCCTGTCACTATACAATCTGACCAAGAAAAAGGTGGAGAGGTTAGGGCCCAAGCCTATGAAGAGGAATGACGGCTATTTGCGGCATGGCATGTTAAAGCCAATCAAGTGTTCTCATAGCTTCCATGTCCATGGAAAGTGCTGACTCCATCAAACATTGGAAGATCATAATGGATGGCTCATAATCTTTGGATAGAAGAGGAGAAATGTTAGGTGCTTCTTCAACGGTATCAATCTTAAAACCTAGAGCACAAGACAAGGGGAAGAGACCCATGGAGGAGCCACCACCACCAAGAACCACATGAGTTCCAATAAATTTTGTAATTCTTTGTTTGTGTCCCAATTTTATTGTATTCAACTCTCCACTGTAGCATGAATAAATTTCTAGTTAGTCAATAATCCCATACCTATCCACTGTGTAATCAATTGAACTTGTTCCTCACTTTCTTTGACTCGAGGACAAGTTGTTATTCAGTTGTGGGGGTATGGTGAATCATGGTTTGTCAGGTGCTATTATCAAACCCCTATTATCAACTACAAGATATCAAGTTTGATAAGTCTCAATATCAAACCCTCGATATTAGACCACTGATATTGGATACGCGATATCGCAGCCTAACAAGTGATATTGGATATGCGATATCACGGTTCCTGTGTGAGCCTATAAATATATAATGGGATGCACAAGAAAGTAATAGTTAGTTAGTATTAAGGTAGGATCTTTTTGTCAATTTTTCCTCTCAACCCTTTTTCCCTAGTGCATGCCTGTAGTGTGATGATTGTAATTATATGGAACCTTTATTTGAGTGTGATGTACTTGGACATAGACATGACCGGTAATAAATATCAAGATTACTTCATCATTCTAGCATTCACTTAATTTTAATTATTATTTATTGCTTTCATAATTAATATTTCTCTACCCTCATCTCCTATCCCTGTTAGTAAACGTAGAATGAGTATAACTTAATCACGAGCATTTAAGTGTGAATACTTGGTATCTCAGTAGCATACCTAGGACATGCACTTGGTAATCCTAGTGATAATAAACGAGGTCTAAGATGTGTATGGATGATTAAGGATGGATGCTCATCGCACTTAGGCTAGCTTAGACTCTCTTCACCCTTTCCCTCTTAAGTTAATCAAATTTATTTCCATTGCCTCTAGGAGTAGCACTAGCTTAGGACCACATTGTACACCTCGCTCTGGACTAAACCATACATGACAAAGCAAATACTAGTCTAGTTGGGAAAATAGCAAACTGCGATCAACAAGTAACTATCTAGATACCAAAACTAGTCTATCTGCAGAGTTTGACCAGATCGTGCATGAACGCTTGTATTCCTATGGTTGAGTGTAGGGGTACCTCACCACTCATCAACACCCAAAAACCTTAAAATAATGTTCTAAGAAAATACCTTAAGATCATATGGAAACAAATTACAAAAAACAAAAAAATAAAAAATCATTGTTACATCAAGTCTAAGAAGGATCCTTAATAAAATTTAATAAATTGATAAAGAACTATAATTTTTATGATAAAGATTCTTGTTTTTATTAACAAAATATTATAGAGAGTTTGAAATTTTACCTTGAATTATTGTAGCACAAAAAAACATTTATTCAATGAATCAATGTTGCAACATTGATTCTTGGAAATCAAGTAGTGATCTAATAGACAATCAAGACTAAGTGTTGCACTAACAAACTCTCAAGACAAAGTGTTGGTCTAATAGACCATCAGGAAGAAGTGTTTTCCTAATGGATCCTATGTACCAAATATTGGCATACTAGATGATCGAGACCAAGTGTTGGTCTAGCGAACCCTTGACATGAAGTGCTCTCCTGATGGACCAAGTGTTAACCTATTGGATTCTTGGAATAAATTATTGACCTATTGGTCCTTTGCAACCATGTGTTGGCACAATGGATCTTAGGGATTAACTATTGGCCTAACAGACCCTTGGGATCAAGTGTTGGCCTAATAGATCCTTGTGA
Organism: Gnetum montanum; assembly: GCA_015680685.1. NCBI lineage: Eukaryota > Viridiplantae > Streptophyta > Gnetopsida > Gnetales > Gnetaceae > Gnetum > Gnetum montanum. The sequence continues at coordinate 2,307,451 of MNCI01037150.1, read as the reverse complement.
TCAAGTGTTGACCTATGGATCCCTTGAGATAAAGTGTTCATCTAATGGACCCTTGGAAACAATTGTTGGACTAACAAATCATCAGGATCAAGTATTCATCCACTAGTCCTACAAGATCAAGTGTTGGCATAATAGATTATCGAGAAAATTTGATCAACTAACAAACCCTTAGGACCAAGTTTTGGACTATTGGATGTTAGAATTACCAACAAAGGTTATTTTAGGGAATCTATGCCTTATTGGTATCAAAGATAAGCAACTACCTAAAATGAGTTTACTTGATCTCTTCCCTATGCTAGAGTTGATTCTAATTCTACTACAATAGCTTACAACTAGTTCTAGGAGGAGGGCTTACCTCCATACAACAACATGTCCTTTTAGCATTAGGAATAGGCTGCAATAGAATCCTAAGATTATAATATCTTTAAAAAATGCACATTAAAACAATAACAAAGATAATTCTAGGAAGAACATGAGAAAGATCAACATAAATATAATATATGCCATGCATGCCAAGTTCATTAAACACATACATGAATTGATACCTCTCATTCATGACTAAGTTACAATATACTAGGCTTGAACCAAAACATTGACAAAAAGAAATAAGAAGAGAATGTGCCAAAAAAATTATAAATCAAACCTTGGGGAAGAAATCTGATAGAGATTTTACTTTTTTATATCTTAGAAGAAAAAGTAAAGAAAAAAATCCGCAAAAGTGAGTTTGGAATGACTTGCAAAAGATGCCATCCTATATACTAGCTCATTTACTTAGGGAGATGCACTTGCATAGGGGCATTAAAGGCCCTATGATAATGTAAGGGATGTGTTAGTGCATCCTTTAAAGTTGGAAAAATTTAAAATTTTTATCTTCTTCCCTCTCAACTTACCTTCAAAATCCTTGAAGATTTGAAGAAAGAACAAAAGCATTCCTAAATCACCTAGGATCAACCAAACAAAGCATAAGAAGAGATAGTAGATAATAAAAACATGATAAAATTAACTTAGTTGATATTCAAGATTATTGGAATTAAATTTTATGATTAATTTATGCATTCCCATGAACCAAAAGCTATGGAAGAGGGGTTAAGAAATGAAAAATTGATTAGAGCATTAAGATAATGACATAATGTTGTAACTAAGGTAAACTACAAAGGGATTTTCTTAATCAAATCTTAAAGCTTGAAGAGTTAATAGTCACAGGAGTGGAAGAACAATCAAGTTTCATATGTCAATCAACCATCATAATCATTCTAGAAAATTCAAAATATCTGTTAATTGAGAAAAAGTATTTTTGGTCACTCAAGGTATGGGTAGTTGTCGGAAGGGGACAATGGTGAGGCAAGGAATGTCGATGAGGGTAGTGCCAAGGAAGGAGGTGTGTGTCAATAGTGGTGGCATGACATTAGTGGATGGAATGGAGGGTTGCACTAGGCATCACGACCTAGCCTACATGCCCTATTTCAAGGTCCACGTGGCCCTCCATGGGGCTTGTGTAGCCTTCTATTAGGCCTACACAGCCCATCTTAGGGACTGTGTAGCCCTTCTAGGGCCTACATGGCCCTCTATAGGCTTGCACATCCCTCTATAGGCCTACATGGCCTTTGTTGGCATAATGCATCCTACCATTTACCAGGGTTTTGGTACTTCTCTTGAAATTGTTCAATGTCAAGTGTAAGATTGAATGAGTGTGTGTGCATCTCCATGATAATTTGCATGGGTTGTTCATTGTGAGTCTTATGTGTGTTATGTTTCAATCCTAGCCCTATGTTTGAGAAGTTTGCTATTTCTTGAAGATTTCTTTTGTTATGCATCCTTTAATTTTTCCAAGACATCTACTATTTCCTGAAGACATTTTTCTTTAATTTCCTTTGTCCTTTGAAATTTTCATTCCTTGTCCATGTTCATCAAACTTCTACAAACCTTCTTATCTTGCCAATACAACAATCACACAACCACATGAACAACCTTAATCTCCATTTTCCTTAATATTTTGACATACCAAAAGGTCAAAAATCTCCTCCTTTTTGGTAATGTCCAAAACATAAGAAAATGGGTTAGTCTTGTCCCAAGTCCTTCCTCAATATATAAACTACTCCTCCCCTTTTCTGGACATAACCAAAAAGGATAAAGTATATAAATAAAGTGCATATAAATATGAACATACTAGTTAACTCTTTAAGACAAATAAATTCCTATAACAGCCAGCGATTAGAAAAAGCATGGAGGTTCAATAGTACATGAAACAAGGTAAGTGTAAAAGCAAAGAGCAAAGGTATATCACATAGAGACAACAAGGAAAAACATCATTAGTCCATAACTCATCTACAAACTATTGCATACCAAAATATGCGTAACTGTCATATCACATTAGTTACATATGTGCAAAGTCCCAAAATCACATGTGTGAGAACCAAAAAATATCTCCTTCTTTTTTAGCATCAATAAAAGGAGATAGAAAATAACCATTTGAGACTATTTCATGGCATCACTAAATTATAAAATTTTAAAAATTAAATATTTCCTTGTATCATAAAATGTAATATTGATTAATGATTGTGACTTGTAAATTGCAAGTTAAAAGTTTGATTTCAACAAGGTGAAATGAGATTCTAAAAATTATTAGTCATATTTAGAAAACAACAACATGCATCTTAATGTCTTCATGTTATTCAAAATTTATTCTAAGGCCTTTTAAATTGCATTTAAAATGATGGGGGTGTTATATCTCAACAAAATGAATAATAATATATTAAAAAATCAAAGTACATTAAGTCATCGAAGAGAGAGTCTAAAGAAAAAGCTCAATAGTTTTAGGGGTTTCATTTAAGGTTTTCATCCTTACAATCAATCCTAAAAACACCTTTCCTTTGGGGTGGTTGGATAATTTACTCTTTTCATGTTAATGATTATCATTTCTTCAACTAAAAAAATACAAGAATTTCCTAAATGTATTTTTAAAATTGAAGGCAACACATACAAAATAAACATTAATTATAACTAGTTTGAGCATCAGTCAAGTAGTATATATCAATCACATATAGAAATTTTGATTCATAAACTAGTTTCTTATCAAATATTTCTCATGGAATCAATCATGAACCTAGCATAATGTAACCATGAAACACTAGTGAATGAACAAATTACTTTTGGAAAAAGTAGTGAGCATCGATAGGTGAAAATATGTAAGTTATAGTGGGAAATCAACAATAAAAAAAGTCCTTATGATTATTAAGTTATTGAATAATAAAAAATAGTTTGAAATTTACTTTTGATAAAATATCCAATGAAATTTTTTACGTCAATTATAAGTCCTAGATTTGGGATGTATTTTTAACATCTTGTGTTTAGAGTCTAGTGCATTTGGTAGAGGTGGTTGGTTCTTAGATATATATTTTTATCATTAGCTCATAATCTAAGATTTCATGCTTACTTAAAGCTTTTTAGAATGATTTCAAGTTCATTCAAAAGCCCTAGGATCCTTTTAGTATGTCCCCTTAGGTTCTAGCTTGCACCTAAACCCTAAAGATGAAGTGTATCTTTAGGGTTGCATTAAGTATCCTACATTAGTGCACCCTAAGTGTCAATATAAGGATACTTATGCACTCTACTTGCAAGACATGTTTACCTATCTTCATCTACTAAGTATCCTAGCTCTAGCTGGGTTATGTTGATGAGTGTTACACCAGAAAAGTTTGGTTGCTAGAAAACTAAAAGTTCTTGATGGAAATAGTTTGACCCTGGATCCCAAGGGACTCTGAGAAAGAGAATCCAAGGTACCTTGGATGGTCTTTTTGATTACCCAAGAACTTAGGTAGTATAAATGATGGTAAATAATTTCAATGGAAATGTAGATCTAATTCAAAAGAAAGCACAAAAATTAATCATGGAATAAACTTGCACAACAAATGAACTATTAACTTTATTTCAATAATGAAATATTGAAAGTATAAAGTTTGAAATTTGTACAAATTCTATTCCAAAATGCACAGGAAGCTCCATAGATAAAGCTTGAAGCCTATTAAAGTTAGTAGGTTATGTTCTACAGTTCGTCTCATGATCCAAGTACTTCCCAACATTGATTACCAGAATTCCTTACTTGTTCCTAGGTTGGATTTGTAGCATTGGTGGTGATAATGGTGGATAGGATGCTTGATCTTTTGATGCTATGGAGAATTGATAAACTTAGAATGTTGGATAATCAAGTTCTAAAATTTCTTAAAATGGCATGATCATGAAAATATTTTATATCATATAAAGTTATCATGTGTTGTTGCAAGTAGACATTTCAAGTAAATCTACCAGCCATGGTACCTAGTGCTAGTTCAAACTCAAGCACCTTATCAAAATTTCTTCCAATGATGCCATCATCTCAGATCTACGGGCCTCCAGAATTAAACCCTTGCATCCTCAAGAAGTGATATTAGAAGGACATGACCTATGTGGCCTAAGCATGGATCATGCATGTGAATAATTTGGTGCTAGGGTTGTAGCGGCCATGTGCATCAAAGCATAGATGTATTCAACAAGTTTAGAAACTTAGCAATGGTTTCTCCTAGGGACAGGACATGGGGAGTAGCTTCCATAGAGCATCAAGCTTGTCTAAGAGCTAATTTTCTAGAATTTATGACATCCATAGCCATTAGCAATCACACATTTGCTTAAAATCCTGAAAATGCATGTTACATCATTTTAGATGTTACTCATATTTGCTACAGTAGCATCAATTTCCAATTTTGGAATTTGAGGTTAAGATGCTTATTATGCGGTAAAAAAATTTGAACACATATGTTAAATATATCCTCTTTTAAAGATTTAAGAGAATGTAAATTAATATTTCTTATTAAAATATAAAGAATTTAAAATAATAATATAATAATTATTATCATAATTTTATCATTGTCATAGTAATATAGGGTCCATTTAAAACAACACTATTATATTTATAAATAATAATTTAGAATATACTTATTTGCTAGTTTGTGTCTTATTAGAATAGGTGATAAAATTGTAAACTTGTTTTCTCAACAAAAATGTAAATGAAATGTTTGGTAGTGCATATCTGCTATTTGACAACCAAAGCATGCTTTACAACTCAACTCCAAATTTTTTTGAGAAGGAAAATGAGGTACTTGCTATTAAAATTAACAATGTAGTCATGTGATGAGTGGCGAAGTACCCCTACACTCAACCATACAAATACGAGCATTTCACGCACGATCTGGTCGAACTCCACAGATGGGCTAGTTGTGGTATCTAGAAAGTTATCCTTAGGTTGTAGTTCACTATCTTCCCACTTGGACTGGTATTAGCTTTGTCATGTATGGTTTAGTCCAGAGTGAGGTGTATGATGTGTTCCTATGCTAACGCTACTCTTGGGTATGATGGTAAATAAGATTAACTAAGCTAAGAGAGAAAGGGTGAGAGAGAATCTAAGTTAGCCTAAGTGTGATGAGTATCCATTCTTCAATCATTTGTACACATCTTGGACCTTGTGCATGACTACCACTGGGATTACCAAGCACAGGTCCTAGGTACGCTACTAGGTTACCAACTAGTCACACTTAAATGCCCGTGATCAAGTTGTACTCATTCCGCATTTAACAGGAATTTAGGATGAGAGATATTAACTAAGAAAGAAGTAAATAATAAATAAACTAAGTGAATGTTGCAATGATGAAGTGATCTCAATCTTTATTTCTAATCATGTGTGTGTCCAAGTACGTCACACTCGAATAAAGGATGTCATACAATTACAATCACGACACTGCGAGCATACACTAGGAAATAATTCTAACTTTAAGAAGGAAAAATTGCAAAAGTTTGGGTAAGGAACCAAGGACTAACCCCTAGGTCAAGGAAAACTGCCTCTTATTTATAGAAATTGAGGTAGGCTGCGATATCTCATACGCGATATCACAGGGCAAAGGTGATATCATGTATGCGATATCATAGTTGATACGATATCGCTAATGCGATATCACGGTTACAATATTGGGGGTCTGATAACTGGGTCTAATAGACCATATCTTGTATCAGGGATCCAATAATAGGGCTCTAATAACTAGGTCTAATAGACCATGACTCATCATACCCCAAATATTGAATAACAACTCATACTCAAGTCAAAGAAAGTGAGGAACAAGTTTAATTGATTACACAGTGGATAGGTATGGGATTATTGACTAAATAGGAATTTATTTATGCCACAGTGGAGAATTAAAAAAAAATGAGATACAACACAAAAGAAAATCCTATGATTACAATATTGGATGGAACTCATGTAGTTCTTGGTGGCGGTGGCTCCTCCATGGGTGTCTTTCCCTTTTCTTTCTGTCCAAGTCTTGGGATTTGATGGTGTTGAAGTATGGCCTAGAGTTTGTCCTCTTGTAAGGCCTTGAGTGCCTTAGCGTGCATGTAAGTTTGTGCTTGTTCCATAGAGGCATCCCAGTTAGCCTTCTCTTTTTCTTCCGCCACCCTTTTATTCTCTATCAATAGCTTATTAAGTTGCTCAGTTCTGAAAGTGTCCAGCTAGTTCTGAGCAACCTTTGGCCCTGTATTTGGAAGGTTTAATACTTTCGAAATGTCTTGAATAGAGAAATCAATAGTCACACCACAATTTTTAACCATGGTGCCTTCTTCTTTATTGTGCCAAAATTGGTATGTTTCCCCTAAGTACCAGGCACCGCTTTCAGAGAGGATAGGCCATAATGGGGACCCTTTTAGGTGATCCCTAATAGCCTCTGGAGAAAATTTTGTGAAAGGTAAAAATTTTAATTCCATGATCACTACAATGAATATGGACCTTTCATGGATGGTCTGAACATAATCCTGGGGTAACGTGAGATATCGTCCCTGTTTAGATGCTACAGCAGCTCCTCCTTCCACCTGCCTTGATTATACAGTAGCAGAGTCTTCTTGGTGGATACTAAATGATTTTTCCTCCTACTCTACATGTTGTTCAATAGAAACTTGTGCTTCACCTCTCCTAGGACGTTTGCTCCCACCTTGAGTAGGACATTCCTTTTATCCTCATTTTGGGACCATTCGCAATCACACAGGGTCAATCGTTAGTAAGGTTGTTACCAAAGTTAGGTTATACCTTATTGCTTGCCTTAATATATTTACTTTATTTTTGTGTGATGCTAATTATTGGAAGAACATGTCCTCGAAAGATTATAATGTTGAGTCCTGTTTTCTTAGGTGGTTTCCAAATTTAATTTTCTGGTATAGCTAAGTGGATGAAATTGTTTTTGACACATTTTATTCTTAATTTTACAACTAATTACCCTTAAATATGTCCTTCGAGAGATGATGAATTTCAAAAAATTTATGCACTATTTGGCGTGTGCACCTCCCCCACGACTAGGTTGANTATTGAAATTAAATGATGTAAACTAAGGACATTTGGATGATTGTTAAAGGGTTCCAAGGTAATTCAACTAGTTCTGAATGCACAAAAATTATGATGGTGTGGAATTTATCAATAAGGACCTTAGATGGTAAAGAAAAAGGCTATGTGATAGTTCATAGGAACGTTGAATCGAAGGAATAGTAATAAGGAAAAGAAAATTGTTGGCAATATGCTAAGGGTAATAAATGATATGTGGAAGATGGGTCATGAGTAAAAATTACAAAAATCATGCAAGTGGGTCCTCCCCAAAGTAGGTTCCAACTTTTAATGCCCTTGCATAACCACACTTAAAAGTGTTTGTGGGCACTCGAAGGGTTAAATGTAATCCACATTGATTCCACAAAACACACACACGTAAATATCACCGGAATGAGGTAAGAATTCTACATTACACACAACACGAGCTACAATTACACGAATAGTGGGATGAGATGAACTATAAAATGGATTATAGAGATTGGGACATGAGGTAACTAACCGAGGGTACAGTGAATCCTGCATGTAAAGCATGATTAATGTGTCATTAACCCATCGTTCCAAGAATAGGACCAAGTCCATTCCTCTAATCAGTGACACTGCATTGTTTCATCCCATGATGAGCGACTATGAGTGTACCAGAATAACAAGGCATACAATCACTTAGCATTTTGTTCAAGGGAGGAGTGATTTTTATTTTGTGGCACTTTCTTTGTTTTTTTTTTCTCTTTCTTTTTTTTCGATTGCTGAATCCAGAGAAGTGACTAACCTTTAGGCATGGATGCATGTCTTTCCAATGGGACCCCCTAGAACAGCATTAGATTTTTGAGTGCCCTTTTGATTACTCTTACTCCCATTATTTGTTAGATCTATAAGGATCTTAGTACAACCATGTTGCATGATAACTCCCACAAATGTCCCCAAAGAGAATCCTCAAGTCCCCTTGATGTCACATCCTAATCATTCCCTCTTGGTCCATCCTTCTTCATTCTGGGTACAAAGAACACAAAATTAATTTTAAGTTTTAAGAAATGTCAAGAATATCATTGTACCCTCGATCAGAACCTCTTATTTACAGAATGGATGAGTGGGTGTAATGGGCTCACTATCCACATAATTGATCACTCAAGATTCGATAACATAGAACAAACCTCAACCAATGAGCCACATGAGTGTTTTATTCATAGATGAGATTACTTATAAAAAGATAAAAAGATAAAACAAGAAATTGAAAAATGAAAAACTGGAAAACAAAAATTGTAAAATTAAAGAAAATGAAAAATATTTATTAATCCTGCTTATTATTAGAATGGGGGGTATCCCCCATAACTAAACGGTTGACGATGGAAAGGATTAATAAATGAAAGATGAGGATTCTTGCATGTTGGAAATATTGAAACTTGGCCACACTTACCCCATTGGGTTTCACATGCTTGATTATAGTAAGCATAGTGGGGAAATTTATGAGATGTGATTCCTAGATAACGAGTTGACCCACATGATATTTAGGACTGTTAGATGGTATGCAAGGATGTCACTCTCCATGGCTGTATTCATTAGGTCGTATGGTTTTTGGAGTGCTAATTGGTGGTCCTGATGAAGTAACATGAGGCATTGGATTCAAAGAAAAGGATGCACCACATTGTTGGACTTGTGCTAAGTTGGAGGATGCAGTGGCCTTGGAATTATGTTGTCCCTTCCTAGGGTCATTTCTAAAGAAGGGGCACCTTTGATGTTGCTGAGGTCTCTCACTACTATTGGCTATAGTAGCATAAGTAATGTTTGGGGGTTGTTGTTGTGGTGCAGACAACTTAGGAACAGTTGGTGAAGATGTAGAAGGAGGGAAATCATGTGAATGTTGAAAATTAGGAGAAGTGTGTGGTACACAAGGCAGTGGTTGTGTTGAGGACATGGGCTGATAGTATTGAGGAGAATGGTAATGCTGTGAGATAGATTATGTTGGCCTATTTGGAGAAACAAGGTATTGGAGTAGATAAGCATTTGGATTCGAATGATATGAAGGATGTCTCTAGTTTAAGGCTAGCTTCCCCCATGACTAGGATTTTTGCCACTATGATTAAACACAGTATCTCTGTACAAACTTTGGGTGTAAGGTACTTCCCCAATGCTCATATAAATGTAACAAGATTGGCCATTGGCCCTTGGGGTGATCGTACAAGCAAATGTTGCATTCATATGGATGTTTGGCCATTGAACTCTTATCTTCCTCATTCCTTCTTTCTGAATGTCTAATGATATTTTTTCCTGCTTCTCAAGTTTTCAAAAATCTATCTCAATAATATCAATAAATTCTCCATACTTTTTATGTGTACATTCCAACATCTTATTGATCTTTGCCTCGACTTCTTCTAGTGATTGTTGTGTTGGAAAAAATGATTTTCCCTCATTAAGATTGGTTGATTTCTTTTTTTTTTGTGATTATGGCCCTTTGTTGATTTGAGATTTTGGTCTCATTGATGTTTTTCAACACTCTCCCATCTAGCCATTTCTCCTTCTTCTTTTGCTACCTACTTAATAAGCACTTGGACTTGATGGGTTCATAGTTCATATAGTTGACCTTGGGCATACATCGCTAGGGTTTCTCTTGTTTCATCACGAAGCCCATCAATGATATGGTACATTAGCCTTTCCTCAGACAACTCATGGCTTGGATAGTTCTTTAACAGTGCATAATATCTTTCTAAGGCCATGTCCAATGGTTCATGTTGTGCTTGTTTCCACTCTTGGATTTGTTTCCTCAAGGCTGACACTCTTGTGTAGGTTTGACATTTTTCGTTAAAGAGTTCTACCATTGTTGTCCAACGTCATATTGAATTTGGTTTTAATGATTTATACCATACTTTTGCTTGGCCAATGAGTGTCATAGGAAAGAGCTTGAGTTTTTGCCAACCATTATCAATGTTTTCCATGTATAGGCATCGTAGAAGGCTTGTAAATGTTGTTGTGGATCTAAGTCATAGCCTCCTGAGAAATTGGAAAAGTTGTTTAAATTGAGCTTGGGTAGACAGCTCTCTTTATGATTCCTACGTGAGATTCCAACAGCCTCTTGTATTTGCGTTAGGCTTGTAGTGGCTAGTAGGAGTTCATAGTCATCAGGTAAGTTATGCTTTTGTGTGTTGGGATGATGTTTCCTTCATTTATGTTTATAAGAAACCCCCACTTCAGATTGCGTACTCCAATCTTCATTGTCATATAATTCATTAGTTCTCCAATGAATTTCCTCACTAGGTATGGCATTATCATAGTCTTGTAGGAGAGACATGATTGTGAAACTGTGTGTGAATTTGTATGTGACTTTTTTATAATTACTTCTTCTTAAAAGATATATCGTTAATTTCTATATAGCGACCTTGTATGATATAACTAATCTAGATAACTAGCACCATCCTCGGCAATGGCGCCGATGATAAGTGGCAAGGTACCCCTACACTCAACCATATGAATACGAGCATTTCATGCATGATCCGGTCGAACTTCGTAGACGGGTTAGTTGTGGTATCTAGACAGTTATCCTTAGGTCACAGTTCACTGTCTTCCCACTTGGACTGGTATTAGCTTTTTACATATGGTTTAGTCCAAAGTGAGGTGTATGATGTGTTCCTATGCTAACGCTACTCCTGGGTATGATGGTAAATAAGATTAACTAAGGTAAGAGAGAAAGGATGAGAGAGAATCTAAGCTAGCCTAAGTGCGATGAGTATCCATTCTTTAATCATCCATACACATCTTGGACCTTGTGCACGACTACAATTAGGATTACTAAGCACAGATCCTAGTTACACTACTAGGTTACCAAGTAGTCACACTTAAATGTTCGTGATCAAGTCATACTCATTCCACGTTTAACAGGAGTTTAGGGTGAAAGATATTGACTAAGAAAGTAGTAAATAATAATTAAATAATTAATTAATTAAACTAAGTGAATGTTGCAATGATGAAGCAATCTTGATCTTTATTTCTGATCATGTACGTATCCAAGTATGTCACACTCAAATAAAGGATGTCGTACAATTACAATCACCACACTACGGGCATACATTGGGAAATAATTCTAACTCTAAGAAGGAAAAATTACAAGAGTTTGGGTAAGGAACTAAGAACTAATCCCTAGAACAAGGAAAGATGCCTCTTATTTATAGACATTGAGGCAGGCCACGATATCGCGTATGCGATATCGCAGGGTAGATGCAATATCGCAGATGTGATATCGTGTACACGATATTGTGTATGCGATATCGGGGGTCCGATTACTGGGCTTGATAGACCATATCTTGTATTAGGGCTCCAATAATAGGGCTATGATATCTAGGCCTGATAGACCATGGCTCATCATCATGGTTTATGAATAGCAATTCACTGATGCATGATAAACAAGTAGTAGCTACATTGTATTGTAATGTTGTTTCTACCTAGGTTGAATTACTCTTAGATGTAACTATGAGCCTCTCACCGATTCAATGGGTGGAATAATTGTGTTGGTTCTTAGTTAGTTTATTTAATGAACTAAATCATAAAAGCATCAATAACATTGGACCTTTGCAAGAAAATATGTTATATATCAACCCACAATATACCTAATGAATCGTGGTTTGTTAGGTCATGATATCGAGGATGTGATATTGAGTACCCAATATGAAATACAAGATATCGGGTACCCGATATCTCAACCTGGATATGATATCTCAACTTGGATATGATATTATATACACGATATCGTTTTTTCTATGTTGGCCTATAAATATAGCATTCAGGAAAACGGGAAGAGGTCTTTCTCTGATAAGTCTTTAGGTCCAGTCTTTTTGTTAATTTTTAGTTAATTTTCAATTCTTTTTCCCAAGTGCATGCCTGTAGTATGATGCTTGTAATTGTATAGAACCTTTGTTCGAGTGTGACATACTTGGACATGCACACGATCAACAATAAAGATTGATATTACTCCATCATTATAGCATTCATTTAGTTTTTAATTGTTTAATTGTTAATTATTATTTATTATTTTCTTAGTTAATAGTTCTTTATCATCATTTACTATTTCTATTGTTAATGTAAAATGAGTACATCTTAATCACAAACATTTAAGTGTTATTATGTGGAAACCTAGTAGCGTTTCAAGTAGTGCTCGAGTAATGTGCACTTGGTAATCCCAGACATAGTACACAAAGTCCAAGATGCATACAGATGATTAAGAATGAATGCTCATCACACTTAGGCTAGCTTAGATATTATTTCATATTGCTTATTAGCTTAATCAAGATTATTTCTCATTGTCATTAGGATTAGCATAGTGTTAGAAACCACATCATACACCTCACTTTGGAATAAGCCATATGTGACAAAGCAAATACTAGTCTAGGTGGGAAGACAACAAACTGTGATAAACATATAACTGTCTAGGTGCCACAACTAGCCCATCCACAAAGTTCAACTGGATTGCACGTACATGCTCATATTCATATGGTTGAGCATAAGGGTACCTCACCACTCATCATTGGCATCATTGCCAGGGATGGTGCTAGTTATCTAGGTTTGTTATATCATACATGATCACTGTAACAAGGTATTAATGATATATCTTTCAGATAAAGAAATTAAATTCAATTAAGTCACACACAATTCACAACAATGTCTCTTTTACAAGATAGTGATAACACAACATCTAGTGAGGCACTTCATTGGAGAACCAATGAAGAAGTTTATTGTACTCAACCTTATGCAGGAGTTTCATATGTTCATAGACACCCCAACGATACTCAAGGAATTTTGTCATCCAACTCAAATACATCTAGTGAAGATGGAACATCCCCTAGAACAAGTGGGCCTGTAATGCCTAGGACCTTTTCAATGGGTAGCAAGAGTACATTAAGGGATGATTGGGAGACTTACAAAAGGCATGACGAGTTTTTTAGTTCCCCCTCTTTCTCTGCTCTTTGAACATTGGGTTGTGACACAGATGATCCATCTCTCAAGGGATCAATGTAGAAATAAAGATCGAACCCACAGGCAAAGTTAGGAATGCCAACATGAACATAGACAACATCATCCCAGGTTCCAAACTCATGACTTACTCAGTGATGATGAACCCCTGCTAGCCACTAAGAGTCTAATGCATATACAAGTGGTTGTTTGAATATTCCATAGGCATCGTAAGGAAAGTCATCTACTCAATCTTGATTTAAACAGCTTTGCCAAGTTTCAAGAGGCTATGATTTAGATCCACAACACCATTTACAAGCCTTCTATGATCCCTATGGATGGAACAATATTGATAATGGGTAACAAAAACTTAAAATCCTCCCTATGACACTCGTCAGCCAAGAAAAAGTATGGTATAGGTCATTAAAACCAAAATCAATTCCCCATTGGCCGACCATGGTAGATCTCTTCAACGAAAGATATCAAACCTATGCAAGAGTGTTAGCCTTGAGGAGAAAAATCCAAGAGTGGAAACAAGGGCAACATGAACCCTTGGACATGCCCTTAGAAAGATATTACTCTTTGTTAAACAAATGCCCAACCCATGGGTTCTTTGAGGAAAGGCTAATGTATCACATCATGAATGGGCTCCGTAATGACATAAGGGAGACCCTAGGGATGTATGCCCCAGGTCAACTATATGAACTACAAACCCATTAATTCCAAGAGCTTATTAAGCAAGTTGCAAAAGAATAAGGAGAAATAGCCAAATGGAAGAATGTTGAAAAATCTGAACAGGACCAAACTATTGAAGTAACAAAGGTCCATAATCATAAAGAGGAGAAATCAACTCACCTTGAGGAGGTGAAACCATTTATACCTTTGCCAATGCTAAAATCACTAGATGAAATTAAGGCAAAGATCAACAAGATGACGAAGTGGGTACATGAAAAATGTAGAGAATATGTAGACATTATTAGAGGGAGACATACACAAGATAACCTTAACAACCAAAACAAATAGAGGATACCAAACCTAGAAACAAGACAAAACACCATTTAACAATTAGGAAGAGGGGATGAAGAGAATGAGGCTCAGGGCTCAACCTGAAAACATAAGTATCAATGTGATGTTTGCCTATATGATCACCCAAGAGGCCAATGCCCAATCTTGTTACATCTACATGAGCATTAGGGAAGAATGTTACATCCAGATTCCATACAAAAGTACATGGTTAAGTGCATCCCTATCCCACAACTTTATGGGCAATTCCAAAACTCATCACAGTATTCATGGGTAAATTCTTACTAGACTCAGTACTATGCTCAACTGCAATGGAAAAACCCCCACTCATGGGAAAGGCCATCGCCAAATAGGCTACACCCTTCGTATCACCTGAAACCAAGTGCTTATTATGTTTAACATCCTATTTCTCCAACTGGATTGACATCCTTTGTTTCACCTCATCATTATCATTCTCCTAAGTATCATCAACACATGTCCTCTCCTATAGGATCACCACCTCATGCTCCTTATACTTCTCCTTGCTCTCAATATTCTCATCCTTCACCTCCTCCTACATTGCCACCAGTAGTACCAGAAGGTTTTGCACCACAACACCAACCCACAAGCATTACTTGTGCTACCACTATTAATAATAGTGGGATTCCTCCACAATGTTAGAAGTGTCCTTTCTTTAGACATGACCATAGAAAAAAATAGCATGGTTCTGAAACCATTGCATCCTCCAACTCAACACAAGCCTAACACGGTCATGCACTTTCCTCTTCAAACTCAATGCCTCCTATTACCTTATCTAGGTCACCAATCAATACTCCAACAACCATGAAACCTAATGAATATAACAATATGGGGAGACATATTGATCCTTGCCTACCATCTTATGGTCACAGGTGCCATAGTGGGTTAGCCTCTTATCACATGAACACATCTTATAATATGCCCTACTATGCCTACTATAATCAATTGTGTGAATCCCAATTTGGGTAAATTCCTACCACCACACCAAAAGACACCCAGTGGTTTGGATATAGCTGGACCCAAATAGTTCCAATATGCATGGATCCAAACTTTCCATTTATTAATTCTCACCATGATCCAAGCTTTAGTCATGGGGAACACCCCCCATTCTAAGAAGTAGAATTAGTAAATGTTTTTCTTTTTCTTTGGTTTTATAATTTTTTATTTGCTAATTTTTTTTCATTTTCTAATTTTTCATCTTTCAATTTTTTTTTATCTTTTTGAGGGTAATCTCATCTATGAATAAAATACTCATGTGACCTATCGGTTGAGGTGTTGTTCTATGCTATCGAGTCACAAGTGACTAATTATTTGGATAGTGAGCCCACAACATCCACCCACCCATTCTATTAATAAGAGGTTCTACTCTAGGTACAATGATATTCTTTATATCATTTAAAATTAAAGTAAATTTGTACTCATTATGCCCAAAGTGAAGAGTGACGAACTAAGAGGGAATGGAAAAGGTGTGACATTAAGGGGACTTGTGAATTCTCTTTGATGACATTTGTAGGTGCTATCATGCAGTTTGGTTGTACTAAGATCCTTGTAGATCTAACGAAAAATGGGAGTAAGATTTGTGATAAAGGCACTCAATAAAGGAACTCAATGTTGTTTTTGGGGGTTCCATTGGAAAGATATGTGTCCATGCTTGAAGGTTGGTGAGTTCTCTAGATCACTTTTGGGAAAGACAAAGTGCAAAAAGTAGCTGGAAGAAGAAAAAGACAAGGAAAAAAAAGAAGAGAAAAAGAAAATCAAGGTAATAAAATAAGAAAGAAGCAGAAAAGAAAAGACCAAGAAAAACATGCCACATACAAATTTGAATCACTCCTCCCTTGCACAAAATGCCAAGTGATCATACACCTTGTTGTCATGATGCTCTTATATCTATCATTGAGATGAAGCAATGTGATCTCACTAATTAGAGGCATAGACTTGGTTTTGATCTTGGAGAAAAAGGTTAATGGTACTTTAATCACACACAACACTTAGGATTCATTGGGTGCAGGGTAAGTTACCTCATGTCCTAATCTCTACAATCCCTTCTATAATTTGTCTCTTCTCATAGTCCAAGTACTTCTAACTTGTGTCTTGTGTAACATAGAATTCATACCTCATCACAGTGGTATTTAAGATGTGTGTGTGTTGTTGCATAGGTGCAGATTACATTTTACCCTTATAGTGCCTACGAACATTTTAAGGTGTGGTTACGGAAGGGCATGATATGTTGGAACCTACTATGGGGAGGACCCACTTGCATGACTTTCATAATTTGTACTTGTTGCACACCACCACATCATTTTATACCCTCCAAGTACTCCATTGCCAAATCTATTCTTTCCTTTATCATAATTTTATTAAATGTTCCTCACAATCATTACACGTCCTTTTATGTGTCACCTAAATAGATCAGGTTCAACATTAAACTTTTAAGGAAACTTCCTTGAAAAATCTCGAACTCTAGAATCACACTAAGTAATGAATTAAACATTTTTTAAAGGCAATGAGTAAGGCTTAAGATAATCAAATTTCTTTAAAAAACCTTACTAATAATTAGTCCTTGTGTGATTACAGATGATCTCTAAAAGAGGATAACAAGGAGGACCTTTTCAAAGTGTAACTAAACACCTGAGAAGAGGTTGAGGCCAAGGACCTCCTACAAAACATGCAGAGCAGGAGGCACAATCATTCAACATCCATTAGGAAACTTTGGTCACTACAAAATATAGCCAAGAAAAAGGTGGAGAGGTCAAGGCCAAAGCCTATGAAGAGGAACAACAATTATTTGTAGCATGGTACATCAAAGCTAATCAAATGTTCCTACAACTACTGTGTCCATGGGAAGTGCCGACTCCATCAAATATTGGAACATCAACATGGACGATTCATGATCCTTAGACAGAAGAGGAGAAACTTTAGGTACTTCTTCAACAGTATCAATCTTAGAAGCTTGGAGCACAGGACAAAGAAAAGGCACCCATGGAGGAGCCACCACCACTAGGAACCACATGAGTTCTACAAGTTTTGTATTTTGTGTCTGTGTCCAAATTTTGTTTAATCCCACATTGCGACATGAAATAGTCCATGTTCATTCAGTAATTCCATCCCTATCCACTATTTATGGACCTGTTCCTCACTTTTTTTGACTTGAGGATGAGTTTTTATTCATTCATGGGGATACGATGAACTGTGGTTTGTCAGGTCCCGATATTAAGTACAAGATATCGGGTACCTGATATCTCAACTTTGATATGATATAGTATACATGATACCATGATTCCTGTGTCGGCCTATAAATATAGCATTTAAGCACACAAGGAGGGGTTTTTCTCCAATAAGTCTTTAGGTCATGTCTTTTTGTCAATTTTTAGTTAATTTTTAGTTCTTTTTCCCAAGTGCATGCCCACAGTGTGATGGTTATAATTTTATGGAACCTTTGTTCATGTGTGACGTACTTGGACACACACACAATCAACAATAAAGATCAAGATTACTCCATCATTGCAACATTCATTTAGTTTTTAATTATTTAATTCTTAATTATTATTTATTATTTTCTTAGTTAATATTTCTTTATCATCATTTTCTATTCCTATTGTTAATGTGGAATGAGTACGTCTTAATCACGAATATTTAAGTGTCACTACATGGAAACCTAGTAGTGTATCAAGTAGTGCTCGAGTAATGTGCATTTGGTAACCCAAAACATAGTACATGAAGTCCAAGATGCATACAGATGATTAAGGATGGATGCTCATTGCACTTAGGATAGCTTAGATCTTATTTCATATTACTTATTAGCTTAATCAAGATTATTTCTTATTGTCTTTAGGAGTAGCATAGTGTTAGAAACCACATCATACACCTCACTGTACACTAAACCATATGTGACAAAGCAAATACTAGTCCAAGTGGGAAGACAGTGAACTACAATCAACGTATAACTATCTAGGTTCCACAACTAGTCCATCCGCGGAGTTCAACCAGATCACACATACACACTCATATTTATATGGTTGAGTGTAGGGATACCTCGTTGCTCATCAATATCCAATCACATGACTATTACTAAGTAAACACAAATTATTAGGTTCATGAAATACTATAGCTAGGAATATGTCTCATCACCAGTAGAATAACAAAAACCTTTTGCAAAACAAAACAAAAAGATATACTATACTAAGAAACACTATTCAAGGATTTTGCCTCAACTTCTTGCCATTAGTGGTGTACTTTCACAAGAAGGTAGACCTATTACTTTCTTTCCAGAAAAGTTAAATAAGTCAAGGGGAAAATATAGCATATATGAGAAGGAGTTGTAGACTATTCTTCAAGAAATCAAACATTAGAGACATTAATTATTACTCAAGGAGTTTACTTTGATGATAGACCATAAAGAACTTTAGTTTCTAAATTCATAAAAGAAGTTGAGTGTTAAACACATGAAATGTATTATACAGTTACAAGCGTTCAATTTTTTGCTCAAGCACAAAAGTGGGAAAGCCAATGTGGTGGTTGATGCATTGTCTAGGATGCATGTGGTCAATTTTAGCATGCATCATTTGAAGGTATGCTTGATTTTTTTGATTTTTATGAACATGATTGTAATTATGGACATGTTTGGAGGTACCTCAAGGAATCATTATTGAGTAGGATAAACTAATGGAGGACTATCATATTCAAGATGAATTTTTATTCAAAAATGAATAGGTATGTGATGAGTGGTGAGGTACCCCTACACTCAACCATACGAATACGAGCATTTCACGCATGATCTGGTCGAACTCCACAAATGGACTAGTTGTTGTATCTAGACAGTTCCTCATAGATCGTAGTTCGCTATCTTCCCACCTAGACTAGTATTAGCTTTCTCACATATGGTTTAGTCTAGAGTGAGATGTATGATGTGCCCCTATACTAATGTTACTCCTAGGGCCACCGGAAGATAATATCAACTAAACTAGGAGAGAGAGAGAGAGAGAGAGAGAGAGAATCTAAACTAGCCTAAGTGAGATGAGCATATGTTCCTTAATCATTCATACACATCTTGGCCCTTGTGCATGACTACCACTAGGATTACCAAGCGCATGGCCTAAGTATGCTACTGGGTTACCAAGTAGTCACACTTACATGCTTGTGATTAATTCGTACTCATTCCGCATTACGAGGAGATAAAGGTAGAGAGATATTAACTACGAAAGCAGTAAATAACAATAAAAATTAAATGATTAAACTAAGGGGATGGTGCAATGATGAAGTAATCTTGATCTTTATTTCCAGTCATGTGTGTGTCCAAGTACATCACACTCGAATAAGGATGCCATATAATTACAATTACCACACTATGGACATGCACTGGGAGAAAGGGTTGAGAGGAAAAACTGATGTACTAAAAACTATTGAAAACTTAAACTTCCTAAAAACTCCCAAAAAATGCCTACTAGATCTGCCTACCTCTTATTTATAGATGATTAGATAGGCTATGATATCACGTACATGATATCGTGTCTAGGCTATGATATCGCATACATGATATCATGGCTACGATATCGCAGCTAACAAATTCATGACTCATCATACCCCCACAACTGAATGAAGACTCATCCTCAAGTTAAAGTGAGAACAAGTTTCCTTGATTACATAGTGGATAGATATGGGATTATTGACTAATGAGTATGAATTCATGTCGTAGTGTGAAATCAAAAAAAAAATTGCGACACAACATAAAGAAGGTAAAAGAAAATCCTATATCCACAAAATTGGATGGAACTCATGTAGTTCCTAGTGGTGGTGGCTCCTCCATGGATGCCTTTCCCTTGTCTTGTGCTCCAGGTCTTGGGATTTGACAGTGTTGAAGTATGGCCTGGAGTTTCTCCTCTTCAATTTGGGGATCCTATGTCATCCATGCTAATGTTATGATGTTTGATGGAGTCGGCACCTCCCATGGGCATGGTACTTGCAGAAACATTTTATTTTCCTTGATATACCAAGCCACAAACACCTATTGTTCCTCCTCATAAGTTATCTTTGTCTCTATATTCTTGAAAATCTGCAAGCTATCAAGCCAAGTCTATTGTGACATTTTTTTACCCTTGGTAGCTCACTTTAACCACCTCAAGTTTAGAATTTGCAACCTCCAATTTTTGCAACAATTTCTTACATTCTAAAAATTTTGTTTCATATTTGACATAGGTGGTGGCTAGCTGTTGCTCAAGCTCTGTTCTCGGGCATCCTGTTGTTAACATGGCAAGGTTGGCATACTGTAGGTTTGCCAATTCCATGTACTTTATAAGGTCCTGGATCTACAGGTCATGGTTCTTAACTTCTACCTAGTGAAAAAATGCATATGTGTCCAATATGGCCCACTAGTTAGTGTGTTGAGCACTAAGAGCATTGATGTGGGCCTTGGCAATATGGATCTCCTTCTCAATGATTTGATTGTACATCCCCACCTGGTCCCAGAAATGATCCTTCAATTTCTCATGCTGTTTAGACTCATTCTACCACGCCCTTATTTCAATGGCTATCTTTTGACGGATGGCGTGTACCTCCTCCATCAAGAGGGTTTGATTTTCCCTGGCTAAACGGTTCATGTCCTGGTTGACCCTAAATAGTTGTCTCACAACTGTTTAAAATTTTCTTTAGGAACATTCTTTTGTTTCTCCACAGAGGTCAACCAAAGGTTGTTAACAACAAGTTGCTTGTTTTCCTCTTGTAAGGCTTTGAGTGTCTTGGTATGCATGTAGGTTTACGCTTGTGCCACCGAGGCATCCCAAATAGCTTTCTCTTTTTCTTTCACCACCTTCTTATTCTCCATCAATAGTTTGGTAAGTTGCATAGTTTTGAAAGTGTCTAGTTGGTTCACAGGAATGAACTAAGAGGGATCCCGCTATATTTCTTGTAGGGTCACAAGCCTTTCTTGCAATCTTTGAACTTCTACTTCAGCATGCTCGGCCCTCATCTCTATCAAGACCAGCTTTCCTTGGTGGAAATGAGTTATGATTGGATTGCTATAACATCCTGTGGGATGTTAAACAAGGATGTCATTACTTGTCCTATTTGTAGCAATCAATCAAGTATATCCTCATGTTCCGTAGGAGTCATTGAGGTTTTGGCTAAATTTTGAGCATCCCATGCTCCTATAAGATCTACCGGTGGCATAATAAGCACATTGAATGATTCTTTAATGTGGTCTATGACCACTTCTGTGGCTCTTGCTAAATCTTGGTGCTACATAACCACCACTGTGGCCCCTTCATCATTTTATAATTGCACTTGGAAGGATGCAATGTTCCTTGAGATCTATTATGACTAAGTGCTCTTCCCTCCTCCTGTATGGATGGACACTTCACCCATCACGTGATCTATAGAAACCATGGGCTGTACGGAATCGTCAATGATGCAGAAGAGATTTCTGTCATCATGGCTTCCCCAACTAACCATCTTAGTGATGGCCCTGAGATTGCTCATTGATGGTTTGTAATCTTACAGTGGAAGTGGTGGTTAATCCTGCTGGCCCATGCTAGGCCCTACTTCTTATTGTTGGCTAGGTCTCATGCTTGGAAGTTGGTTGGGTCCTACAAGTTGAGTTGCAATTGGCCCTGTCGTCTGTTCTTTTTCTTGTTCAACCCTAGCATCTCACCAATGACTTTCCTTATAGCTAGTGGCTTTAGCAGTTCGGCGTATGAAGCATTTTTGGCTTTTTGAAGGACATCATTGGTGTATCCTCTAATGCCAACATGCTTGTATAGCTTCTTGATAAGACAAGGGAAGGGAAATGCAAGCTTCCCTGTCTTCTGTTCCTCAAAATGCCTCAGAATCTTCATAAAATATAGATGAGGTAGGTTAGCATTAACCTTTCCCATTAACACTACACATCCTATTGCTACATATGTTGAAATTCTTTTTAAGCCTTTTGTGGGGAAGAGGTGATAAGTTCCTATTTTGAAATAAATCCTCTCTTCCATCGTCAACTCCCCAAATGTCTTATCTTCCTTGTCATATGCTCTTTCCAACCAAACTCGTCACGCATCAGGGTTTGAACTGGTAGACAAATGAGCAGCCTTTGGACCCATATTTAGGAGATTTAATACTTTCTAAATGGCCTAAATAGAGAAATCAATAGTCATACCAAAAGTGTTAACCATGGTGCCTTGTTCTTTGTTGTGCCAAAATTGATACGTTTTCCCTAAGTACCAAGCACCACTTTTAGAGAGAATAGGCCATAACGGGGACCTTGTGAGGTGATCCCTAATGGCTTCCAGAGAAAATTTTGCAAAAGATCCAAAGTTTAATTCCACAATCACTACAGTGAATATGGACTTCTCATGGATGGCCTGAACACAATCATAGGGCAATGTGAGATGTTGTGCATGTTCAAACGCTGCAGCAGCTCCTCCTTCTTCTTGCCTTGATTGTACAGTAGCAGGGTCCTCTTGGTGGATACTAAATGATTGTTTCTCTTACTCTGTATGCTATTTGGTAAGAACTTGTTCTTCACCTCTCCTAGGTTATTTGCTTCCACCTTGAGTAGGACCTTCCTGTTATCCACGTTTTGGGGGCATTTGCAATCACACAGGGCCAATCATCAATAAGGTTATCAAAGTTAGTTATACCTTACTACTTACTTTAATGGATTTTCATTATCTCTATGTGACATTAATTAAAATATCCTTGAAAGATTATAATGTTGAGTCCTCTTTGCTTAGGTGGTTTCCAAATCTAATTTTCTGGTATAACTAAGGGGATGAAATTGTTTTTGAGACATTTATACTTAATTTTATAACTAATTACCCTTGATAATGTCCTTTGGGTGATGAAAAATTTCAAAAACATTGTGTTTTATTCAACATGTGCCCTCCCCCACGACTGAGTTGAACACTCTGGGTTCAAGTAAGTTCAATCAGAATGAAAATCGGAGGACTAGCAAGCAAGATATGAGTATGAAAGTAAGGGACGTGCAATCGCAAGTCATAGAGAGAAATTTGAAAAACTTCCCCCACGTGAATAGTTGAAAATGATGTTAAGTAGAGTAGGGGGTCACGTATATATAGATTTGTAGGACATGATATCACATACGTGATATCGCAGACGTGATATTGCGACCTATCGATGTTAAGGCACTATGGAATATACTGAATTTTTAAGATTTTTTTGAAGTTGACGATGTAAAATAAGGACATGTGGACAAGTGTTAAAGGGTTCTATGGTAATTCAACTAGTTCTAAAGGCACGAATAACTATGATGGTGTGGAATTGATCAATAATGGCCTTGGGTGGTAAGGGAGAGAAAAAAGGCTATGTAATGGTTCATAGGAATGCTCGAATCAGAGGGATAGTAATAAGGGAAAGAATATTGTTGAAAATATGTTGAGGGTAATAGATGGTGTGTGGAAGATGTGTTATGAGTGTAAATTACAAAAAAATTTGCAAGTGGGTTCCAACCTATAATGCCCCTGCGTAACCACATCTTAAAATGTCTGTAGGCACTAGAAGGGTTAAATGTAATCTACACTAGTTCCACAAAACAAGCACATATAAGTATCACTCGGATGAGGTTAGAATTCGACACTATACAAGACATGAGCTACAATTACATGAACAACAAGATGAGACGAACTATAGAAGGGATTGTAGAGATTGGGATATGAGGTAACTAACCTAGGGCATAGTGAATCCTATGTGTAAAGCATGATTAATGTGTCATTAACCCATCATTCCAAGATCAAGACCAAGTCCATTCCTTTGATCAGTGACATCGCATTGTGTCATCCCATGATGAGCAACTAGGAGAGTACCATAACAACAAGGCATATGATCACTTGGCATTTTGTTCAAGGAAGGAGTGATTTTTGCTTTGTGGCACTTCCTTTGCTTTTTTTTTTTCAACTGCTAAATCCTCCAACCTTTAGGCATGGGTGCATGTCTTCCCAGTGGGACCTCCTAGAATA
This sequence comes from Gnetum montanum, assembly GCA_015680685.1. NCBI lineage: Eukaryota > Viridiplantae > Streptophyta > Gnetopsida > Gnetales > Gnetaceae > Gnetum > Gnetum montanum. The sequence goes on along the minus strand of MNCI01037150.1, from coordinate 2,283,136 downwards.
GCATTGGATGTTTGAGTGCCTTTTGGTTACTTTTACTCCCATTTTGCGTTAGATCTATAAGGATCTTAGTACAACCATGTTGTGTGATAACTCTCACATATGTCACCAATGAGAATCCGCAAGTTCCCTTGATGTCACACCCTAATCACTCCCTCTTTGTCCATCCTTCTTCATTCTAGGTACAATGAACATGAAATTAATTTTAAGTTTTAAGAATGTCAAGAATATCACTGTACCCTCGATAGAACCTCTTATTTGTAGAATGGATGAGTGGGTGTAATGGGCCCACTATCCAAATTGATCACTCGAGACTCGATAACATAGAACACACATCAATCAACGAGCCACATGAGTTTTTTATTTATAGATGTGCTTACTTATAAAAAATAAAAAGACGCAAAGATAAAATGATAAAACAAGAAATTGAAAAATGAAAAACTAGAAAACAATAAATTATAAAATTAAAGAAAATGAAAAATATTTATTAATCCTGCTTGTTATTAGAATGGGGGGTATCCCCCATAACTAAACGATTGAGCATGACAAGGATTAATAGTTGAAAGATGAGGATCCTTGCATGTTGGAAATATTGAAACTTGGTCATACTTACCTCATTCGGGTTTACATAGCTAATTATAGTAAGCATAGGGGGCAATTTATAAGATGTGGTTCTCGGGTAAAGAGTTGACCTACTATGATACTTTAGACCATAAGATGACATGCAACGATTGGGATGTTGCTCTCCATGGTCATATTCATTGGGTCGTATGGTTGTTGGAGTGTTAATTGGTGGCCCTGATGAAGTAACATGAGGCATTGGGTTCGAAGGAAAGAATACACCATAGTGTTGGACTTGTGCTAAGCTGAAGAATGTAGTGGCCTTGGAACTGTATTGTCCCTTCCTATGGTCATGTCTAAAGAAGGGATGCCTTTGATGTTGATGAGGTCTCTCACTACTGTTGGCAATAGTAGCACAAGTAATGTTCATGGGTTGTTGTTGTGGTGTAGACACTTTAGGAACAGTTGGTGGCAATGTAGAAAGGGGGAAAGGATGAGAATGTTGAAATTTAGGAGAAGTGTAAGGTACACATGGTGGTGGTTGTGTTGAGCATATGGGCTGATAGTACTGAGGAGAATAATAATGCAGTGAGATAGAGTATGTTGACCCATTTGGGGAAAAAATATGTTGAACTAAATAAGCATTTAGATTCAGATGATACGAAGGGTATCTCCAATTTAGGGATGTCTTCCCCCATGACTAGGATTTTTGCCATTGTGGTCAAACACAGTATCTCTATATGAGCTCTAGGTGTAACGTGCTTCCCCAATGCTCATATAAATGTAAGAAAATTGGGCATTGGCCCTTGGGGTGATCGTACAGGCAAATGTTACATTCATACATATGATTGGCAGTTGAGCTCTTATTTTCTTCATCCCTTCTTTTCAATTGTATAATGATATTTTTTCCTACTTCTCAGGTTGTCAAAACTATATCTCCAATATTATTTATATATTCCCCACACTTTTTATGCATCCATTCTAGCATCTTATTGATTTTTTCCTTGATTTCTTCTAATGATTATTGTGTTGGCAAAGATGGTTCTTCCTCCTTGAGATCGGTTGATTTCTTCTTTTTATGATTATGGACCTCTGTTAAGTTGAGATTTTGGTCCCATTGTTGTTTTTCAACACTCTCCTATCTAGCCATTTCTCCTTCTTCTTTTGCTACCTGCTTAATAAGCTCTTGGAATTGATGGGTTCATAGTTTGTATAGTTGACCTTGGGCATACATTCCTAGGGTCTCTCTTGTTTCATTATGAATCCCATGAATGATATGGTAGATTAGCCTTTCCTCAGAGAACTCATGGCTTGGATAGTTCTTTAACAGTGCATAATATCTTTCTAAATCCATGTCCAAGGGTTCATGTTGTGCTTGTTTCCACTCTTGGATTTGTTTCCTCAAGGCTGACACTCTTGTGTAGGTTTGATATCTTTCGTTAAATACTTCTACCATTGTTAGCCAGTGTCGTATTGAATTTGGTTTTAATGATCTATACCATACTTTTGATTAGCCAACGAGTGTCATAGGAAATAGCTTGAGTTTTTGCCAACCGTTATCAATGTTGTTCCATGCACAGGCATTGTAGAAGGCTTGTAAATTTTTTTGTAGATCTAAGTCATAACCTCCTGAGAAATTGGAAATTTTTTTTTAAATCGATCCTGGGTAGGCGGCTCTATTTACAATGCCTTCAGGAGATTTGAATAGCCTCCTGTATTTACATTAGGCTTGTAGTGGCCAGTATGGGTTAATCATCATCTAGTAAGTTATGCTTTCATGCGTTGGGATGATGCTGCCTTTGTTTATGTTTATAAGAAACCCCCACCTCAGATCACGTACTCTAATCTTCATTGTCATATAATTCGTTGGTTCTCTAATGAATTGCCTCACTAGATGTGGTGTTATTGTAGTCTTGTAGGAGAGGCATGGTTGTGAAATTGTGTGTGAATTTGTATGTGAATTTTTGTAATTATGTCTTTCTAAAAGATATATTGGTAATTCCTATACAGTAACCTTGTATGATATAACTAATCTAGATAACTAGCAACGTCCCTGGCAATGGTGCCAATGATGAGTGGCGAGGTACCCCTACACTCAACCATACGAACATGAGCGTTTCACACACAATCTGGTTGAACTCCATAGACGTACTAGTTGTGGTATCTAGATAGTTACTTATAGATTGTAGTTTGTTGTCTTCCCACCTAGACTAGTATTAGCTTTGTCATGTATGATTTAGTCTAGAGTGAGGTGTATGATGTGCCCCTATACCAATGCTACTCCTAGGGCTAATGGAAGATAATATCAACTAAACTAGGAGAGAGAGAGAGAGAGAATCTAAACTAGCCTAAGTGTGATGAGCATTTGTTCCTTAATCATCTGTACACATCTTGGACCTCGTGCATGACTACCACTGGGATTACCAAGCGCATGGCCTGAGTACGCTATTAGGTTACCAAGTAGTCCCAATTAAATGCTTGTGATTAAGTTGTACTCATTCTGCATTACTAGGAGATAAAGGTAGGGAAATATTAACTATGAAAGTAGTAAATAACAATAACAATTAAATGATTAAGCTAAGTGGATGCTACAATGATGAAGTAATCTCTATCTTTATTGTCGATCATGTGCATGTCCAAGTATGTCACACTCGAATAAGGATGTCCTACAATTACAATCACCACATTGTGGGCATGCAGTGGGAGAAGGGTTGAGAGGAAAACCTGATGTACTAAAAACTATTGAAAACTTAAACTTCCTAAAAACTCCCAAACAACTGCCTACCAGATCTACCAACCTCTTATTTATAGATGAGCAGATAGGTTGTTATATCACATACGCAATATCGTGTCTAGGCTGTGATATTGCATACATGATATTGCGTACGCGATATCATGGCTACAATATCGCAGCCAACAAATTCATGACTCATCAGTATGTGTTCCTAATTATGATTTTAGAAAATTTATTTTATTTGAAAATCATTGTAGTCTCATGGTAGGTCATATGGGTAGGGATAAAACATTAGAACTTGTGTGTAGGTACTATTTTTAGCTAGGTATGGTAACTAAAGACTCAAAATTTTTGAAGGAGTGTTTGACATATCAAAAATTAAAAGATGAATAAGGAGTCAATGGACATTTTTTCCAATTCCCAAGGACCCATGGAAAATTATTTCTTCAATCCTTTCACACCTATTGAAATTTCTACTTGCACATTATTATGGTTAGAAGCAACTATTGATATAACAATGAAACCAAAACTAGTTTCATCATGTTTCTTAATGTATTTCCTCTCTTCTAGAAGAATTAAAGAAGCATTAAGTGAGTTTTGCTACATCACTTATTCATCTATCATAGGAATCAACTCATGGATTCCATTAGGTCTAGCTACACTTCATACATTTCTTGCTTCATTTGATTAAGTACTATTGTCAAAATTTCATGGTCATCTAAGAATCATGTTAGTAGAATCATTTGGAAGTATATCACATTTTGTAACATCATAAAATTATCAATTTTAAATTTAAAAACACATTGTTCTCTCACCTCTTGAGATAAATCAATTAACAACTAATGTATCTTGTATGTTCTTAAATAAAAATTAGATACCAGACCTAATCTAGCAATAACTCTAGATCAAAAAACATTTTCTTGGGCTCCCCTATCAATCAAAATATAAATCCATTCCCTACTAAGCAAACATCTATCCCCAATCTAAAGCAATAATTTTCTTGTAGAATGGTCTCCTCTATTCACATTTTCCATGAATGCACAAGAATTTATTTTAGGAACTTCCTCAATCTTGGAAGCATTAGGATTAGCTCTTTGGAGAGCTCCACTAGATGTCTTATCCACTTTGATGGTTTACACATTGTTACTCTTGGATGCCTTGAGAACTAGACATTCTCATCACTTGTGTTGCCATTTTCCACATCTAAAGCACTAAATCTTTGATGAGTTGCTATCTTGATCCTTATCTCCCTTGCCTTGGTCCTTCTTGGTTTATCCTTCTCTTCATCCTTTTCAATCTTCTTGTCATGGTTTTCATCTTTGTCCTCAAATTTTAACTTGAATTCCTTCTTTGATTTGGATCCCTTGTTCTTTCCCTTAGAAGCTTGTTTGCCCCTATCTCCAAATCTACTTAGTTTATTTCTACTTTGAGTGCCAAATCATAAGTCTCATTAAGAGTTTGTGGCTTGTAAAATGAAGGATCTTCATGCACAAGTGACATTAAACCTTAAAAACAAGAATAAATAGAGAGTCCTAAAGAGGAATAAGAGTAATAAGAAGCCTAACTTTGCTATTGATAATCTTATTTGGGTGCACTTAAAGAAGAATAGGTAGAGAGGTGTTGACTTCTCCAAGTTGAAAGCCAGGAAGATGGTTCCTTTTAGAATAAATAACAAAATTAATAATAATGCTTTTGAGATAAACTCATCCAATGATGTGGGTATGCCTTTTGTATTTAATGTTATAGATCTTATGCATTACCATGAACTAGTTGATGATAAAAACATACAAGGCAACATCGATGAATTGAATGGAGCTATTAACAAGTCCTAGCCTTCAATGGAGAGGAAGGTAATTATACTTAAGAGAAGGGAAGCTTCAAGAGCCTATGGAGTGAAGAGGCATGAGTACTTAATCTAATGGAAGAATCAATCTGCTGATGATGTTGTATGGATCCATGAGACCAAACTTATCAACTAGGGGATCAATTCTACCCATACTTTCTTATTTATAGGAGTTTACTTTTTGAAAGATGGGAGATCTTGTGTAGGAACATCATTTTTTATTCCCTTTTCTCTTTTCTAAAGATGTTTTTTGTAGGTTTCAAGAGCTAGAAAGATGTCTTGGAGGTCAACAAGGCATATGAGCTAAGAATCTAGATGAAACATGAGATGTCCCACATGTTTGAGAGATGTCTCTACCTAAAGTTGACTTGTAAAATGAGATGTCACATGTCAAGGAGACGTCTTAGTTTTGGAGGATACATCTTATTAGGTTTGGAAACATCTTAAGAGAACGATCCTAGATTCTAGGATATGTCTTCAATGAGATGTTCTAATATTTAAGGAGATGTCTCACACCTTCAGGAGACATCTTTCACTTTCAAGAAATGTCTCATTTAAATGTTGGAATTTTGCAAGGAAATGTCTTGGAAAGCCTAGAGATGTCTCATACAATTAGTAAGACTTCCAAGTTGGTAATTCCAAAGTGGAAATAGCTTGAAATATATGAAAAAATCCAAGATGAGCATGGAGAAAGGTTTCTATATTTCTTATCTTGAATTTCTAATAAATTTTATATATGTTTCATGTTTTGAAAACATGGAGAATGAGGAGAGGCATGAGAGATGATGAGAATGGCATAAGACCATAAGTTGAGAGTGCATGAATGTGTATGAAAATCTATGGTGAAATTGTGTATATGTTTGGAATGTGTGTATCTCTTGTGTACTTATGTGAGTTTGAACTCATTCAGTTGTACCATGCATCAAGGACAATCATTGTGCAATTATAGAGCCTCATGCTTTACAATGTTGTTTGAGTGTTTGTGAGTGATTTGGAAGTTTGTGGGTTGTAGAACCTTGATGTAATATTCTTTACATTAATCAAAAATAACTATTTTTTATATTTTCTAGCATATTGATTATTTTTCATAATATTTGGATTCAGTTAAATTTGAAGGTTAAAACAAACGGAGTAAAGCTACTTCAATTACATACTCTCATAAGTTGCATATTTCAAGAAAAAATAAATTCTCTTAAAGATGTTCGTAAGGATTTGTGAGAACATAATTGGAATTTTTAGGGGATGTAATGATTAAAAAAAATGAAATATCTCTTAGAAGGATGTGCAAAAAAATTCACAAAATTACATGAAATTACAAAAGTGGCACAAACAACCTAACTACGCAATGTTAGGAAAACAACCATACCTTTATTGTTACGAATCCAAATGAAATGAGAAAACATTTGTTAGAAATCATAAATGAAGAGTTAAAAATATATAGCCTTAAATTACATAAGTGTGCAGCTGTTCTTCCATGAAAAAATATTCAACATTGCTTGCTTTTCGATGCCAAACATCAAAAACCTCAAATTCTGGATTGGACATAGCCATGGAAATAGTCAAAATAGCCAAAACCATAGAAACCCATTAAAATTAACAAAAAAAATAATGGGGTAGGATTTTTTTAAAATTTAATTTAAACAAATTCTAAGGTCTAGATCTAAAAAAATGGCCACACCCAAAATTTTTGAGAAAAAGAGCATGAAATAGCAAACCATATTTTCAAAATCAAATCTACAAAAGCTAAAGCAACAAAATGACTATAGATATACAAATAGGAGGTGGTATTTCATCAGAATTTCATTTTAATCCCTCCACTAGAGTAGGTCTAGAAGAAAAAGACCTTAACACATAAGAAGCAAAAAACTAGAGAAACCATAAGAAACAAAGGAAAAAATAGGTAGACCTACCTACCTTGGAGTAGCAATAGAAGAAGCCTAAATGGAGATGCACCTGGGTACTTCTTCTAGCTCTTGGGCACATTCATCTACTTTCTAGATCATAGGGTTTTGGCTCTTTCCCCCTTTTTGCTTTGGCGCCATGGCAGGCTCAATGCTGGGAATAGTTGAAAATTGAGAAGGATGAGAGATCAATGATGGTTGAGGAAGGTGGGAGCCTTCCACACTGAAAATTGATTGATGCTACCATGAGAACCTTTACCAAAGCTCTCCTCCAAGGCATTGTTATTTTAGAATGAAAATTCTGATCAAAACTTGCAAAATTTGACATATTAAACTCATTTAAAACCTAAACACATAATAATGCCTTAAGTTTGACATAATAATACCATATTTTAGAATGAAAATTTGACATACTATTCTGATCAAAACTTAAAATAATGCAAAATATTATCAAATAAGATCAAACAAGGTCAAAACAAAGTAAAGTAAGGCTAAACAAGGTAAGGTAGAATCACTACCACGTAAACTAAGGTAATAACAGAGCGAAATATGGCTAAATAAGGTTAAAACATTGTCAAAACAAGGTAAAATGAGGTAAAATAAAGTTAAAACAAAATAAAAATATGGCAAACATGGTCAAGCAAGGTCAAAATAGTATTAAGTTTAATATAAATTTAATATATATATATATATATTATCATTTTGTATTTAAGATAGGAAAAAATATAATAAAATCAACTACAAATTATCAAAATTAGGAAAAAAACTATAAATTATTATAATTAGAGAAAAATTACTTCAACTATTAAATTAATATGTTTTCATGGTCACACCAATTTAGAAAAGCCAAAAAATTACTATTTCCTAGCATGTAGAGGCCATGGTCAATTTCAAGTCTAGGTCCAATGTATCTAGTTAATTTTCTAATCACTTTTCTCACATGTAGCATATGGAAAGAAAAATAAAGAATTCTCTTTGTTTTATTTTTATTTTCATGTTTTTAGTGAGTCTACTAGGCAATGTATGGAACTTGGATTTTTAGCATGTAAATTAAAATAGTAATTATTTTTTCTTTTATGTGTTCATACACTCTTGTGTACACTACTATAGTGTATGTAGCTTGGATTTTCAACATGTGAATTAAAATAGTAATTTCTATGTGTTTGCACGTACGCTACAATAACATATGTAACTTGAGTTTTTAACATGTGAATTAAAATAGTAATTGCCATATGTTCACATGTATGCTCTTCTATATGCTATCGCTATTCAAGGTCACTTCACATTTTACCAACTACATTTATGATTATTCTTGTCACTAATGGTTGCATGTCTTTATTGCTTACAAGCCCCAAGTTATGATGGTATTGCCTTTGACAATGATGTTCAAAATGATTGTCCTTCTCTTCCCATGGCTTAGTTTTGTCCACTAATGGACTCATTGTATTTTATTGTTTTTGTTATATCATTGTTTGATGTGGTTCCATTTGGCCATAATGGTTCCAAAAACCATGTATTATTCTTATTTTTGTATGTTGTAATATTTTGAATAGTGCAACTATGGCTAAGGACATTTCTTTCTATTGTCCTTAGCCATAGTGTAATATTTTTATATGCTTTAAATTTCTTATGTAATGGCTATGAGTTAAAACAAAAAGGTTATAGAATTTGGAAATAAGATTAAAAATGTAAAATAGACATGAGTTTTAAAGAGAAAACTATGAATAATGCAATAAGGCAAACAGGTCCTGATGTACACATCAGGGAGATAAGAGGAAGGTCATAAATTTTCCAATTTTAGGTCCCTACAGGCCATTATCATATGAGTTTTAGGCCTTGGTGGGCCATGTGTTGCCAATTTTAGACCTTGACAGGCCATGATGTTGCTTGTTTTAGGCCTTAGCAGGCCATGATCACACCTATCTAGCAAGTATGGGATGATCTCAAAAGAACATGTAAGGATAAAATAAGCACTAAAACATGATACAATGTTTCAAAGTGATGAACTTTGATATTAGGGTTGAGATATCGCATCCATGATATTGGGTCTGCGATATTGGATCCTACCATGCGATATCGAATACCCAATATCGGGGCCTACCTCATTGCCTATAAATGAAAGGTAGGTGCCCTTGGTTTGGCAATAGATAGTTCCTTAGCCAAACTCTTGCCTTCTCTTCCTCTTGGAGTTAGAATTATTTTTGCGTGCCTACAGTAAGAGTCATAATGCAAACGGATCTTTATTCGAGCATTGTGTACCTAAGCACACCTTGTGTACGACAATAAAGATGAACTTTATGATAAACCTTGCAGAATCTAGAATAGATTAATTAATGTCAATTACTGTTATTAAATTCTTTCTTAGTTAATTAATGCTCCCTCTCACCCTACAACTCTACTAAGTAAATACACTTAGTACGATCACTTCAAGCATGTGTGTAACACTTGGTAACCCAATAACGATTAGCGTTTGGTAATCCCAGTAGTGTTGCACTGGTTCAGGATGTGTAAGGCAAGTGAGAATAGATACTGGTGTTCAGATTAATTAAAGCCTAGTTAATCAGTAGTTAAATTAAATTATTCACTTAGTTATGTTTCCCCTTTCCTATGAGCATAGGACATAAAGACATAAAAGATATAAAAATCATATGCCTCAAGCTTACTTAACCATACAATCATGACATATAAGTAAGTTTGGGAAGATAAAAATTAACCAACCCATTCTCATTCTACAAAGGCACATAAGCACTTAGTCCTTGGAATTCAACTGGATCATGCATGAAATGCTTGTATTCATATGGTTTAGCATAGGGGTACCTCGCCACTCATCATTGGTGCCATTACTGGGGACTTAGTTGTTTGTGCACTAATTAGAACTTAGGAAATCATTCACATCATTGGAATGAACCCTTAGGGTTGGTTAAAGAATAATAATAATACATAATACATTTCACAATAAAAAGAAAAGTATGTCTCCTTCTTCGTACGAAAGCGCTTCACCACCTAGGTCTGAAATGGGAAATAATCAGTGACGTAATACACATGACATTGATCTGCCAGTCCGTCAACAGTTTTGAGTGGTATATATTTATTCTAATGAGTATATACTAGACTTCACCTTTATTCTCCATCAAGATAAACAACTATGTTGACAAGACTTAGAAGGTAACATAGTGTTACCCCTCCATCGTTCAGTCCTAAGAATGCTTCCTTGTTCTCTCACACGAATTAGCATGCAACACTTACATGCAGAATACGTTGTGCAAGGCCATGACTTGAGAGAATACCATCTCATGGAGGCACAATGTCAAAGGGACTCACAACAGGAGAGACATCATAAGTCTTTGAAGGATAAGTGGTCACAAGGGTTGTGTATCAGAACCTTCATTCCACTATTCATAACCCAGGTTCTAATACCCATGGGCACAAAGGATCCAAAAAAGTGACATGGACACATGAGAAAGATGGACATTCTAATCACGATTGCAATCTAGGCTAAGACCACTGAAGAGAAGGTAGCAAACACTGTCATGGTGATAGTTCCACTTCTTCTTCACCTTCATCATCCCCTTCACCCTCTCCTTTAGTATCCAGATGCAATCATAAAGAAAAAGACCATGAGAATAAAGGTAGGCAAAGTGGAATTCATAAATGAAACAACCAAGAAAGGGAACAAGGGCACACTAGAGAATCACAACATAGAATAAGGGAGAGTAGGAAACAACGTAAGCATCATAGACACCATGGACACGACGATCATGATGAACCCCTACTCGCTACTCAAAGTATTTTAGACATAACTGAGGCTATTAGAATTCCAACAAGCACAAAAAAGATAGTATGAGTAAGAGATTAGATATGAACAACATCCCACAATTTGAAGGGAAATACAACAATGATCCTCAAAATCACTTACAAGCATTCCATGATGCATGTGCCTTACAAAACATAGAGAACAAATGGAAAATACTTAAGTTGTTCCCATAGATACTAGTTAAAGAAGCAAAAAGCTAGTACTGGTCCTTAGAACTGGAATCCATTCGTAGATGTAATACCATGTTAGAATTGTTCAACGATAAGTACCAAACGTACTCCCCAGTGTCCAACCTACGAAAGTAAATCCAGGGCTGGAAACAAGGAGGAAATGAACCCTTGGATGCTGCCATGGGCCAATACTATGCACTATTACATCATTGTCTTGGTCATGGTTATTCACAAAGTGATCAACTATGCCATCTTGTAGATGGGCTTAGGCATGAAACGCAAAAAAATTTTGGGACTTATGCCCAAGGAAGACTATTTGAGCTTAGGTCCCATCAAATTCAAATACTATTGGAGAAAGTTGCTAAGGAAGAAGGTGAGCTAAAGAAGAGAGAAAGTGCAGAAGAGTATAACTGACATCCTTCCTTCTAAAAGAGGGGAGTAAGATTTTGTAAGGATGAAGAAGAGTCACCACTCGAAGAGATGGAAAATAGGAAAAATTTGTCTATCCAAAAGTTGACATCATAAGTATCATCAAAGGTATACCAAATGTGGTATTCCCTAGACAATAGATTTCAAACTATTCTTAAAATAGTAGAGGAGTCTAGAGAGTAAGGTAGTGATCACAAAAAAAGGAAAAAAGAGAGAAGTTGAACATGCACATAGCAAGGGCAAGGGCAAAGTTTCCATCATTGAAGAGGTTGTAGATTTGGAAACAAACAATGATGGTGAATGCAAGATATGTCAATATGATCATCCAAAGGGATGTTGTGCTATAATCTCACATCTGCAGGAGTCTAGGGTGTATGCACTTAACCCACGATTAAACAAAAGGCAACTACCCCAAAGGTTACCTTATCCTCAAGGTAACCTGAGGCAGTTCCACAAACACTTAACATATTATCCAAGTGGAGATCCACCACAACCAATTAAGCAATATTAACAGTGGCAATATTTACAATCATGGGGAATGCCACCACCAAGGCAACAGTATCTTTACTGGCAACTTGACCCATATGGGTATTACATGTAGCGGCTAGTCTCTCCATGTGACTCTACTAGTCACGTTACTTCTCAACTAGTCACATTACTCCTCAACTAGTCAAGTTACTCCTCAACATCACTACAAAGCTCATGAGTATTATAGGACTCCTTCTGCTAGGGGTGATGTTCCACAAACATACCACCCTTCTCATCTAGTAGCATCTCTTCCACCAATAGCTCCATTACCACTTGCTCTAGCTATGCAAGGTAAAATCCCTACCCAACCACAACAACGTAACGCCACAAGGGTTTTTAACTTTCAATCTAGTATTGGTTTTGACAACCACATGAAGAAAAGACCTTTCTTTAGAACCAATAGTCCAACCAAGCCCTTACAATCACAAGTAGCTAATTCCTTAGACACCTTAATATCAATCAAAACTTTAGAGCCTCCTTCAACCCAAGCATTGCACTCAACGCATATGGTCATGCTAACCCATGCCATCACCGATTGGATCAAAGTTGGCCATCTTCCTAGGAAGTTCTCTAATCCTGGGAGTTCTCTGATATACTTACAAATCATTGGAAATGAGCCATGCAAAGATTTTTTGGATTCAGTTTCTGGTGTTAATTTAATCTCTCAAGAAATGTATATGGCCTAGAACCTGCCTCCACTAAAAAAGAGTAACATCCATTTAGAGTTAGCTGACCAATCCATCACTATCCTGTTAGGACTAGTGGAGGACATTGTCACCACTATTTGTGGGTGGTCGTATCTAGTTGACTTCTAAGTGATTCAAGTAAACAATTGTAAGGGGGACTTCCCAATCATAATGGAAAGAGCATGGCTAAGCACAGTTGATGTGCACCTAGGAATCTATGATCTTTCACTGGAAATATCAAAAGAAAATACATTTAGAAAGATCAAGAAGAAGAGAGTTCCATGCATCACATATAGTGACACGGGGTGTAATTGAGTGCAAAGATCATGGTTTGTGAAAAGTTTAACACTACCTATATGCAATCAGTGTGCACAAGTGATCAACATACAAAGATGCCTGTATGCAATAGCCACATGATAGGAAGACACCTAGTGGCTGATAGCTAATCAAGAAAGCAATTCAATCATATGCATGGAACCAACTGAGAGTTTGACTTGCACTTACATCAATAGCATAGATGCATTAGAGCAAGTCCATCGCCAACGTCCAAGCCTTAACCTCAAAAACATTAACTGGGGGAAGCTAGAAATCCCTAAGAAATTTAAGTAGGAGCCCCTTAAGCTGAAACCATTGCCTACTAGTATGGAATACATGTTTCTTAAAAATTGAAAATTGGTAATTATTAACATTAAGCTTTCTCTGCAACAAAAAGAGAGACTACTAAAGGCAATAAATAAATGATTAAAATCCTTCGCTTGGTCATATCCTAAATTAACTAGAATAGATCCTAGATATGCGAACATAGGATTTACACCAACCCCTCCATGAAGCCTCAAAGATAACTATAGAGGTGTTTGAACTCAAAGCTGAAGCAAGTAGTTAAGGAAGAAATTGAACAACTTCTCAAGGCTGGGTTCATATACCCCATTGCTGATAGTGAATGGGTTAGCCACTTATTTATTGTACTTAGAAAGGGAGGAAAATGGAGGATGTGCATAGATTTGAAGCTACTAAATATGGCAACATTCAAAGATCACTTCCCATTGTCATTTGTCAACCATTTCTTAGACACCATCGCAGTGCATCGCTATTACAGTTTTCTAGATGGATATAGTAGATATAACCAAATACAAATAGCCCTAGAAGACCAAGCCAAGACTATGTTCACCAATCCTTGGGGAACATTTGCATACAAACAGATGTTGTTTGGCTTGTGCAATGCCCCTACAACATTTCAACGACTAGTTCTTAGCATATTCCAGCAGCAGATAGGGAATGGCATGGAGGTCTTTATGGATGACTTCTCCACTTATGGAGAAAACTTTGGTCAAGCCTTGGACCAGTTAGAGAAAGTGTTAAAAAGATGTGTACAAACCAATTTGAGGCTCAACTAGAAGAAAATCTATTTGATGGTCCAAGAAGGCATAGTACTAGGGGACAAAATCTCACACACAGGGATAGAGGTAGACCTCGAGAAAATCAAAGTTATCCAAGGAATTACCCATCAACCGGAAACTATCAAAGACATTCAATCATTCCTTGGACACACTGGCTACTATAGGAGATTTATTGAGAACTTTTCAAAGGTTGCAAAACTATTGGTAGAATTAACGAAAAAGGAAATACCTTTCAAATGGGCCAAGGAATGCGAACTAGATTTCCAAACTCTGAAATAGAAGCTAGTAGAAATACCCATTCTACAAGCTCCTCTGGTCCAGGCCATTCCACATAATGACTAACGCATCTAACTTTGTCTTAGAAGTTGTACTTACATAGTTAGATGACCAGAAATGTCCTTATTACATCCACTGTGCAAGTAGAAGTATCGCTGGTGCACAACTTAACTACACTACCATAGAGAAAGAATTAATGGCTGTAGTGTTTACATTAGAAAAGTTTAGACACCATATATTAGGATATAAAGTATATATACATACAGATCATAGTGTAATTCAATTCCTCATGAATAAGCCAACAGTAAGCCCTCACATCATACAATGGCTTTTAATCTTATAAGAGTTCAATCTTATGATGATTGATTGTAAAGGCATTGAGAACGTAGTTGTTGATCATTTATCTCAGTTGTGATGGGACAACAAAGAGGATGAGTATCCAATTTCTAATTATTTCCTAAATGAACTCATCTCTGTAGGTGTAGTAAATAATCAATTACCCATGAAGACAAACTGGTACAGTAGCATTCTTACCTATCTCCTTACCCAAAAAATACCACAAGAGTTAAACCTTAAGAAGAAACAACAGTTTCTTCACCGAGCCAAGTACTTTATGGAGATCAATGGAAAACTATACAAAGTGTGTCCTAATGGCTTGGTTCAATGGTGTGTTCTGAATATAGATCAACTATGAGTTCTTCAAGATGTGCATGAGGATTCTTGTGGGAGTCATTATGCTAGGAGACAAATGGCCATCAAGATCTTGCTTGCAGGATATTATTGGCCTACATTGTTTTAGGACACCCATCATTTTGTCCAATCTTGAAAGTGCTGTCAACGTGATGAGGGAATGACTACTAGAATGGAGGGTCTGCAACAATGGATCCAACCTTTAGAACCCTCCAACATTTGGGGAATTGATTTTATGGGGCCAATTACACTAATGTCCAATGGAAAATTTTATATTATTTTTGCCATTGATTACCTTACAAAATGGGCTGAAGTAGTTGCACTTAAGGATTGTACATCATCTACAACTGCACGATTTGTTCAACAACAAATCAAAAATAGGTTTGGTGTGCCTCATGCACTTATTTTAGATAATAGTACATACTTCACAAGTGAAAGTTTTTCGATATTAATGCAATGCTTAGGGGTTGAACACAAATTGACAACACCATACCACCCCCAAGTGAATGGTCAGGCTGAAGTAACCAATAGGGAGATTACGAAGATATTAACAAGGACCATTAGCAAGTTTAGGTGAGATTGGAGCACTAAACTGAATCATGCTCTTTCAGCATACTGCTCCACATGGAAACTCCCTATAGGCTACTCTCCCTATGAGTTAGTATAAGGTAAATTACCAACATTTTCAATTCAAACTGAGCTCCCTACACTATCCATGGCATGTGACCTCAACCTTGACCTTGATTTAACACAAAAACAATGGTTAATAACCCTTAACTTGCTAGATTAAAATCAACTAGTTGCCCTGTCATCTAACGAATTGCACAAGGCATTCAATAAACAACATCATGACCTCAGAATTAGGAAAGTTAAATATCAACCAGGAGATAAGGTTCTCTACTGCAATCCCACACATGTGCCACAACACACTAAATTTCAAACACTATGGAAAGGTCCTTATATTATTTATGCAACTTTTTCTTCAAGGGCCATGACAATATACAAACCTGAGAGCCCAAAAAAGAAGCTGTCAGTCAACATGCAACAAACCAAACCTTTCCATGAGCTTAGGATAGCTAGTACACATGCTACCTCTATTAGTGGACAACCCTGCTCACTATTTCAGATCTCCTCCTTCCAACTTAGTCATGGGGGAGATGGCCACCTATGCCAACCATTCTAGGCCCTAAATTCTTTTTGAATTTTTGTTTTATAGATTTTTCCCACATTTCTTTTTTTTATTTACACCACCGTTCATATTTTTACTATTTCTTTTTTTGCTTGATTTACTTTTATTCGTCATCCAATAAGTGCTCATGATGGTGGATTGAATTATATCACATTGATTGCTAATGTATGGTTTTTACCTTTAAATTATGATGTTGATATTAAGGTATGGTTCTTTTGGTAAAACAGGCAATGAGCCTACACCATCCACTCATCCATATAACTCTATGGTCTCCTTTGGCTTGGAATTGTACAGTCCCATTTTTCTAAGTAAACTTGTTAATAAATTGGTGGGTGGGTATTTTTTCAAATCAAGGAAAGACTTAGAGGATGAAAAGGGTGTGACTTCAAAGGGATTCGATGCATTTGTGATGGCCATTCTCTTGGGTTCTTGGATGCTTTTTCTTGGATTGTCTACCATTCTGCCATCAATCAAATATCAAAAAGCTAAGTGAATAAAAATAAGTCTTTGCATGGTGTGGTTCTCATGCAAAAAAAAAAAAGTAAAAAAGTGAGAATTCAAAGCATACCCCTTAGACATAATAAAGCAATATGGGCTACAAGCATTGGTTATGGAACTAGAAAGACATGTTACCCATGCTTGAATGTTTCCTCTAACTAAGGCCCTTTCTCGCTTTCTCCTTCTCCATCTCGCTCTCCTTGGAATGGTGGTGACTCTTTGTGGAAGCATTCTTGTTGCTTCAAGTGGATGGATTGGTCAAATGTGTTGATGTGAGGTCACTGGATGTGGTTTGTTTAAGTATAGACTTGGGATGAGTTCTACTCAGTCACATTAATCATGAAATACATAAGGGACTTTACACAACCTTGTTCTTAGGATTCCATTCCATTCTCTCCTCTCCATATCTCTTCCCATTTTCCACCTCATTGTCGATTTTATCATTAGTCTATTTATAGGTTGATGCATTATTTTTCTTTGGTGAATTCTTGTGGGTAAGTTTTTAACTCTTGCTTCCAAATGACATTCCTAGAGCCTATAGATTGTTTGGTTTGTTGGTTTTTTAGGGAATAAAAGGCATGAGCCTACTTTGGGGAGGACCCACTAGAATTCATTTTTTCTAGTACAATTGTTAACTTCTTTTCCTTAAACATTTCCTAAAATCAATCATTTCTTGTTTCATCCCCATCCATGACATCCTTTTTATTGGCGTTGTCATTGTTATTTTTTCCATCATTCTTGATCCTCATATTTTTCCATCTTATAGCTACCAAAGGTTCATTCTTAGTCGTGGGGGCCCTGGCACAAATTTTTTAATTTTTTCCATTCTACTATTCACCTAACCCCTACACCTTGGGTAGTCATCAGTGATGAATCTTTAAACTAGTTTCTTCCATAACCACAACTCAGCTAATGCACTTCATATCGAAGCAAGGTATCAACTACATTGTAGATTATCTATCCTTGCTCATTTGTGACTGTGTTGTGTGTGTACATGGAAATCATACAAATAATGGACTGGGCTTGAAGGAAGCAATCAAGATGGACCAGAACTAGATCATTTACGAAAGGAGTAAGTTTGGTGGTGTGGCTATGGATAAACAACGGAAGGCACAATCTTGGCATTGGTGGCAACATGCTTCATCATCTTTCTCTCTCTCTCTATCTTCAAGCTGCAAAATAAAGGCTTGGATGTCATTTATGAGTGTTCACCACAATGGTCATGAACACTAATATTGTAATATGCTTATTAATCCGTTCACTGGGCACATCGAGTCTATCATCCCATTCCACCATTAGTTGTCAATTAGTCAATAATCCCATACCTTCCCAATATTTTGTAAGGAACTTAAGGATGATTTTTCATTCAATTGTGGGGGTATGATGAACTGCGATATTAGGGTATTGATATCACATCCATGATATTGGGTCTATGATATCGGATCGCACCATGGGATGTCGAATACCCAATATTAGGGATTGCCTCATTGCCTATAAATAAGAGGTAGGTGCCCTTGGTTTGGCAATAGATAGTTAGTCTGATGGGACGTGACATCGCATGGGCCACGATATCACATACGCGATATCACAGCCCGTTGCCAATTCTATAAATAAGAGGTGACTCTCCCTTGTTTTCTCCATCTAGATCTAGACCTTAGCCAAAGTCTTGCCATTTTTCCATTCCAGAGTTAAAATAATTTCCATGTTCCCACAGTAGGAGTCCCAAAGTGAACGGATCTTTATTCGAGCAATTTTGTACCTGAGCACACAATTGTGTATAGAAATAAAGACAAACTTTTAGATAAACCTTGTAGTGCATGGACTAAGCTAAATAGGACTTTAATTATTGCTAATTGTTTAAATGCTTTCTTAAGTACTTAATCTCTCTCAACCCTCAACTCTCATAGTTAAGTGCATGTAGTATGACCACTTCGAGCATGTGTGTTACGCTTGGTAATCTCAGTAACGAATAGAGTTTGGTAATCCCAGTAGCGTTGCATTGGTTCAGGGTGTGAAACGGCAAGTGGAAACGGATACTGATACTAGGATGATTAAGACTTAGTTAGTTAAAGTTAGTTACTTAGTCTCTTCACCCATCCTTCTCTTAGCATAGGCAATAAAAACATAAAAGATAGAAAAATCACATGCCTCAAACTTACTTAACCATACAACTGTGACAAATACAAGTAAGCTTGGGAGGACAACAATTTATTAACCTTAGGTGTTTCATAAGGTGTGTAGGCACTTAGTCTGTGAAGTTCGACCAGATCGTGCTTGTAATGCTCATATTCGTATGGTCGCGCGTGTAACGCTCATATTCATATGGTTGAGTGTAGGGGTACCTCGCCACTCATCATAGTCCCTTAGCCAAACTCATGCCTTTTCTCCCTCTCAGAGTTAAAATTATTTCTGTGTGCCTGTAGTAGGAGTCATAAAGTGAATGGATCTTTATTTGAGCATTGTGTACTTGAGCACACCTTGTGTATGGCAATAAAGATGAACTTTATGATAAACCTTGTAGCATCTAGAATAGATTAATTAATGTCAATTACTGTTATTAAATGCTTTCTTAGTTAATTAATGCTCTCTCTCACCCTACAACTCTCCTAAGTAAATACATTCAGTATGATCACTTCGAGCATGCATGTAACACTTGGTAACCTAGTAACAATTAGCATTTGGTAATCCTAGTAGTGTTGCACTAGTTCAAGATGTGTAAGGCAAGTGAGAATGGATACTGGTGTTAAGATTAATTAAAGCCTAGTTAATTAGTAGTTAAATTAAATTAGTCACTTAGTTATCTCTCTCCTTCCCTATTAGCACAAGACATAAAAACATAAAAGATATAAAAATCATATGCCTCAAGCTTACTTAACCATACAATCATGACATACAAGTAAGTTTGGGAAGACAACGATTAACTAACCCATTCTCATTCCACAAAGGCCCATAAGCAGTTAGTCCTTGGAATTTGACTAGATCATGCGTGAAATGCTCGTATTTGTATGGTTGAGCATAGGGGTACCTCGCCACTCATCACAAAGTAAACAAACAACCATTAATAAATGTAGGGATAAAGTATCCATAATGTATTTGTTACTTGATTCCCAATGAATCAAGGGGCTTCCTTTGTGCCATCCTACTTTCACCATTCTTCTTGTTCAAAATGGTAATTGATAGGTGCTTTCATTGATCGTTTAGCATTTTAGAGTTGATGTTGTTAACATTATAGTTGTTCTTATTGTTGCCCCCACTTTGAGTATCGGGATTTTTCTCTTGAAACTCGAAGTCCAAAGCTTGGTCAATGTTGATGTTGTTGACAGATGGTGAACACGTGTTATCCTCACAAATGACAATTTGACCACCCTCGTATGGTAAGTGGATCTCCTAATGTATAGTGGATGAGACTAGGCAAAGTTTAGCCAACCATGGCCTTCATAGGATCAAGTTAAACCATGTGTCTCTTCAACTACTAGGAAATTGGTAGTTATTTCAGCCAAAACTATGCTTGGGTCATATCCATGGTAGGCTTGCCAGAAAAACCTTGGCCAACACCATGCCTAAGCTGTAGACATCAGATTTGTTGGAGATCCCTCTATTCAAAGTAATGTAGGCATGGTCTATGTATCCCATCATCCTTTGTAGCTCTATCATCACATGGGACATCTACAAAATACCTATAGAGGGGTTTAAACAGCTCAAAATTAGCAACCTTGGGTTTCCAATAATGGTTCAGCAAAATATTTGATAATTTCACTTCTTTGTGAAACACTATTAGTTTATAGCTGTGCATAAAGGTAAGTTCCTTCATTAACTATGTTAGAAGTAATACGAAGGTGGTCGTCCCATGCCAAGTACCCTAGTAACTACATTAGCGCCCTTCCTCTCCTTGAGAGGTTATCATGCAGATGATGGACTAGGGTGCTATTGGCTACATACTCAAATATCAAAAGGTTAAGTTACATATTTCCAAATTCATGAGTAAAAGAAAGAAAGAAAACTTAATATCTGAAGATAAAAGGAATATTTAACACCACTCATGAATTTTTAAATAGGAGAGAATAAGTTAAAGAAACTAATGAGTAGTACCAAAATTTTGACTCACGCCTTGGAAACTTGCCTCGTTCATTATTCCAATAACAAGAATATCGAGGAGAATCTTTATCCTATCCCTCCGTATTAAACGAGATTGGCGGCATTTGTGGCTCAGTCTCTGTCCTGACCGTGATTCCTGCTGCTGTCACCCTGCACGTCATGATTTAGAACAGCAATTGCTAAAATTGTAGAGTAAACTGCATGACAAGGTTTCCTGCTTTGTCTCCTTGTTACTGAAAACGTGCATAGCTTTCACGTTCCAACATCAGCAACCCCGTCGGCAGCGTACAGACTTGGTCTAGCCCTTCACTTGACTGGGATGAGGGTTTCCCTATCACGTGACCCGGGCAGCTTAGGTTGTGCTGTTCACAGCGTCATCAGGCAGCAATGCCAACGACAACGTCTATGTTGTTTCAGAGTGTGGGTCGAGGCAATGGTGGATCAATGCTTAAGCGCCCTGCAATGCCGCTGTTGCCTGGTCCGACCTCTTCATGGTGCACTGGAATGTCCACGACGTGTACTATGACTCCCTCCATACAAACGCCGTGGCTATCCCCATGGATCTCGTCAACACCTCTTAAACCTTACTGGACCCTCTGAGATCCTGCTTTCTGAGATGTGCATTGTGGTTACAGTTTCTAAGCAGCGTGATTCCACTTCTTATATTACAATATCTGTTTGATTTTGTGAGGTTTTGCGAGGATGAACAGCGTGATTCTTGTTCAGTTTTGTTGATTTTTGTACTTTTTCTGAATTTCACTTCCAGGCAGGCCCTAAAGCAAACCCTAGGATCTAGGACCCAAAATCCAATTTGAACCATTTGTTTATGCTTCGGTTCGACACGAAACTCAGTTTCCATTGTATATTATCTCTGTAACTCAGAATTCCGTGGCAGCTATGTATTCTCTCTTCTTTAGCCATCCTGGACGGAATTGCTTCAACTTCAACCAAACCCAACTTCTTCAATCAACCATTTCTCCCTAAAATACTTCAATTCAAACCTTGAATTTCCATCTGGCTATTCTAATTACAATCCTATAATTGCAATTGCAGTCAGTATCAGTTCATATCTCAGAGATGGCACCACCAAGACTACGAGGAGGTCTAAACATGTGCATTTTACAATCGGAATCCTGGCAGCAGTCCGAGCCTTGATCATGAGCAGCGGATCGCTGGACTTCCCAGACACACCGAACAGCCTGATCGAGCGTGGTAAGCAAGCTGAAGCCCGCTAAGGCATAGACTCCTTAGACGAAGAACTCTCCGGCCTAATCACCACAAGCGAGGCTTCTCGCCAAGTGAAGCGTCCATGACGGAACATCCTTCATTTGTGGTGAAACAAGATCTCTGCCCATTTTGGTGGGCTGCGTCTTCTTCAGCAAGGAATGGCATTGCAGGAGGGACGGCATGACGTCTGGCAGCGGTGGTCGTCTCAGCGCAGGGAGCAACCCATTGCAAGGCCTGTGCTGACACTGGGTGGTGGCTGTGCACGGAGTGCACAAGGGTTTTTACTTTATTTTATTTTGTTCTGTTTCATTTTATTTTTACTCCTTGTATGGGCCTCCCGACCAACATGACTTATGCCATCTATGCATCAAAAGAATCTGATCCGTGGAAGCGAGGAATCGAGGATTAGCGATTCTGAATGTGTTTGGCTACGTGTGCCTCAAGAAAAAGTGGGTACGGGTTCGTAGCCGGGGACGTGATACAGAAAATTTAAATATATTAGTTTTTTTAAAAAATTAAATCTCATATATCATAAAAATACATTGTAAAAGATAGAAGAAGTACAATGTAAATCCAAAATATTGTTAATGCTTAAAAATTGCACAGAAGATTGCAATATCACCATTAAATTGAAGCAAGAAAATTTGCAAAGGTATGGAGGGCACGAATCCATTTCCTTACTCAGGAACCAGTCAAACATATAATTTCTGCAACAACCAAAATGACAGCAATAAAATGAAATCCTTTTGTTACTCAATCCAATATTTCCAAAAATGAAATTAAGCCTCAAGCCTCAACCAAATTTATAACAAATCAGGTCTGCTAATATTTTTGTTCAACGACTACATGTGAGTAGCACCTTAGGGACTACCTAAGGCCACATTGAAGATGACCGTATTATAAAAATATACAACTTAACTAAACTAAGGGAAAGTAAAAACAGAGCACCATGAGCTTGCATATGACCATTGTCCATGTGATGTGCTGGTGGGCTTCGTTGCTTTATAAGCAAACAGATTTTTAAAAAAGTTGAACAAGAATCCATCCTTCATCATGTTCATGACTCATGACCCATGACGCTGACCTGTTTTGTTTTTCCTTTTTTAAGCAGAGATATGAGAAAAAGAGCAAAAACCAGCAATGAACGCGAGAATGTGAGAGTCATGGCGGAACCTTTGATGCTCACAAAGCCAGGCGAATCCATGCAAATGCAATGTTTTGCTCGCACGCCCCGTCCAAAACTTTCCGTATGACCCATACTTGCCACTTCGGCCATCGGTTACCATAGTAGCCCTTTCGTGATGTCCATGTGTTTCTTTGTTTATTCGTACTCCCTTGTTTTCTGTGGTCCGTCTGCCGATGTGGTCCGTCTGCCGATGTCATGAATCTTGATTGTTTGTTTGCCACTTAACAATGAAATGAATTTTTTGGTATGATTCAGAACAGGAGAAGATATGTAAGATTTTAATGCAAAATGCAGACATCCCAAGAACTAAAAAGGCAATAACAATACGAGGTAAGGCAAGGCGACCATATCCATGTATATTTTCAAATCCACACAAAATTTCATTGGAATTTATGAAATACGTACCCACTGCGAATCTAATACGCTTCGGACGTGCTCCCGAATCCGACGTGAAGAATTCGTCAAAATTTACAGGGAATCGCGAATCTCCAGCGAATAGTATGCCATGAATAAATCCAGCAAATCAGCACAGCGACGTACTCGCAATAAATTCCGCTTATGTCTTTCGTTGGCCATTTTAATGATCTAATGTTTTATTCATTTTGTCAGTCTTTTTGTTAATAGTTAATATCATGAAAGTACTAGGTGACAGGTTGTCTTGTTCATAGACTTGATTTTATTTGTAAAATATCTAATCAATTACTAGCGTTTCAGCTCTCGTTGGGGCAGTTACTCTTATGGATAGTACATGCTAATGAAACGTTTAGTATTCTCTCGTTTTCATTCGTGGCAGTTTTGCTTTTACTTTCATGCGTTGGATGTGCAAGTTTTGGGGCACTATTTTAAGCTAAGTTTTTTATTCCAACCTTTTCTTTATTTGTTATTTCAAGAGCTATGAGCTTTAGTCTTTGTCATGTGCTTATTCATATGGAATCAAGAAATACCATTTTAAATACCAAGCCTTTTGCTTGTATTAAAAAATTCTTGTTATTTTTTGTTTAGGTTGATGGTTATTTTGCATGTAAGCTTTAGTGTTCATTATGAACTTAGTCATATGAAGTCAAGTGAAACTATTTAATTACAAAGTCCTTTCCTTGTTTTGAAAGTTTATGCTATTTTCTCTTTTGGTTACCAATTATTTTATGCCCTTAGTTTTAGAACTTGTTTGATGAATTGTTACTTTTATTCAATATTTCTTGCCAAGCTGTTAATTTATTACCTAGAGTTTACTTTGTGATTGACCTTAGATTCATTCCTAGAGATCCCATGCATCACTTTGGTGATATGTTATTGTTATTATTTAGCCACTAAGTTTAATTTCAAAATTCATGACATGCTTTATCTAAACTCCATTCTTTAAAACTATAAGCATTATTAAATGTAATGGTTTCCGTTTGTTAAAACACCATGTTGCCCTCACTAGTTGAGACTGTTCACTAGCAATGATGGTATGCAGTAGCTATAGCATAGGTAAAGGAGGCAACATACATTGGATTTGGCTATAAAAGAATCATCATTAGAGGCTCAATGCTTATCCTACTAAGGTAGGGTCATGCAGAGTCAATAGATATTGAAAGTGTAATTTCTTTTCAATGGCTATGTCCACATTTGAACATAGGTCTTACAACATAAGAGACAAGCAAGTTAGCATCACTCAAAGTGGTGGTTTCTTGTTGATGAAAAAGAAATAGTAATTAATAAATACAAATTTAATAACAAATTGAAGTACATTAGAGATATGTTTTGGTTTTTCTAAGTTCAATATAGTTTATAAGAAGTAGAAGTTTTTGTGGTTGAAAACTACAAAAATGGTGAGTAGAGATGAAAGCTAAAATATTGTATTATATATAAGGTTGTTACTATGCTTGTATTATGGTGAGTATCCTATTGGGAGTTTCCATGTGAATCTATATGCCCATAGTGCATCGTTCAACTTAGTACTCTAATCCTTTCAAATTTGACTAACTATTTTAATTAATATTCTAATTATTTCTTAGTTAGTCACTTCTACTTGACCATGGATCTAATGGTGTAGTTAGTTTGTCGTTTACCCCAAGTTTTTGCATTAGCTTAATGAATATAGCTCCTATGAAATATGTTTCATTGTTGAATAGGAGCATACATGGTACTCCAAACCTATTCATCACATATTGGTGGAAGAATTTAGTAGTTGTTTCAGCTGTGCAATCTTTGATTACAACTACTTTTGACCGTTTCATGCAATAATAAACTATCACTATAATATATGATTTCCCATTGGACATTAGTATGATGGGTCCCATAAAATCAATTCTCTAGATGTCAAATGGCTCTAGTAACTGGATCCATTGAGGAAACTATAGTACTGGTGTCCTAAAATGGTGTAGAGGACTTAGTCAATAAAAGATAGAGGAAAATGATCTTTGAATGTTGTTGAATTCAAAAGCTAAAAGTTAATGCAGAACCTCCACTTACCACCATTCTTTGGAAAAATGGCTAAGGAACTAACCCATTCCCTGTCTGCTATTGGATAGATGAATTCTTCTTTTAATAGTTTCTATAATTCTTATTTTACCACTTCTTTAAGTTTAGGATTCAATCTTCTTTGAGGCTGGTGATGTGGTTTGACATATGCATGGATCAATGTCTATTATTTCATCATAAGACCATGCAAACTCTATCAACCATTTATTCACTACTTCTAATAATATTCTCTTCTATTCTTTATCAAGATTGGCATTAATAATTACCAGTTTCTTATTATTCAGAAAAGCATATTCGAGTACTTTCGGTATCTAAAGGTTCTAGTTCAAACTTATATGGTATTTCTAGGTGTACATATGTGATGAGTGGCTAGGTACCCCTATGCCCAACCATACGAATCACGAGCATTCACGCGCGACTCGGTCGAAATCTGCAGACTGTAAGCACTTAACATACACCATACTTCTAACCAGTGAAACTTGGGTTAGAATGGTCGTTATCATCCTAATCTCACTTGTGAGGTTCTGTTTACGATGGTTAAGTGAGACTAAGGCTAGTGATTTTTATATCTTTTTAATTATCTTTTCGGCAGCTAATTCAGGTATGGAAAGTAAGGAATAAACTATTATCTAATCTCTAATTGTCCTAGCTTATATTCTAACTATTTCTAGCATAAGTATCTAGTCCCATATTCCGAGCACGTTCTGGGCATCTCCTAACACTTCTGAATTACTAGATGTTAAGCATCACTGGGCTTACCAAGTGTTTGGGTTATGTTCGAGATGGTCGTACTTATGGCCTTAACGAACTACGAATGAACAATAGTGATTGAAATTATAATAATGAAAACTTAAGTAATTAACAAGTAACTAATAAAGCATAAAGTAATTAAAAAGTAACTAATAAAGCATAAACATATTAAACTATTAAATGCATAAAATAACTAAGTCCAAATGCTGCAAGGAATGCTTGAATAGTTCGTTTTTATTGCTATCACGCCAATGGGCTCAGATACATCAATGCTTGCATAAAGAGCCGATCACTTTTCTTACACCTGTTGCGGGCACTTGGAAATAATTCTATCTCTTGTGGGAACAAAATGCAAGATCTTCACTACAACTACTCCAAAAGGATGCCTAAATGAGGTGGAAGGCCCTCTTATTTATAGGTCGAGAAAGGTGGCTGTGTAAATGGGGCCACGTCGATGTAGGGAGGATACGTCGATAGGCCCGTGTCAACGTGGCCGCATATACACAACCTCGTATATATGGCCCAGTCGACGCATTGACTCAATGACACTTCATCATACCCCCACGACTGAACAAAAACTCGTCCTCGAGTTACTTTACAATTTTGAAGGTATGAATTCTTATTTTCAACACACATAACTTAAACACATACATGATACACACATGACACAACATGGATTTAACAAGTGTCTGAGTTATAGAGGAGGAAAAATTACAAAAATGATAGTTTTCAAAGACAAAATTAAACACCTCGCTGGTCTTGGAGCCTTTGCTATGTAGGATGATGCACAAAATTGTTGGAGAAGATTACACTGTCCCTAGGGGTGGTGGTTCTGAAGGATCCTCTCTAGCCTCTGGCCCATGCATTTGTGACGGCATGGATGTTGGTAGCCTTGCAGTAGATGAAACTTCTGAAGGCAACCGAAAAGCCTCCAAGAGAGCCCTCATTTTCTCTTCTTTGCTTCTAGGATCGTTCACGGTCCAGGCAGCTTCTCCAATGTGTGCTGGAACTGGAACCTCCCAAGGGCATGGCAGCACTGGAATGAGTTCTTTTAAGTTGATAAACTAGGCTACGAACTAATTGCGTTCGATGTCGAATGCTCAGATTGATGCCTATAGCTACTAGTAGTCATTCATTCTTTGGGCCAGGTCCTCCACGATTGTACATTGTCCTTCAAAGCTTGGGCAGAGGACTTTGAGTTTTGCGTTTTCTGTTGCTAGCTTTTTTTTATTGCCTTGTGCGCTTAGAACTCTCCCTCGTAGAGGGAATACAAGGCGGCCACTTGTTTTTCTAACTATGACCATGGTCTCCTAGCTATGAGCATAGCTAGGTTTGGATATTGAAGGTTGGCCAACTCCATGTATTCTATCATCTCCTCAATTTGCAACCCCTTCAAGCAAATTTTTGCTTTATTATAGGCATTTAACCCATCAAAGATGGAGTGCCATACATTGCCTCCCTCTCGGAGCTGCTAGAATGCTTGGTTCATCTTGGCTTTAGCGACTTGAATGTGCTTTTCATTTACCTCCTTCTACAATCCCACTTGGTCCCTATAGTGATTTTTGACTTTTTCAAATTTCAGGGCCTCATTCTTCCAAGCGGCAATTTCTATTGCAGACTTCTGTCACAATGCCCGAACCTTCTCCATTGACATATTTTGATTCTTAATAGCCAACCTTCTTATGTCAACGTTCACCCTAGCTAGCTCCTCCTATTGTTGGTGGATGAAATCTTTCATGTGTTTGTTCTTTGCACCAACATTGCATAGGCGATGAACTTCTATGGTTAGCTGCACACTCTCCTAGTGAACCTCGGTCAAGTCCTTCTCTAAGTTTTATGCTCGGGCGTCTGCTATGGACTTGTCAAGGATCGTCATCTCTCATACATTCTCAACAACCTTAAGTTTAAGCTAAAGCTGTTGAAAAGCTTCATCTCTAGTGATTTTTCGGTTGAGGATGGCTGGATCGACAAGCTGGGCTCTGAATTGGGCTACCTAAGTTGCCAAGCACTAACAAGCAACTTGAGTAGCTTCTAGTTGCCCCTCCAAAATAAGGCTCTTGCCCCTTGCCAAGAGTAACTCCCACTGGGTCGTAGTAATGTTGTCCGAAAGGTCGAAGACATCCAAATGTGGTTGCTCAATTCCCACCAATTAGTCCAATAATTCTTCATGTTGGGTTGCATCAATCTTGCTACGTGAAGTTTTGGCAGACACCTGTACATCTTGTAGTCCATGAATGTTCAGTATAGGTGTTGTCGATGCATTGAGAACCATAGCGATTGTATCAGCAACCACTTTGGCCATAACTTCTTGTCCCTAGTGCTGCATCACCAGGACCATCGCCTCCTCACCATCTTCCAAGCATACCAAGAAGGTAGTAGCATTCCCTGAGATTTCGAGGAATAATTGTTGATTTGCTGTTGAAACATCTCGGATGCTTGGATCTATTCTGGTTGGAATTGGTGCTCGGGCAATGGAGAATATCGGCCCTGCCCTTTCAAGCAAGCTGACTAATTGAGCCACCTACTCTAGGTGACTCATGGTACGGTGATAGACCGAAGTATCCTCTCCTCCACCAATCCTGTCGGATTGCTCTTGCTAGCTTCAGAGCATTTCCTAGATCTTGTGGATGTATTCTCCTATGTTATGCGAGCTTGGCTATGTTGTTTGTGTAGGTGGTGGAGGTGGTTGCTGCTCTTCCTCTATCTGTGTGGTAGTAGGATTTTTTTCTTTCATCATCTCTAGCCACAAGGCAATTAGGGTGCACCGGATTATGTCATTAGAATATCGTGTTATCCTTGCCCGTTTGCATAACTTTCGAATTAGGTAGGGAAAGGGGAGAGCTCATCTTCCACATTCGTTCTCAGTGAACCTTTTTTCAATCTCTAAAAACAACAATTGTGCAAGACTCATGGGAAATTTCCCACTCAAGGTGGCACATGCACGAGCGGAGAAGGCTGTGATTTTGCTAGGTCTTACCGTTGGATTCAAATGGTAAGATGCAATCTTTAAGTATATTCTCTCCACTATGGTTAAGGAGCAAAATTCCCTGCACTCTACCCCATAGCACTGTTGGGTCCATTGCGCCTTTACCTCTGGATTGGCCTATTTTGGAATTTCTACCACATCTACCCCAATTTCAGGCAACCCCAGAGCTTGCGCTATTACTTCTGAAAAGTAAGAGACATAAATGTCTTTGATTCTTACTCTTGACCTTGGTTGCCGATTTGTCCAGAAGAGATAAGTTTCTCCTAAGTATCATTCACCACTGGTTGTGATGATTGGCCACATCGGAAAGTTCTGCAATTGGAGCCTCACGTCTTCTAGCACGTTCTTGAGGAATGGTCCAAAATTTAGCTCTTGGAGGACCATCCATTGCACCTCGCATGGCATGATAGCATCAAGGCAAGCTTGGGTCAGGGTGACCTCAAGCTATGGTGCTATCCCAGGAGTCTCATCCCCAAGTGATTTCTTGTCGAGAATCTCCTCTTCGGGAATCTAGTAAACAGATTCCACGTTAGGTCTTTCCCAGAAGGGCCCAGTGACATGAGAGCCCTCCGCATGCTCTGGAGGTTGCACACCACATCCCTTTCCTGTGCATGGACACTTGTCCCTTGGTTGAGATGATCCTTCGTCCCTTGGATGCCTCAGTTTGGGTGCCATCTACAATCAAACATAACTACCTATTAGACCATTCATAAATAGCTTAAGATGGTCCATATATACTTTCTCAGTTTGACCAAGTTATGTTATTGGCACAAGCACACTATTAAGTCTCCCAGAGCATTAATTTAGGGGTTAGGGCCAAGGCTTTTGTAATTAATAACTAATTAATTAATTAATTAATTACACAAAGGCACCACCCCCCACGGCTTAGAGCATACCTCTGGCTGCTTAAAAAGGGAAAGGACAGGTTGATGCAGATATGCGATGGAATGTAGGTGCATTAGGAAGGGTTAGGTAGAAAAAATGGCAAAAAATCCCCTCAATTTGGACTCCAAATGATGAAAAATGAAAGTGGAGTGGGTGTATATATAGGGGTTGGACGCTGCATCGACGGGGCCATGTATACGCGGCTGCGTATATGCAAGCACTGTGTATACAGGGCCCCGTATATGCAACACTGTTCACGCATAGACTAGCATTGACCAACCCATAAGACACTAGAAATGTTGGATTTGAAAATCCAAATTGAGGTAGTTGAAGTGTAGAAAAGGCCTGGTCATGGCTAAGGACATGAGGAAGGTAAGGGAGCATGAAAAAGAGACAAAATTGGAGAACTGGATTGATAAAGAACCCACAAGGATGAAATGGAACGATGGGACACTAAAAACAATCAACCAAGAAATCCAAAGGAAGGAAGGCAAAATGAGCAGAACTAGGAATATGCAGGTGGGTCCTCCCCATAATAGGCAACAACCTTTGTAGCCCCTACATACCCTCAACACAAGGGTCTGTGGGCTCAGGTGCTAAGAATTGATGTCAGCCAGTTAAGACTCCAAACCAAGAGAAACTGCCAAGGCATGAGAGGCCTACAGAAAACATGATGAACACACAAAACATAAAAAGGGTAGTTAGGTGAGTACGGAGAGAAGTGGAAATAGAGGGAAGGGAGAGAATGAAAATTTCAAGTGTCAGTCACATGAAACCCTGTGTGTGATTATGGTTAAGTGACCCGGTAGAACTGTTCTTGAGGGCAAACCCAAAACTATCCGTAGTCAGTGACATTGCAACAATAGACAAAGTCCAAACCATCCCCCAAGGAAGCAAGAATAACCCCCTAGAGAACCACCACTCTAGTAAACATGAGAAAAAGGAATTGAGATGAGACGAAGTTAGAGGGGACCAAGGAAGTCCCATAACAAATACGTATGGCTCATGAGAGGCAGTCTAAGGGGTGTGCTTTGAATTCCCACAGTGATTCGATTTTTCTCATTTTTTTCTTCTCATTTGTTCTTTTTGTGGAAACCACACCATGCGAAGACCCATGCATGTTTGCATGCATTTGACCAAGGGGTGTCCTTTGAATCCTCATCTTCTCTTTTTTTCTTGTTTTTTTTTGCGAGGACCACACCATGCAAGGTCGAACTACCTAGAAGCTTCCATGGAGAGAGACTTGGAGTGGTAGGAAATCCATAAGGACACATCGGCAACCCAAGGAACAAAACAAAATAACAAATAAAGCATTCCCCTTGAAGTCACACCTAGTTCAAACTATTGGGTCATCCCTCAGTCAAGGAATGACACAAGTCACACATTGATTAAAATTTTTTTAAGTGAAGGGGTTGCATGTTCACAATAGAAGGAAAACCATGGAATGGTGAATGGGTGAAATGACGTGGACTCACTACTAAGTTTATGAAGTGAAAATGAACGTAAAATCCAAGGACAACCATGCAATGGAAAGAGCCAGATAACGAGGAAGATTATGACAGTATGCATCATAACAAAAATTGACCGTGCCAAATGTTTGAAGACAACAAGACTACATATTAGTTATTACGCAAAAAATTAAAATATTCACAAAGAAATGAAAAATAAGTAAATAAAGGAAAAATGGACAAAGAATTTGCAAACATATGAATGATGGTGAAAAAAAAAGTGTAAAACAAAAAAAAGTGTAAAAAAATGACAAAATGGTGAGGGGTGTAGCAAATTGGATTAGCAGGGATGATGGTCTTCCCCATGACTAGGTGGAAAGGAGGAGACGTGAAAAATGGAGCGTGGGTGACTGGTTGATGAAGAGGTGGTGGCACTGGTTGTTTGGAGCTCATGAAAAGGTTTTAGTTGTTGGTGGTTGACTGACTATGTTCTAGTGGGATCCCTAGGTTTGTGGATGAGCAAGGCCCTAGATGGGAAGGTTTTGGAGACAATTTAAGGTCCCTCCCATAGTGTCTAAAACTTTGTTGGTTGGGATACATGTGAGGGGTTCCAATACAATACCTTGTCTGCACATCGAAATATGACCTTTTGAATCCTAAGATCATGTTGTTTCTTGTTATAGGTCCTGTGGGTTTCATTTGAAAATAGGACCACTAATTGGTTCTCATCTAGCACACTTAAATTGATTAATTGTTCACATTGTGCTAGCAGTAGGTCAAGGCCAAGGTCATTGGCTATGGATAGTATCCAAAGTTTTTCTTGGATTAGAAGTGTTGACAACTTTCTATACACTAACTCATAGGGAGAGTACCTGATAGGAAGTTTCCAAGTGAAGCGATAGGCCCATAGGGCATCATTGAGCTTGGTACTCCAATCCCTCCTATGTTTGCTAATGGTTTAGGTAAGGATCTTGGTGATCTTCCTATTGGTGACTTTGGCCTACCCGTTGGCTTGGGGATGATAGAGTGTTGTGAATTTATGTGTTACCCCTAAGCATTGCATGAGTTTCTGAAAAGTGACACCCATGAAGTGAGTCCCGTTGTCAGAAATGAGTGCACATGGCACTCCAAACCTAGTAACGATTTGCTGCTGGACAAATCATGCAGCGGTGTTGGAAGAATAGTCGACAACAGCTACCACTTCTGCCCACTTTGTATAGTAGTCCACTGCCATGATGATGTAAGCCTTTCCATTTGATAAGGAGGTGATGAGCCCCATGAAGTTGATACCCCAGATGTCGAAGGGCTCTAGTGGTTGGATCCACTGTTGAGGTCCCTCCAACCATGCCATCATCCCACCATCTCTTTGGCATCGTTCATAGGAGCAGGTGAACCATTGTGCATCCCTAAAAGGTGCAGGCTAGTAATACCCTACAAGCAGGATTTTAATGGCTATTTGGCGTCCAGCGTAGTGGCCCCCACAAGGGCCCTCGTGAGCATCCTATAGGACGTGTAGTATATCATCATCAGGGACATACCATCAAACTAAGCTGTTTGCACACACCTTGTAGAGGTGACCATTGATTTCCATGAAATGCTTGGCCTTATGGAGAAACTGCTATTTCTGCCAATGGTTCCACTCCTTTGGTAGCTCCTAGGTTGTAAGGTAGGTGAGGATGTGGTTGAACCAAGGGGATTCCTTGGGTGCATGAGGATCAATAGTGCTTGTGAAGAGTTTATCTGGAAACTGGTCAGATAAGGGCTCCTCCTCTTCTGCATCATCCCATCACAACCGAGACAAGTGGTCAACAACCACATTCTTATTCCCCTTTCGATCTACCATGGTAAGATCAAACTCCTAAAGAATCACCAACCACCGGATTATGCAGGGGCTCACCATTGGTTTGTTCATCAAGAACCATATAACACTATGGTCTGTCTGCACAAACACCTCGTATCTAAGCACATAGTGCTGGAATTTTTCCAAGGCGAACACCACCGCCATCAATTCCTTCTTGGTGGTGGTATAGTTCAGCTGTGCATGCATAATGCTACGGCTTGCACAGTGGATTTAATATGGACATTTTTTATCATCACACTATGTAAGCACGGCTCCCAAGGCGTAGTTGGAGGCATCCATCATAATGTGAAAGGGTCTGGATCAATCAAGTGCCCATAGAACTAGAGCTTCTATGAGTTCCTGTTTCAATGCTTAGAATGCAGACTCGCATTCCTTGGTCCAGATGAATGGAGCGACCTTCTTTGTAATCTCTACCAATAGCTTGGCAATTTTTGAGAAGTGCTCAATAAAACACCAGTAGTAACCACTGTGTCCAAGGAATGATTGAACATATTTGATAGTACTTGGTTGACGGGTAATTCCTTAGATGACCCTGATCTTTTCAAGGTCTATGTTGATCCCTGTTTGTGAGATGCGATGCCCCAGCACAATGGCCTCTTGGACCATCAAATGGATCTTTTTCCAATTGAGCCATAGATTGGTGTCTAGACACCTCTTTAGAACGTGCTCCAGATGGTCCAATGCTTGCTCAAACATGGCCCCATAGGTGGAGAAGTCATCCATGAAGACTTCTACACCATTGCCAATTTGTTGCTGAAAGATGCTTAGGATGAGGTGTTGGAACATTGTAGGTGCATTACACAGGCCAAAGGGCATCTTATTATATGCAGAAGTCCCCCATGGACTTGTAAACATTATTTTGGACTGGTCCTTTGGTGCTATTTGGATTTGGTTATAACCACTATAACCATCCAAAAAACTATAGTATTGGTGACCTGTGATGGTGTCCAACACCTGGTCCACAAATGGGAGCAAGAAGTGGTCCTTGAAGGTCACCATGTTGAGCAACCAGAAATCAATATAGACCCTACACTTGCCACCTTTCTTGGATACGATAATAAGTGGGCTATCCCATTTGCCATCGGCGACAGAATAGATGAATCCCGCCTTAAGCAGTTGTTCAATTTCATCTTTTACGATCTACTTCAATTTGAGATTCAACCATCTTTGTGGTTGTCATCATGGCTTCATGGAAGGGTTAAGATAGATTTGGTGCTGGCAAACCTTGGGATGAACTCCAGTTAATTTAGGATATGACCATGCGAATGTAGCAACCCATTTGTTTACCATCACCAACAATTTATTTTTCTATTCAGGAGCAAGGGTAGCATTGATAATTACTAGTTTTCCATTTTGCAAGAATGCATATTCCAAGTGATCCGGTAAAGACTTCAGCTCCAGGGGCTCTTGTTTAAAGCTCTAAGGGATTTGTAGCATTCCCCAGTTATCTTGGTCATCAATAGTGGAGATCTATTGATGAATCTCTTCCATCTCATCCATGCTATTAACATAGGCTTGCACTAGCCCCTCATATGGTTCCATGCACAATGTGCTGCTATTAGGATCAGTTGTTAGCCACTGGGTGCCCTCTTGATTAGTAGTTGTTGTGTACAGGCACTATTGAATAGGTGATTCCTCGGTACATCGACTGCATGCTTGAATGGATATCCGCTTAGCAGACCACAATTGCTGCACACAGTTGCACCTTGAGTCACTATACGCGATGCATGGAACTCTTTTCTTCTCGATCTTCCTGAAAGGATTTTTCTTTGAAATTTTCAGGGACAGATCTCGGAGTCCTACTCATGCGTCCACCATGCTCAGCCAGGCTCTTCCCATTATGATTGGGAATTTTCCCTTATAGTTCTCTACATAGATAACTAGGAATTCAGCAGGATAGGACCACCCACAAATAGTGGTCACGATGTCCTCCACCAAACCCAAGGGAATGGTGATGGATTGGTCTACTAAATCGAGCTAGATGTTGCTCTTCTTTAGCAGGGGCAGGTTTCAGTTCTTGTACATATCGTGAGAGATCAAATTGACCCCTAACCTTGAGTCTAGAAGAGCTTTTCACAGCTCGTTCCTGACCACCTGAAGATAGATTAGGGGGCTTCCTGGATTTGTCAATTTCTGGGGAAGAGAACCTACTTTGATCCAATCAATCACAACATGTATGAGCATCATCATCTACATGTTGGAGTGCAGCGGTGCAGAGGACTACTTGGGCGGTATGATGGTAGAGGCATTGGTAGGTTTGGAGGCACTGGCCACAGGCGTAGCTGAGGGTGTGTTCAAATTATTGGGCTAGAAAAAAGGATGTTTACATTACTTGGGTTTCGGTCAACTTCGCTGAGGTGCCAGTTGTAAGTTAACAACCCTCATAACATTTTGTTGCTATGGTTGTGATGGTATTTCTCCCTGCATTGATGGAGCATGTGGCAACTGAGTGGGATGGTGTGGAGGAGTGGTAGAAGAAGGTGATGGAGGGTAGAAGAGATGTGGGTTTTCCCCCCTGGGTAATGGATATGGATGTCAAAAATATTTAGGATGGTGGTAGTAACTAGGAAAGGCCACATGACTAGAAGAGTCTCCTGGAGAGATTGGTTGCTAAACATAGTACCCATAAGGATCTGACTGCTTGTAAGGGTACTACTACCTTGGAGGTGGCATCCCCCACACTTGTGGTTGCTACCACTATTGGAAGTATTCATACGGTTGTGGGGGCATTCCACTTGGATAATATCCTTACTGCTATTGGTGGAACCACCTAGAATTACCTTGTGGATAAGGCAACCTTCGGGGTGTCTCCGGCTATGCCAAATGAGGGTACAAGGCATACATCCCAGACTCTTGAAGGTGTGACACCATAGGACAACATCTCTTAGGATGTTCATATTGGCATATGCCACATTCATCGTCCTCCTTGATGTCAGAGTTTGCAACCTACTCTACTACAACAACTTTTCCCTTACCCTTATGTTGGGCACATTTAGATCCCTTCTTCCTGTGCCGATCACAGTCACTACCTTATTCTGTTGACTCTTCTACAATTTTCAATACACTTTGGAATTTTTCATCCAGAGAGTCCCACATTTTTTCCACCTTTGCCAATATTTCTGATGCGAACTTTTGTAACGACAAAGTCTTTCGATTCACCGCTGCTTCCAGTGGTGACTCATCCTCCTCATCACAAAATCAGACCTCCCTTTTTCTGAGGGAAGGGTCCTGGTTGAATTCTTCCACACTCTCCATTTTTTGAATTTCTCCTTCCTCCTTGGCCACCTAATTAATAAGGCATTGCAACTGATGGACCCTTAGCTCTGACAGTTGTCCCTTGGCATATAGGCCAAGGGTCTTTGCATTTCAAAATGAAGCCCATCGATGATGTGGTGAAGCTATGCTTGCTGAGAGTAACCATGACTAGGGCACCGATGAAATAGTGAGTAATACCTACTCATGGAGGCATCCAAGGGTTCATGATTTCCTTGTTTCCAACCTTGGATCTACCATCTCAGATTCACCACTCTAGAGTATGTTTGATATTTATCATTGAAAATTTCAAGCATCGTACTCCATCTTCTGATTAATTCCAGCTTCAAGGACTGGTACCAAATTTTAGCTTCTTTGATGAGTGTATGAGGGAACAAATTCAACCATTTCCGATCATTATCAATGTTTTTCATGGTGCAGGCATCATGGAACGCCTACAGGTGGGTCTATGGATCACATTTGTATCCCCCTTCAAACCTGAGAATGTTGTTCATATTAACTCGCTTGATCTGACTATCCTTTATGTGCCTACTAGGAATGTGAATTACCTCTGCAATCTGGAGCATTCTCCGAGTAGCTAACAACGGCTCGTCCAAATCATAGTCCTATTAGGGACCATGACTTCTGTGATGATTTCGGCTACCCCTTCTTTCATGTTGTTGAGCTTCACATGATTGGTCGCGTGCCTCCTCACATTATCCCTTTCAAACCTATTTACCCCCTTCCTTTCTCTCTAGCCTTCCCCTGTTACACTCAAAGCCTGATCTAGGTGAAGGCATAGGAGAGGGAGAGGATAGAGAAGAAGGAGAGGCATCACCACCACTTCAGTGTCGATCTCCCAATCTATCCTAGTGATGGCCGCGATCATCTTCCCCAACCTTGCTACGTGACCCTCCATCCCCTTGAGGATCGTGGTCACTAGGAGGTTTGTTCTGAATGATTGACTGGAAGATCTATGGCCCCAGGGGAAGTTTGGTTGAATGGGTATCACGAAATACAGGATCCCCATCATTTTGCAGCCCTTGCAAGAATAAGGGGTTACTGAATTATTTCCCCTTCTTCTTTTCATATCTCTCCACCTGCTACTGGTCTCTTGTCCATTGAGCCTCTGTAGGATGATAGTCCCAGTAGTCATGGTCCTCCATGACATTCTCTGCCACCTGGTCCTAGATGCCCAATCTACCCAAATTGTGATATAGCATCGTAGGAGCTGCTCGGTCGGGCAGTAGCACGATGCTACCCTCGATGTCCCACCATCGAAGATGCTCATCTTCATGTAGGATGAATGTGAAATCAGGGACATATTCATCAAGATGTTTCTACACCACCCAACATTCTTGTGGTACCAGTGGTTCAAATACCTCTTTCTTGTGAGAAGACATGTTGGACGTTAGATGGTCAATGTAATCGATGTACCTTAATATTTACTTTTATTCTACCTAGCATGTGTAAATGTTTCTATCCTGGGTCTATTCAAATGACTTGAATGATGATTTCACTAAGGTCAGATGACACATGCAAGACTAATAGTCCTTGGCAATGGCACCAATGATGAGCAGCTAGGTACCCCTATGCCCAACCATACGAATCACAAGAATTCATGCGTGACTCGCTCAAAATACACAGACTGTAAGCACTTAACATACACCAGACTTCTAACTAGTGAAACCTTGGGTTAGAATGGTCGTTGTCATCCTAATCTCACTTATGAGGTTCTGTTTATGATGGTTAAGTGAGACTAAGGCTAATGAGTTTTATATCTTTTTAATTATCTTTTTGGCAGCTAATTTAGGTATGGAAAGTAAGGAATAAACTATTATCTAATCACTAATTTTCCTAGCTTATATTCTAAGTATTCCTAGCATAAGTATTCGGTCCCATATTTCGAGCACGTTCTTGGCATCTCCTTACACTTCTAGGTTACTAGACATTAAGCGTCACTGGGCTTACAAAGTGTTTGGGTTACATTCGAGATGGTTGTACTTATGGACTTAATGAACTATGAATGAACAATAGCGATTGAAATTATAATAATGAAAACTTAAGTAATTAATAAGTAAATAATAAAGCATAAAGTAATTAACAAGTAACTAATAAAGCATAAACATATTAAACTATTAAATGCATAAAATAACTAAGTCCAAATGCTACAAGGAATGCTTGAATAGTTTGTCTTTATTGTCGTCACGCCAATGGGCTCAGATACATCAACACTTGAATAAAGAGCCAATCACTTTTCTTAAACTTGATGTGGGCACTTGGAAAATATTCTATCTCTTGCGGGAACAAACTGCAAGAGCTTCACTACAACTACTCCAAAAATATGCCTAAATGAGGCGGAAGGCCCTCTTATTTATAGGCTGGGAAAGGTGGCTGTGTAAATGGGGCCACGTCGACACAGGGAGGCTACATCGACAAGCCCGCATCAACGCGGCTGCATATACGTGGCCTTGTATACATGGCCTAGTTGACGCATTGACTCAATGACACTTCATCAATATGGATGTTTCTTTCCTAACTGCTCTAACTCATCAGATTCTTCAACATATCCTTTTATAATCTGATTAGATGGATCTATGTACATTTTGGACTTTTTCTCTCTTTTAGTAATCAACTAGTGGGTGCCTTCTTGTTTGGTGGATTCTGCATACAGGCATTGCTACACACACATATCTCCTACACATTGATTACATGTTGTATTATTTTCTTGTTTGATCTCCCAAATTTTTCTCACTCAAGTGCACTCATTATCACTATATGTGATACATGGAAATTAGTGTCTCTGTATGATTCCTCATTTTCCTTGGAAATTTCCAAGCATAAGTCTCTAATTCCTAGCTTAGCATCCATAGTGCTAAGCCATTCTCTTCCCATAGTTATAGGAAATTCTTCCTAATTTTTCCCCACATGTATCGCTAAGAAGTTAGAAAGGTAAGACTAGCCACTTATGATGGTAATGACAACATCCACCTATTTAAGTGGAATAGTAATTGAATAGTCTACAATCTCTAATTGGATGTTGCTCTTCTTTAGTGTAGGAAGATTCTAGGCTTTGTACATATCTTGTGAAATTAGGTTTACTCTTGACCTCAAATCTAATAAAGGTTTGGTTTATGTCTTACTATTTGGAGATATACTAAGGGACTTCTAGGATCTATTTTCTTCTTGGAAAGTGCTCCTGCCTTGATCCCATCTATGATAATTTGAGTAAGCATGATAGTGGTCAAATTTGAATCTATAAAATATAAATGATTAGTATTCCCTTGAGTAGTATGTGTGTATGGGTTTGATGGGGGTGAAGTTCCCATTCTTTGAATTTTTTCTAGACTTGTTCTAAAAAATTGATGTTTCCTAGATCTAGGTCCTTTCATTATCACATTTTCTTGTGTATTTACTACCCTAGTAGAACTCTTTTGTTGTGGTTGTGTTGGTAGTTCTTCTTGCATAATTGGTGGTAGTACTAGTGGTAGAGAGTTAGGAGTTGGAACTAATGAACCAATTCTTGGTTGATGTTCCTAAGAACTAGGATCCATTCATGGAGTAGTGAACCTACGATATTTTGGTGGATAATAGTAAGAGGAAGTATGGATTGAAGCATTTCCTATAGAGATTAAATGTTGAAAGTAATATTCATAAGGATCAACTTGCCTATATTGAAATTACAGCCTTGGTGGTGGCATTCTTCATGCTTGTGGTTATTACCACTACTATTGGTATTGCTCTTGTTGCTAAGGATAGGCTCCTCTTGGATAGTATAATAGTTGGAAGGGTTATCTAAGATTACCTTATGGGTAAGATAATCATTTTGGCATCTGTATCTTGATAAATCTTAGGTTAAGTGCATATGCCCTAGACTCTTGCAAGTGGGTCATGAGAGGACAACATCCCTTAGGACTTTTATATTGGCACAATTTCCATCCTTCATCTTTTGAATTGGAGTCTATAAATTCCTCGAATATAGCAACCTTTCCTTTATGTTTGTAATTCTCTCATCTATTATCTCTTCTTTTTTCTTATTCTTGTTTAGCACTTGTTTAGCCTTCTTTTTCACTATATTAAGTGCAATAGCAAATTTCTCATCTACTGAATTCTATATTTCTCTAACTTTGTTTCAATGTCATTGACTAATTTCTAGACAAGTGGAGTCTTCTTTTGAATGACATCCTCTAAATTTTTTCTTCTTATTTATCAAACATTCTAACATCTATTTTCCTTATTGTAGGTTCTTGGTTGTATTCTTTAGCTAATTTCCTTATCTTCAATTCCCCTTCTTTTTTGGTCACGTGGTCTATTAGTCTTTGAAATCAGTAGCCTATGATTTTTGACAATCTTTCTTGGGAATATACCCCAAAGTGTTCTCTAGTCTTATCTCTTAATCCATCAATAATATGCCTTAGTTTTTTATTTTGTAAAAATCCATGGCTCGAGCATCTATTTAGTAAAGAATAATATCTTCCCATTTCTATGTAAATGGATTCATATATTTTTTTCTTCCATTCTTAGATTTATTTCCTTAAATTGGACACTGTTGAATAGGTTTGATACTTATCATTGAAGAGATTTAGCATAGTACTCTGTCTTCAGATTAATTTTTGTTCTAAGTACCAACTTTCTACTTTCTTGATGAGAGTCATGAGAAACAACTTTAACTTCTTTCAATCACTCTCAATATTGGCATAGAAATCATGGAATGCTTGAAGATGGTGTTGTGGATTCACATTATATACACCTTCAAATTTGAAGATGCTATTAATGTTTAGTTGCTTAATGCAACTATCACTTATGTGCATGGTAGGGATATACACTACTTCTCTAATGCTAATTGTTCTATGAGGTGACAATAGGAGTTCTTCAAGATTGTCAAGTTTGTAGGCTCAGTTGTAGTTGTGACCACTTTAATGTTCATAGTTTTACTCTCTTTCTTCATGTTTGATTCTATCTCTTTGTTGTTCTTAATCATAATATTCTTCATTAGGATACCTTGTTTGATATTCATATCACTCATGCTCCCTATGTCTTTCCATGTTAGAGTCTCTAGATCTTTGTTTCCTCTTGTTGGATTCTACTAATATCATGAGGAAGAAGAGAAAGCACTTGGAGATTGATGCCAACTAGTTTTCCTTTTATGACTTCATGATTCATTCTCTTGTGGTTCTATGAAAACTCTAAATCTTAAACTTCACCTATGTTTTGATTCTTTTACATCTCTCCTAGGTATTTCTGCAAGGGTCAAATGCAATTGAATTTTTATAGGTTCTTCAAGATGAATGATAAACATATGTTAATTTGATTCATGATTTTAGTGGAGTTTTTCCATTATTAATGTATCATCATCGATTACTTCCAGGACAACACTGTGGATTACTTTCTTTCCATTGTTATTCTCATGTATTATCTCCATGGTAGCATCCCTTCTTACTTATGCTTTTGTGGATTGATATGGCCAAGTCATGTATTTAGTAACTTGATATCCTTCTTATGCATGGCCAAGGTTTAGCCTTATTAAGGTTGCCTATAACATTGATGGTGCTGAATGTTCATGAGGCAAAACTATGTTACCTTGTAAATCTCTCCACCTCATCTATTCATCTTAATGAAAGATAAAATGTGATGTTAGGATAATATGGATTTGTATGAGCATATGAAATTTTGGTTTGCATGGGCACACTTTAATCTTCATCATCATGTCATTTTTCATAACTCCTTTGAGTTTATTTGAAAGTTGGTGACTTTTCCTTAAGTGTTGAAGCCATGTTATATTTTTGATGCTCTTTAGTATGTGTGTGTTAAAAGATTAATTAAAAATATGTAGGATGAAGTTTATGATTCATAATACAATGAACTCTATAGGATCAACTATTAAGCAAAGATTGATACATCCCTGACAACATCGCCAATGATACCTGGTAGGGTATCCCAATACTTCATCATATAAGTCATAGGTGCACATGTGTGACTAGATCATAATCCATGGATGGACAATGTAAGTATGCTAGAAATTGCTAATCGGTTCATGATTGTTGTCTTCCCACTTTGAGTTAGCGAAGTGCAAGTGCATGGTTTAACTTTGAGTAAGGCATACGATATCTTGATGTTGTCAACTCATATTACTCTTAAGTAATATGATATGACGATAATAGCATATGAGAAGAAGGTCTAAATCTAAGTGATAATAGAAATGTAAGTTTCTTGTATGC
The DNA here is from genome assembly GCA_015680685.1 of Gnetum montanum. NCBI lineage: Eukaryota > Viridiplantae > Streptophyta > Gnetopsida > Gnetales > Gnetaceae > Gnetum > Gnetum montanum. Next base: position 2,240,052 of record MNCI01037150.1, on the reverse strand, counting down.
TATGACGATGAGTAGCCATTCCTAGCTTGCCATAGACATCTTGAGCTCATGTAATTATCACTGGGCTACCAAGTGTTATGCTACTAGGCAAGCCAAGTAGTAACACTAATGGGATTGCCAAATGATTACACCTATATGCATGAAACCAATCATACTCATTTGGCCTTCCTAGTAAACATGAAAAGTAAAGAATTTCAGAAATGTAAATAACTATATTAAAGTAAACATATTAAAGATATTACAATTAAACTAAGTAAATAAAATCGCTAAGTAAAACAAAAAAACTAAATGGTTGCTACAATTATGATAATCAATATTAATCTTTATTATCATTCATGAACTATGCCTAAGTATAATCCACTTGAATAAAGATTCCATTCAACTACTCAACTCCACACTATGGGCATCCACTCTATCGCTAAGTGTAAACTACAAAAAAAAATTGTCAGAGTTTTCCTAAGATTGTAATGAAAGTTCTTCCATTGATTCATCCAAGTGTCAGTATTTATAAGGTTGCACAACTCCCAATACATTGTATCAGTGATGACATATGTAAAAATGTGATATTGTATATATGATATTTCAATATTGTAGATACAATATTGTGGCTCATTAAAAAATGATTTTGTTGGTAGGGTAAATTAAATTATGAATGAATAAGCCCCAATCCAATCTTAGTCCAAGTGACCAAATCAACCAATTAATTTTCAAAACCTAAAATTAAATTGGACATGTCACTAGATTAAACCGGTTAACCAAATGATAACTTTGGCATGATAATTATACCTTTGTAAACTATGAATATATAATGTCTAAGAAAGATGTTGAATTAACTAGAAACCTTGTAAGTGGTATAAATATGCATTCATCCACTATGTTTATGACATGTCTTGTCATAGTTGTAGTAGAGCTCTTGCAATTTTATCATTTGGAAGTTAGAATATTTTTCTAAGTGCCTATCGTAGGAGTTAAGAGCATATAGATCTTTATTCGAGCATTATTGTACTTGAGCACAATAGTGTGTGTGGCAATAAAGATGAGCTTTTTAATAAACCTTGCAACACTTGGAAATAGATTAATTATTTTCTTATGCATTTAATGTCCTATGTAATTTCCTTTAATTATTTAACTAATTAAATAATTAATTAAGCTAAACTAAGCTAGCTTAAGTAGTGATTTATTAAGAACATAAGTACAAGCACTTTGAGCATATTCTTGGCACTTGGTAATCCTAGTAACACTTAATGTTTGATAACTTAGAAGTGCTAAACATATTTAGGATGTGTACGACAAGTGGGAATTGATTCTTGTGTTAAGATGAGTTAGGTGTAGTTAGTTAGATTAAAGTAGAAATAAAATTACTTCATTCCTTTCATCCTTTATTTTAAGCACCCAAAACATAAAACATAAAACATAAAAATAATAAGATAAGGAATGACCATGTCTTGATTACTTCATATGCCTTGATTACACTTAACCATGTCTTTGTACATCACAAGTGTAATTGGGAAGATAAGGAATGACTGTTAGGGTAAGTTCACTTTCTAGAGACTAGCATACTGGAAGACATAGAATCCATAAAATTCAACTAGATTGTGCATGGACGCTTAGGGATTCGTATGGTTGAGCATAGAGGTATTCACTACTCATCATTGATGCCATTTTTGGGAACTCTTTTTTTTAAAACATGTGCTATCTAGGCATAGTGAAAATCATTAACATTGTTGTATGAATCCTAAGATTAAAAATCATTTTAAAAGTAAATATAATAATTTAAGCATACTAATAACTTATTTTAATTGCAAAATATCTTTTTCTCACAAGTGCGATAATACTAAACCACTAGTGCCTCAAGAATGCAAGGTGGTATATACTCATCCAAATGAGTATGTGCCTGACTTCACCTTCATCCTACATCAGAATGAATAATTGCGATGGTGAGATATGAAGGGCAACATTGTAATGCCTCTCGATTGATCTATGCCTAGGATGTTGCTCCAAATTCTTAGAAGGTTAGGCATCAAGGATCTTTAAGAAGAGTATGTTGTGCATGATCATGACTACCAAGACTACTATCCCACTAAAACACAATGCAAAAGAGACTAATACTAGGAGAAGTACCACGAGTTCATGAAGGGGAAATAGTTCACCAATTCTTGTTCTTGTTCAACCAAAATGACAATGAGGATCCTCCCTTTGGGGGTTCTCAACATAAAGATTCTCCACCCCTTGATATTGGTGATGGGGGCATAAACTTGAATCTGTAGTCTACTTTCAACAATCTAGGTTCAAGAAAAAGTGGGAGTCAAAATAGGAGATTAGCCAAGCATTAAGATGATAAAAAAGTTAATAGAAATGGCCATGAAAAGCATAGAGGAGGTGGTAGATACCATGGTGGTGACAATCCTCCTCCCTCTTCATCCTCTTCATTTACATCTTGTTCTTCTTCTTTTGGTTATGGTAGACACCACAAAAGGAACAACCATGATGAAGGTGAACATTAGGATAATGATGATTTCCAAGAACACCATGAACAAAGGGATAAGAGAGGAGATCATAGGAATCATCGAAATGATGATGATGATGAGCATTTGTTGGCAACTTAGAGTATGCTAAATATTGGAGAGGTAGTGAAAATTCTAACTAGGCATGTGGAAGATAGTCAGATTAAGTGACTTAACATGAAAAATATTCCTATATTTGTGGGGGGCTATGAATTTGATCCACAAACATATCTTTAAGCCTTTCACAATGCCTATTCCTTATAGAATATTGAAAATGATTGGTAGAAATTAAAGTTATTTCCTAGGACACTCATCAAGGATTTAGAAAGCTAGTATCTGTTCTTGAAGCTAGAATCCATTTGTAGGTGGATTACAATGCTAAAGTCGTTCAATGATAAATACCAAACATAATCTTGAGTGTCTAATTTGAGGAGGTAGATCCAAGGATGGAAGCATGGAACACATGAACCCTTGGACACCACCATGGGTAGATACTATTCTCTCATATACCGATGCCCTAGCCATGGTTATTTTTAGCAAGAACAACTTCTCCACATCATAGATGGACTTAGATTAGAAATGAGAACTCTTGGGGTTTATGCCCAAGGAAGACTATCAAAACTTAGAGTCCATCAAATCCAAAGGCTGATAGAGAAGGTAGTAAAAGAAGAAGGAGAGCTGAGGAAATGGGAAAGTGCTAAGAAATATAATAGGGATTTTTCTATTAGAAAAATAGAGGTTTAATTTTGCAAAAATGAGGAGGAGTCATCATTTGATGTGGTGGTGGAGCAAAAAATCTTGCCAATACAAAAATCTATTTTTGATATATCAGGAAAGGTTAATAAGTTATGAGACTCTTTGGACAAAAAATTCCAAATTGCTCTAAAAATTGTAGAAGAATTAAGAGAGCAGAGTAGTGATCATGATTGTAGGAGTTGGAAAGAAGCTGAGTGTACCTAGGAAAGACATAAGGATAAGGTTGCATTAATAGAAGAGGTTGTGGAGTTAGAATCAGATGATGATGGTGAGTGTGACATCTACCAATATGAGCATCCTAAAAGATGTTTCCTTGTTGTGTCACACTTGCAAGAATCTAGGGTGTACATGCTAAATCCTAAATTGGAAAGAAGGCAAGCACCTAGTAGATTATCTTATCCTCAAGGTAATCTAAGGTAGTTTCACTAGCAACCACAAGGTTATTATCCAAGTGAAGATCTACCACAATCATATGAGCAATAATAATAATGTCAACACTCATACTCATGGGGAATGCCACCATCAAGGCAACAGTACCCTTACAGGTAGCTAGATTCATATGGATACTACGTTTAGTAATTAATGTCTCTACATGACTCTTATACTGATGCTTCTATTTACCACCACTACTACCATCTAGAGTATCACAATACTCATTCTCCATCTATTATAGGGGAAACCCCATTTCCATATCATCCTTCTCATCCTTAAGCACATGCTCCTCCACCATCAACCCAATTACCTCTTGCTTCATCTATGTAGGATGAAATTCCATAACAATATTAACAATGTAACACTACTAGGGTTATCAAATTATAGTTGGCTTTTCAATCAAATGGTTAGAATCTAGATCCTAAAAATGACCATTCTTCTAACCCAATAGTCCTCTAAATTCCTCATAGACTAATGCAACTTGTTGTCCTCTCTTTTGATCATCCTATACATCAAATCCTTTCAAGAGCCCTTTAAACTAAATGCCTCCTAAGATCTACACTGTGATGTTAATCCATGTTGCATCTAACTGGATCAAGGTTACAACTTTCCTTGGAAAAGATCTAACTTTGGAAGTCCTCTCATCTACTTGTAGATCACTAGACATAAGCCATGCAAGGATCTTCTTGATTTAGGTTCTAGTTTCAATCTAATTTCCCATGACATGTACAAAGCATGGAACCTACTACCTCTCAAGAGAAGTAATATCCATCTAGAATTGGCAAACTAGTCAATCAATTTTCCTTTGGGACTTATGGAGGACATTTTGATTATTTTTTGTGGGTGGTGTTATCATATCAATTTTCTAGTGATCAAGGTTAATAATTGCAAGGGAGAATTCTCAATTATTATGGGAAGGACATGGTTGATCACTATTGATGCAAGAATGAGCATAGGAGATCTCTCCTTGAAAATTTTTAATGAGAATGAATTTGGAAAGATTGAGAAGAAAAGAGTTTCATGCATTGTGTATAGTGATGCTAGGTGCAACTATGTGTCAAAACTCTATTCTATCAAGAGAGCATCCATTGAAGCATGAAAAAAAATCTAAAAATGAATTTGAAGTTTAAAGGTGCCTATATAGAGTAGCCACAAAATAGGAGAGCACCCAGTGGCTGAAAACTAATCTTGTAAGTAGCACACTTTGCATGGAACCTGCTGAGAGTTTGACACGTGCCTATATTGAAAGTATGGATGAACTTGAGCAAGTTGCTCACCACTCTCTGATGATGCAAATGATGATACCTATTGGGGAGAGTTGAAAACTCCTAAAAATTTTAAATAAGAGTCGTTAGAGTTAAAATATCTACCTGTTAGCATAGAGTATGAATTTTTGACAAATGGTAAGCTAATAATCATCAATGCTTATCTTACTCTTGAATAGAAACAAATGTTGTTGAAGGTGGTCAACAAATGACCAACATCCTTTGCTTGGTCATATCCTAAACTCATAGGGATTGATCCTAGGATATGTTAACATTGTATCTACATTGATCTATCCATGAAGTCAAAGAGGTAGCTACAATAGTGGTTGAATCAAAAATTGAAGCAAATCATCAAGGAGGAAATCGAACAACTTCTCAATGTGGTTTTTATTTATCCGATTGTGGATAGTGAGTGGGTTAGGCCACTTATAATTGTGCTAAAGAAAGGTGACAAGTGATGGATCTACATTGACTTCTAACTATTGAATATGACAACATTGAAAGATCACTTTCCATTTCCATTTCTGGATCAATTATTGGATACTATATCTAGGCATTGCTATTACAATTTTTTGGATGGTTATAGTGGCTATAACTAAATCTAGATTGCACCAGAGGATCAGGCCAAAAAACCATTCATGAGTCACTAGGAAACTTTTGCATATCAAAAGAAGCCCTTTGGTTTGTGCAATGCTACTGCAACATTCCAATGCATAGTCTTGAGCATTTTTTACCAACAAATTGTTGTAGGATGTATGTCTTCATGGATTAATTCTCCACCTATAGTGCCACATTTGAGTAGGCCTTGGATTATCTTGCCCAAGTGCTTAAAAGTTTTGTGGACATGAACCTTTGACTCAATTGGTAGAAGAGCCATCTGATGGTCTAGGATAGCATTATATTGGGTCATATAATTTCTTAGGTAGCGATTAAGATGAACCTTAAAAGGATAAGGGTCATCCAAAAAATAACTCATCAACCAAAAATCATTAAAGATGTTTGGTCATTCCTTGGACATACTAGCTACTACTGGAATTTCATAGAGAATTTATCTAAGATCATAAAACCATTGGTCAAGCTTACAAGAAAGATGCTCCATGCATCTTGACTAACGAATGTGAAAATGCATTCCAGAGCTTTAAGCAAAAGCTCGTAGAGACTCCAATTCTATGAGTACCTGATTGGTCTAGGCAACAATCAAGTAGAAGTTACTAACAAGGAAATTACAAAGATCTTAACAAGAACTATTAACAAATATAGGATATTTTAGAGCACAAAACTCATTGATTCCCTTTGGCTCTATTGCTCAACATGGAAACTCCCTATAGGATACTCTCTCTAAGAGTTGGTGTATAGAAAATTACCAATCCTACGTATCCAATCCAAGCTCCGTACACTTTCAACAACCTATAACTTGGACCTTGATTGATCAACCTAAATGTGCTAGATGAAAATTAATTGGTAATCCTATCCTGGTACAATACAGAAAGTGAAATTTTAACTAGGAGAGAAGGTTCTCTATTGGAACCCCACACGCGTACCTCAATGAACTAAGTTCTAGACATTGTGGGAAGGCCCTTACATTATTTGTGAAACATTTCCTTCTAAGGACATGTTAATTTACAAACCTAAGAGCCCAAATAAAAGGTAGCTAATCAAAATGCAACAAGTCAAATCTTTCCATGAACCCATGCAAACTAATGGAAGCAACGCCTCATCAAATAAACAACCACACTCAATTTTTTTTGGATCTTCTTCTTTCAACTTATTTGTGGGGGAGATTGTCATCCATTCTAACCATTATAGTGGCTTCTTAGTTTTTCATATTTTTATTTTTCACAATTTTTATTTTACACTTTTTTATTTTTCCAATTTTTTTATTTACAACATCATTAGTACATTTTATCTTTCTTGAATATTTTACAATTTCTTTTATATTTTTCCCTTATTTTGGTATGGATTATCCTTGTTTTCTAATAAAATTTCTTTATTAACAATAGGACATAGTGATGCTATTGTTGTTTGCTAATGGTAATTTGTACTTAATGTTTTTAATTTCTAATGTCTAGTTTCTATTTTTAAATTTTGATTATGGATAACTAAGATAGGTTTCTATTTTTATGAAATAGGCAATGAGTCCACATCATCCATCCATCCAAAAATTTTATTAATTTTCTTGTTTTGGAAATATAATGTCCCTTTTTCATTAATAAAATTTTAAAAAACTTGTGACCTTGGTAGTTTCCAAGCTTGGAAAAGATTCAAAGATTTGAAAAGGATGTGGTTTCAAGGGGATTCAATACTCTTTGTACCTCTCTACTTATTTGAGTGCAAGTGTGTTTTCGAGAATTTCTTACTATTCTATGTCAACTAATAGCATGAAGTTGAATAAGTCTTTACATGTTGTGGTTCCCATTCAAAAACTTCAAAAATAAAAATTAAAAAAAAATTAAAAAAATAAAAAATAATGAAAATTATGGAAATTCAAAGCACATCCCTTAGACAAAATAAATAGGCTATAAGCATTGGTTATGGAACTAGAAAGACATGTTCGCCATGCCTGAAGATCCCCTCTAACTAAGGCCCCTTCTCACTTGTTACTTCTTTTTTCTTCTCAAATAAGGAATGAAGATTATCTATGGGAGAATTCTTATATATTGAGGAGATGGATTGGTCCTAGAGTGGTATTGCAAAGTCACTGAAAGTGGTTAGTTTTGGTCTAGACTAAGGTTGAACTTTATCGAGTCATTTAACCATAATTCTCACAAGGGACTTCATGTGACCATGATTGGGACATTCATTCTTCTTTCTTTCTCAAAAATCAATGCTCTTCATAACTCACCTCATTGCCTATTTTCATGTTTTTTTTTATGTTTGAGTTTGATGTGTTGAAATTCCTAAATAGATTTTCTAGGTTGGTCTTTAACTTTTCATAACCATTAATCAACTATGAGGCCCACAGACAGACTCCTTAGTTGATGTTATGCAAGGGTAAAAAGGACATGTGCTACTATGGGGAGGATCCACTTACATATCTCATGATTAGGTTAGTTAAGTTCTCTACTCTTAGACATTGCCACAATCAAATCTTTCATGCACTCCATCATGCGTCCAACTATGATCTCCTTAAAGGAATTCTTCTTCATCAAATCTTATTCTTAAATCATTTCTCCATTTTTGGAACTTCAACATCCTCTTCTAATATATTCATCATGTTCTTTGCTTTTTTGGCTTTCGTTTGACCCAAACTTTGTTAAAAAACTCCTAGTTTTTCATTACTTTTGACAAAGTCAATGGTGGTCAACAACCACATCAACTCAGACTCATCGACCAGGCCCTGTTGATGCAACCGAAAAATTGTATAAATACCAAAAAAACTTTGAAATTTTCTATCATTTTCTTCAAAAAAATAGGGAAATGTTTACAATTCTTTAGAGCCCATCACTTTCACAGTATTTTTCCAAATCACTTTGTTCTTTGATCTTGTAGCTACCAAAGATAAGCTCTTAGCTGTGGGGGCCACAAACCTTAAGGTTTTTGATGAAAAGTTTTTGAAAATTTTTCTAAATCCCTGAAAGGATCAATAAATAAAATAATATTAAACCTTAAATTTTTGAGAGTTTAACCCTTCCAACAAGCTCTGGTAAACCTAAAATTATTTAATAATATTGAAATAATAAAACAAGCCATGATTACAACTTAGCCTACTATAACTACCCCAAGAAATAAGGTATTTACACTATTTCAAAGTTACACATTAAGTCCTAATTCTTGGTCATGTTGTGATTAAAGATGACACCTAGGCCAAAATGCTCGTAGGAAGGAGGACCATCTCAACCAAAGGAAAAATGACCTAGAATTGAAAGAAACTAGGGAGAATAGGCTCAGGATCAGGTAGCAGAAACTCATGCAATAGGATCTCTTTGGGAGGAGCCTGAAGTGGAATCTATTCAATAGATTGCCAAAGAAGAGGCTGCAACTAAACAATCCCAAAGAGAAGAGGCACAAGGACTTGTACCAAGACTTGAGGTCACACTGACACAAGCTTGCCTCACCATGCTCAGGCCTCATGATGTCCAAGGCTTAGTTATTTAAGAATTGAACTTTAGACCATTCTTGGAACATGATCCACTAGAATTTAAGATGCAATTCCAAAGCTCTTCCATGTGGCCAATCATCACTACCAGTGGGGAGTGGTACATGGGAGAGACATATCTCTTCTAGAATAAAAAAAAGGTAGGGACCACTATGAGAATCAAGAACATTCAATTTTCTTCTTAGTAGAAGCTATTGCACAAGCTCTTGGTCTACTTGATTTTGGATCTTATTTGGTAGAAGTCTCAGTGCAAGTAGACCCTGAGGCAAAAAGGGAGTAAACTTAGTAGTGTTATGGGGTTGATCATAAGGAGTTTGACATAGTCACACTAATGGAGTGTATATACTTTAAGATAGTAGTTTATCACCTGAATTCAATGATGAGGACCAATAAGGTGATAGTGTTCTCGACTTGTTCTTGTGCTTCTCTAAGTGAAAAATTCCATATTAACTTTCCATAGTTGATCTATTTGGTGATAAATAAGCATTTCAAGGAGAATGAATATGAAAGGAAAACCTTGCCATTTCCATGCCTTATTAGAAAACTCTATAAGAGGGCAAGGATAATCTACTATACCAATGATATGATCAGGCATACTCCCATTACCTCTTGGTTTAAGGTGATAAAGGATAAGATCCCTGCCATGTTAAATGAAGAGTAGCATTAGCCATTAGCTCCATCACCCACTTAGGAAACAACTTCAAAGTCCTACGTAGCCATTGATTACCTATGTAAAATCTAAGAGTAGCTCTTGCATGAGTGAGAGAAATAGGCAAGAATAAGTGATGGGCATCCATCTATGTACCATCCTACAATGAATCATCTTAATGGAGTGGCTCAAATGATCAACAAAATGTTGGGAGATGGGCTAATATTCGTAGCTCAAATAATGCAACTACCCATGAGGTCAAAACATAGTGCCTAAGAGGTGATGGTGTCTCTCTAGCAATAACAACAATTCCTAGAAATCTCTAAGAATGACACTACCTTTTTAATGCACTTGGAGGAGGGTGAAGGAATAATTGTATTGGTGATGCAATACCAAGTATAGCAGATAGCAGTATAAGTGGTTGTTGATAAAATTGTTGAAGTTTTGAACACACTTGAAATGCTTGTACTACACGTTTCTACACTCAAAGATGTGTAGATGTCTGTATGAACTATTAGTAGAAGATTGAGTGCAACTTTGCACAAAGAGTTGTTGGATCGACTATTAGAAACTATGTAACCAATTTTGGATATCTTAAAATTTTGGAAACCTGATCGTAGAATATTGATATGTAGAAATAACAAATGCAATAATTCATCCATTAATAGCAAGAGTTGCTCACCAGAGTGAACACTGAGCTTAGGAGATTGGTAGCATAGAATAGAAATCTCTCCATGGAGGAAGTTTGTGCCTTATGTCAAAAATCTACAATTGAGATTATTACTTGGAAGAACAAGGCTCTCAAATTTGAGAGAGTTAAGAAACACTACAAAGATTAGGTTGTCCTACATAAACAAGTTAATGAACAACACATCTAGATAGCTAAGGCAAAAGTCAGTGAGACCCTTCAGTAACTCTAGCAAGGAAAAGAAGTATGGAAACCTATCATTGATGGGATATATGACTATAATAAAGTAGATATTTTCATGAAGGAGTTGCAAATTGAAGAGATGATTGAATACATGAATCTTTCCAATCTTAGATATGCAAACCTATTAATGCTGACTACTGGATGGATGTAGTCAGAGTTAGAGAAGTAGGTGGCTAGCTTGTACATGCTATACAAGGCACAGTTTAAACATCATAAGGAGACCAAGCTAAAGCTTGAGATTGTAGATGCTAAACTTGAATTTATTAGGGCAAGATTCAATGATTAGAGATAAACTAATGAGAACCTAGCCAAAGGATGAATGAATACTAGGAACTATAAAATGCAATTAGGGAATTTAACATCAAATGAAAACAATTTGTTACCTAGTTTGTTAACGTCAAAGAGATGTTTACAAGAATGCCCTATCCTTAGGATGTGCCTATTTTGGCCCACATTGGAGAAGTATCATAGGCTATGCATAATTTTAGGAGTAAGGAGAAGAAAATGAAAGCATTATTGGATGCTTTCTATCTTTCATTAGAAATCATAATAATTGTAGTACAACCACAACATCCTAAACCATCATGTGCATCTTAAGTAAGAGAAGGCCCCTCACAACCTTATGAGCCTTCACTGCCTAAGATTGTTTAATCTTCTCCATCATCTTCACACCATCAAAGGAGAATGTATTTGTGAAATTTTGTATAGGTGTTATATTTTGTAGTCAGAAACACCAAAAAATTGTGTAATGATTATATATCTATACACTCGAGCACTTAGTATTTTTGTGTGTGTGTTTATGTTTGTAGTATGTCTATCATCAGTCACTAATCCCATACCTTCCTAAATTTGTAAAAATCTCAAGGATATGTTTTCATTCAATCGTGGAGGCATGATGAATCATGGATTACTACATTGACTTGGCCCTATTAACTAGGCCCCATCAACACATGATTTGATGCATTGACATGGCCCCATCAATGTAATGCCTATTTTTGCCCATAAATACATGTTCACGTACTATGTTTATGGCATTTCTTATCATAGTTGTAGCAGAGCTCTTGTAGTTTTGCCATTTAGAAGTTAGAACATTTTTATAAGTTCTTGTAGTAGGAGTTAAGAGTGTTCAAATCTTTATTCGAGCATTGTTGTACATGAGCACAATTGTGTGTGTGGTAATAAAGAATAGCTTTTTGATAAACCTTATAGGACTTGGAAATAGATTAATTATTTATTTATGCCTTTAATGTCCTATGTGATTTCCTTTAATTCCTTAAGTAATTAAATAATTGATGAATGGTGAGTATACCCTACATTCAACCATACAAATTACAAGCATTAATCTGTAATCTAGTCAAATTTCATGGACATTAAGTTCCTAAGTACACTAGTTCTACTAGGTAAAATCTAATCTTAACAATTGTTGTCTTCCCAACTACAATTGGGAAGCTTAGTTGTATAGTTAAGTGTAATTGGGGCACATTATTTTTATTATTTTATATTTTATTCACCTATGATTGATTACAAGTTAAAACTCAATTTATTAACCAATTTAACTAATCAGATTTCTAATTAATAACTAACTATCCTAACATAAGCATCTTATCCCACATTCTGTACACATTCTAAATGCAAACAACACTACTGGGTTACCAAGTGTTAAGTGCTACTGGGATTACCAGGTGTTGTATGTTATGCTTGAAGTAGTTGTACTTATGTGTTTAATCTATTTAGCTTAAGTAGTTAATTAATTAAAGTCTTACTTATCTTAATTAATTTCATAATTAATCAAAATGGTAAATGCAAAAATAAATCATTAATCTATTCTAAGTGTTGCAAGGTTTGATGAAAATTCTTGTCTTTATTAACATTTACACTGGTGTGCTCTAGTACATTAGTGCTTCAATAAAGATCCATACACTTTCTAACTCCTAGTCTAGGCACTCAGAAAAATATTCTAGCTTTCAAATGACAAAATTGTAAGAGCTCTACGACAACTATGGCAAGACATGCCATAAAAATGGAATATGAGTATGTATTTATAGACTTTATTATGGAGTCATGTCAACAAGAACTCATAAATGCAACAAACACTACATTGACGTGGCCCCATTGATGTGGACTTGTCAACAAGGCCATCTCAATAGGGCTCCATCGATGCAAATGAAAACTCATCCTCAAGTTCTCTTACAAAATTGAAAAGGTATGGAATTATTAATTAACACTTGACACAACAAAATTGAGTGCCTAGGCATACATATCAACATCATTACAAAATTTATGGTGTTCATGACACAAAATTAAATACCATGATATGACTACTTCAAATTGGATAGCACATCCTATTATGGCATGAAGATGGTTGAGAAGATCAAATAGTCCCATGCAGTGGAAATTTTTGAGGTTCCAAAGGACCTTTGCCAACTTTGGAAATGCACTATGGCTATCCTACCACAGCTACTACCTTTGATGGAAGGCAAAAGGAATCTAGTAATGCTCACATCTTCTCCCCCATGCTCCAAGAATCATTCACAGTCCACGTGGCATTGCCAATGTGGGCTGGGATGAGGATATTTCATAGATAGGACATTACTAGGAATAGCTCCTTGACATTGAAGAACTAGGTAGCGAATCGTTTACGTTCGACATTGAACACCTTGACTACATTTTGCAACTATTGGTAGTCATTTACTTTTTTGGATAGGCTCTTGATAGTGGATCTCTAATCAGTATAGTTTCCCTTGAGAACCTTGAGTTTAGTGTTTGCCTCTGCAATATTTTGCTTAGTGTCTTTGTGGTGCTTCAACTTAGCCCTGTACAACAAGTATGAGCTAGCACTTACTTTTTTAGTTTTTATTGTAGTCATCTAGTAGTGAACATAGCTAGGTTTGCATATTGGAGAATGGAAAGCTTCATATATTCAATCATATCCTCTATTTGTAATTTCTTTAGGAAACTTTTTGCTTTATTTTATTCATTAATCCCATCAATGATGGATTGCCATAATTCATGTCCTTATTGGAGTTGCTGAAGGGTCTCGTTCACCTTCACCTTTACCACTTGGATGTGTTTCTCATTTATTTCATTTTCTAGGCTAACTTGGTCTTTGTAGTGACCTTTAAATCTCTTAAATTTAAGAGCCTCAGATTTCTAGGTAGCTACTTCTATTTTAGTCTTTTAGTGAAGGGCATGGATCTTCTTCACAAAGAAATTTCCATTCTTAGCTACCAGTCTCCCTAACTCTATATTTTCTCTAGCTAGTTGCTCCTATTAGTGATGGATAAAATTAGTCAATTTTTGTTTATGCACATCAACATTTCATAGGTGATGATTTTCTACAGTTAATTGAACATTCTCCTGGTAGGTTAGATCCAAGTCCTTCTAAATTTTATGTTGGATGGCCTTTGCTAAGGATTAGTAGAATACCACTGTCTTCATCACACCCTCAACCCCTTTCAACCTATTATGAAGCTAATTAAGAGCTTCATCTCTTGTCAATACTAGGTTGAGAAATGCAGGGTTGGTAATTTTGGCTCTTAGTTTAGTAACTTCTGTAGCAAAGCATTCATTTAGCTCCTTGGCTATTTTGAGTTATCCTTCTAATATAATATTCTTTCCCCTTTCATCTAGAAGCTCTGAATAGGTTGTAGTTATATTATCCAAAAGATCAAAGACATCTAAAAGTAGTTGTCTGGTTCCTACTAGTTAGTCCAATAATTTTTCATGTTGTGCTACACTTAGTCTATTGCTTATGATCCTTGTAGACATTTTTACATATTTAAGTATAGCTATGTCTAGCATAGAAACCATAGGTACATTGAGTGTCTTAGTGATTTTGTCAACAACCATCTTTATTGTTGTCTATTGTCCTTGGTACTGCATCACAAGTACTATTTCCTCCTTTCCCTCCTCCAAGAGCACTAAAAAATTCATAGCATTCCTAGAAATGTTTGGGAGTTTCTACTCTTCTAAGAGAGATGTTTTTATATTTCTAGCATTAGGATTTGACTTTGTAGACAACTACATTCATTGGGCAGAGAAAATGGATTCACCTCCACCCATTAGGATGACATTTTAGGCCACCTCATTCAAGTGACTCATCACAAGTTGATACATAGATGGATCTCCATCACTAGTGCCTATTTATTACTCGTTCTTGCTTAAGAGCCATTCTTGGAACTCGTGCAACCATTGGGATGTTATAGCAACATCTATCACTATTTTCTGAGTGGTAGGTGGAGGTGGTGGCTGCTACTCCTCTTTTTGGGTTATTTTTCTAGAATTTTTTTTCTTCATCATCTCTGCCCAATTAGCAATCAAAGTGCATTAGAAAACATCATTAGTAGAGTGGAATATTTTTCCCCTTTGACATCATTTTCTAATGATACATGGAAAGAAAAGTATCTTTCCTCCACCTTCATTCTCCTTAAACCACTTCTCTATCTCTAGATAGATTAGATGTGAAAGGTTTACCAGGAATCTTCCACTCAAAGAGGCATGCACATGGGTAGAAAAGATAATGGCCTTGCTAGGCCTCATTTTAGGATTTAGGTGAAAGGCCACAATCTTGTAATGGATTCATTTTTTTGGTGTGAGCATGCCATACTTTTTGCTATCAACACCATAGCACCATTGAACCCATTCCTTTTTAATGTTTGGGTCCACCTACATTGGGATCTTTTCAAGATTCACCCTAGTTTTAGGTAACCTAAGTGCCTCTATACTGGCTTGCATCGAGTAGGACACTAAAATGTCCTTAATATTGACCATTGAACCAGCCTACCTATTGTTCCAAAATAGGAACATCTCTTCCATATACCACTCCCCATTGAAAGTGATAATTGGCCACATGGGAGAGGTTTTCAGTTGGTCCTGTACCTCTTTAGGTGCTTGCTTCAAGAAAGAGCCAAAGTTCAACTCTTAGAGAACTCTTTTCTCGACGTCCATTGATCTAACTTGATTTACGAAAACTTCTATTAAGGTCACCTCAAGGTTCACTTGTAGGGCTGGTGCATCATCTCAGTGGGAATGCTTTGTTGCTACCACCTATTCTAGAATTTAACGAATAGACTCCATTTCGGTCTTCTCCCTAAGAGGTCCTATGGCATGGGTTGTGATCAGTTCTTCCTAAGCCTATTCATGGCTATTTTTTCCTTAGTTGAGATGGTTCTCCTTCCTATGTGTGTTTTCCTTTTGGTGTCATTTGTGGTCACAACACATTTGTGGATTAGTAGATATAATGTGTAATTTAAAATATTTGGATTCCTCATCTTGTTAATTACTTACACTTGGCTATGGTTGGACCATGGAAGATTGATTATTTTATTATTAACTTATTAATTAAATTTTTATTGTAAGTATTATTGGAGCTCCCTAGAAAGGCTTAACTCTCATAATTTTGTGTTTTAATGATGATTCCTTAGTTAAACCTTTGTGGAAGTCTACAAGATGTTGAAACTTTTTCTATAAAAAATTACATGTTTGTGGCCCCCACAACTAAAGCTTACCTTTGGAAGCTACATAGTCAAATAATGGAGTGATTTGGACAAATGGTTAGAAAATTATGGGCTCTAGAAGATTCTTGGCATTAAAAATTACAAAAACTCCTTAGGTGTTTGAGAGAAAACATGAAAATTTCTAAGGGGGCTCACATATATATAGATTATTTTTGAATTGTGTTGATGGGGCCACATATACAACTCCTTGTATATGCATGGGCTCCATCGATGAGGACCCGTTTATGAGGTCCATAAACAAAATTTTGAAATTTAAATATTTTAAAAAACACAATGAATGTTTGAAAGAATTTGGGGTCTATGGAGTCCTAGGAAAGTCAAGAATATGATGAAATCATTGAAGAGGATCTTTGAAAGCTTAAAAAATTTAGAAATTTGATGGAGAATGTGTGAATTAAAGAAAATACTTAAAGGAGCACATAGTCAAATGAAAAAGATGGCTGCACAAAAGATTTTGATTACAAAAATGCCTAAGGATAAGGTGCTTAATGAATCTAACCAAGAGATATGCAAGTGAATCCTTCCCATAGCAGGCACATGCCTTGTTTGCCCTTTCAAAACCTCAACCTAAGGAGTTTGTGGGTGCCATAGGTGATTAATGGTTTATAAAAGTTAAGGACCAAAACCTAGAAGATTCTACCAAGAAATTTAAGTACATTAGACAAAGACATTGAACAAAAACATGGATACCAATAGTGAGGTGAGTGATGGGTAATATGGATGGATGGTAGAGAATGTGGAATGGAGTTCTAAATTGAGGTCATAAGAAGTCCCTTGCGGAAGTGTGTTTAAATAACTTGAGAAGATCCATCCTTAGTCTAGACCAAAACCAATTGCATTTAGTGACATCACATTGCCACTCCAAGACCAATCCACCTCCTTGAGATACAAGAGTATGCCCACAAAACAACCACCATTCATTAAGAAGAAGAAAAGAAAAGCAAAAAGTGAGAAAGGGCCTTAGTTATATGGGACCTTCAAACATGGGTAACATGTCTTTCTAGTTCCATAACCAATGCTTGTAGCTTGTTTATTTGTCTAAGGGGTATGCTTTGAATTCCCATCATTTTTTTCTTTATTTTTTTTCTTTTCTTATTTTTTGTTATTTTTAAAAAATGAGAATCACACCATCCAAGGACTTATTTAACTTCCTATTTATGGTTGACACAGAATAATAAGAAATCTATAAAAACAATCATGCATCCAAGTAAGTAGAAGACTACAAAGAGTAGTGAACCCCTTGAAGTCACACCCTGTGAAAACCTTTGAATCCTTCCTAATTCTAGAAATCATCAAGAACACAAATTTATTAAAGGCTTATTTAATGAAAGGAACATCATATATCCAAAATGAGGAAAACCATAAATTTTTGTGAATGGATGGATGTCATGGACTCACTACCTATTCCATGTAAAAGAAACCTTGCCTCAATCATTGGTAGAAAAATTCAAAAATAGAAATCAAACATTATCAAACAAAAACATTAAGCACAAAACACCATTAGCAATAGCTATAGCATCATTATGTCCTATTGGTACAAAGCATATTTACTAATAGAAATTATAAAATCATACTAAAATAAAGTAAAATATTTAAGTGTAAAATATTCAAGAAATATTTAAATGTACTAACAATTGTATAAAAAATATGGTATAAAATATGAAAATGTTTTAAAATCAACAAAGTATAAAATAAATAATTTGCAAAAAAAAAAAATCTATAAAACAAAAAATAGAAAAAATGAAGAGCCACATACATGCTTAGCATGGATGGTATCTCCCCCACAACTATGTTGGAAGGAGGAGATGTAAAAAATTGAGCGTGGTTGTCCATCTATTGAGGTATTTTTTGAACTAGCTTACTTGGGATCATGAAAATTCTTCACCTATTAGATATTGACCAACTGTTTCTTCTTTGGTATTTTAGGTTTTTATATGATCATGGCAATAGAAGGAAAGGTTTCATCGATTATATAAGGCCCCTTCCACAATGTTTGGAATTTGGTTTTTTGAGGAACATGTGTGGGGTTCCAGTAGAGGACCTTATCTCTAGGTTGAAGTTTTATGCTTCTGATTCTTAGGTCATGCCATTGTTTGTTGAATACCTTGTGCACTTCATTTAAGAATAGGACCATTAATTGATTTTCTTCTAGCACATTTAGTTAATCAATATTTCCTTTGGTGCTAGACTTAGGCCAATGTCTAGGTCATAGGCTATTGAGAGTGTATGGAACCTAGACTAAATTAGGAGTGTTGGAAGTTTTATATACATGAACTCATAGGGAGAGTAGCCAACAAGGAGTTTCCATGTTGAGCAATAGGTCTAAAGGGATCATTGAATTTCATGCTCCAATCTCTCCTATATTTGCTAATAGTTCTTGTTAGGATCTTCATGATCTCCCTATTGGTAGTTTTTGCTTGACTGTTGGCTTGGGTGTGGTAGGATGTTGTTAATTTATGTTCAACCCCCAAGCATTTCATAAGCTTTTGAAAGGTAGCACCTATAAAATGGGTTTTGTTTTAAAAAATTAGTGCATGTGGCATCCCAAACCTATTTACAATGTACTTTTGTACAAATCAAGCAGCAATAAATGATGTGCAATCAATGATTGTTACTGCTTTAGTTCATTTGGTATAGTAGTCAATGGCTATGATAATATAGGCCTTTCATTAGACATGGATGTGATGAGACCCATGAAATCTATGCCCATATGTCAAAGGTTTCAATGGTTAAATCCACTGTTGAGGACCCTCCATTTGTGCATTCATCTCACCATCTTGTTGATAGCATTCATAGGGTTGAATAAATTAGTGAACATTCCTAAAGATTATGGGTGAATAGTATCTTGTCATTAGGATTTTTATGATAGTGCATCTCCTTGCATGGTGGTCTTCTCAAGGGTCTTTTTGAGCATCCTAAAGAACATGTAATTAATCTACATCAAGAACACACCAATGAACTAGGCCATCGATGAAAACCTTGTAAAGGTATTCATTAATTTGCTTAGCCTAACGAAGAAACTATCGTGTCATTCTATAGTCTAGACCTTGTGGCATTTCCTGAGTGAGAAGGTAAATGAGGATTTCATCATACCATTTGGGTTTGGTGGGCATCTATTCATTAATCACACTGATAAAGAGGAGTTCATCTAGGAATTGATCAAAGAGTGATCTCTCCCCCTCTTTTTCATTCCATCATTACTGAGAGAGATGGTCAATGATCACATTCTCAATCTCCTTTTGATATATCATCATGAGATTGAATTCTTGCAAGATAAGAAGCTACAGTATGACACAAGGGCTTACCATTGGCTTTTTCATTAGGAAGTAGATGACACTGTGATCAGTGTGCATAAACACATTATTTTCAATCACATAGTGCTTTAGCTTTTCCAAAGCATACACCACCACCATTTGTTCTATCTTTGTGATCGTGTAATTAAGCTATGCACCAATAATATGGATGTTTTCAATCATCTAGTTGTGTAAGCATAGCTCCTAAGGCATAATTAGATGCAACCATCATGATATGGAATGGTTTGGACCAATCTGGTGCTCATAGAATTATAGTTTATATGAGTTTTTCCTTTAGCTATTGAAATGCATGTTCACACTCCTTGGTCCAAACAAATGAAGCATCCTTCTTTTTCAATTTGAACAATGGTTTTGTGATCTTAAAAAATTCTCTATAAATCAATGGTAGTAACTAGTATGTCCAAGGAATGATCGAACATCTTTTATAGTTTCTGGTTGATGGGTCATTCCTTGAATGATGATTATCTTTTTAGGGTCTATCTTGATCCCTTTTTTTGAAATTATATGGCCCAATACAATGCCTTCTTAGACCATGAGATGGCTCTTTTTCTAATTGAAACATAGGTTTTTTTTCCATACAACTTTTTAGTACTTACTCAAGGTAATATAAGTCTTGCTCAATTGTAGTGCTATAAGTGGAGAAATAATTCTAATGGAACAATAATGGATTGGTCTACCAATTCCAATCAAATATTTCTCTTCTTAAGGGGTAGTAGGTTCTAGGTAGTATACATCTCATGAGAAATCAAGTTAACCCTGGGACCTAAATCAAGAAGAGGTTTACATGGTTCATTCCTAGCAATCTGTAAATAGATAAGGGGACTCTCAAGATCAACTAATTTTTTAGAAAGGTTGCTATCCTAGATCCAATTAGATATGACATGAGTGAGCATAACAGTATGGATCTTGGGTAGCATTTGGTTTGAAGGATTCTCAATGGAATGGTTTGTAGAGAATGAGGAGGGAGTAAGGTGATTAGCTACCTATGTCTGTGAGTGCTTAGTAGGCCTATTGGGTTAAAAAAATGATCTTTTGTGAGCATGAGGTTCAAAACCACTTTGTTAATTAACTAGTTTTAGATTGATGGCCCTCATAGCATTGCATTGTTGTGGCTGGGCTAGAAGTTCACCCTGCATGGATGGAGTAGGTGGTAGCTATGTTAAGGATGGAGGAACATGTGCAAGAACAGGAGGAGGATAAGGATGGATTACAGTATCCCTCTTGGAATGTGGAGAATGACTTCTATAGTGTTTGGAAGGATAGTAATGATGTTTGAAAGGAGAAAAATCACTAGAAGAGTCACGTCAAGATACGGGTTGCTAAATATAATACCCATATGTATCTAATTATCTGTAAGGGAATTTCTACCTTGGCAGTGGTAGTGCTCATGATTGTGGTTGCTACCATTATTGATACTACTCATACGGTTGTGATGGAGTTCCACTTGGATAATATTATTATAGTTGATGGAACTACCTAGGATTACCTTAAGGATAAGGTAATATTTTCATTATTTATCTTTTTGTTAGTTGTGGATTCAGAGCATACATCCTAGACTCTTGTAAGTGTGACATGATGGGGAAACATCCATTAGGATGTTTATATTAGTAGATGTCATAACTACCATCATCATGTAATTTAGTTTTCATAATTTCTTCTATTGTAGCAATCTTCGCTTACTCCTTTAATTGGCATGTTTGGCTTCCTTTCACCTCCTGCGGTCATGATTACTACTTTGTTCTTTAAACTCTTTAGTAATTTTTAGAACAAATGAAAATTTGATATTCATAGAGTCCCACAACTAATCTACCTTAGTTGAAATTTTAGAGGTAAATTTTTGAATTGATAAGGTTTTCAAGTTTACCACCTCATCAGGTGGTGATTCCTTCGCACTGTTACAAAATCAAACCTCCCTCTAATGAATGGAAGGATCTCAGTTGTATTCTTCTGCACTTTTGTACTTTCTCAACTCTTCTTATTCTTCTACTACTTTCTTGATTAGCCTTTGCATCTGATGGACTCTTAACTCTAATAATCTTCCTTGGGTGTAGATCCTAAGAGTTATCCTCATTTCAGAGCAAAGCCCATATATGATGTGGTATTGAGAGTAACCATGGCTAGGGAATTGATGTAATAAGGAATAATATCTACCCATGGAAGCATCCAAGGACTCATGTGTTCCTTACTTTTAAGCTTGGATCTACCTTCTTATATTGGACACTCGAGAGTACGTTTGATACTTGTTGATGAATAGTTCCAACATCATAGTCCATCTATGAATTGATTTTGGCTCTAAGGACCAATCTAGGTTTTTTCTTCTTTGATGAGTGTCCTGGAAAATAGCTTAAGCTTTTACCAGTCATTTTCTATGTTTTGTAAGACATAAGAATCATAAAAATATTGAAGATGGTTTTGTGGATTAGAGTTATATCCCCCTCAAAGTTGGAAATGTTCATATTCAATTGCTTGATCCTATTATCTTTCACATGCCTTGTCGAAATTCTCATTGCCTCTGCGATGTTTAGCATGCTTCAGGTAGTGAGCAAAGGCTCATCATAGCCATCATCCTAGTGCGTATGATGCCCTTTGCTATCCCTTTGTTCATGGAAATGGGCCTCTCTTGAATGTCGATGCCCCAGATCTTAACTTGCTTGAAGGTCCCTACGATCATCTCAGTCCTAACGATCACCTGCATCATAATCGTATCCCTTGTGGTTGTGTTCGAAGCAAGGTGAGGAAGAAGATGATGAAGGTAAAGAGGAAGGCAGACTAGCACCATCACAATTCCTTCCAGCCCCTCTTCAGTGGCTGTGACTACAATCAGAATCATGTTGCTTGCCTCCATCCTTGCCATGACTCTCCTCTTTGAATTTCCCTTTTTCATGGGTTTCATTCTTGACGAAACTAGGATTATGTATCATGAACTACAAGTTCTAGTTTTGACCCCCTTAACTAAAGTTAAGGAGATGAGTCTCTTTGTATGAAAAACTCCTAGAGAAGGATTCTCCATCATCTTTTTGGTACATCAAGAATGGGGAATCATTGGATCACTTCCCCTTTGTAGACTCATAGTGCTACTCTAGTTGTTGATCTTTTAGACATTGTGCATCAGTGAGGTGATAATCCTTGGCATCACTATCCTACACAACATATTTAGCATGAATCCTTGGATGCCCAATTGCATAAGAGCTTGGTGGAGCATTGTAGGAATGGATTGATTAGGTGACAACATAATGTTGCCCTTCATGTCTTGCCACCATAGTTGTTCATCCTATTTTAGGATAAAGGTGAAATTAGATACATACTCATCAGCATGAGCATATATCATTCTATATTATTGGGACACTTGCTAATTTACTTTGTCAAACTTGGATGGAGAATCACTCCTATGAGAAGAAGACATCTTGCATTAGAAGACAAGAATTGCAATGTGCTTTCTTATAATTGTTGTAGTTATTTTGATGCATGATATGAATTCAAGGTTTGTTCCAAGAATGTTAAATAACTTTTCACTAAGTCTTAGATACCACATGTAGCAAACTAAAGGTCCTCGGCAATGATGCCAATGATGAGTGGTGAGTATACCCTACACCCAACCATACAAATTACAAGCATTTACCTAGAATCTGATTGAATTCAGTAGACCTTAAGTTTCTAAGTACTCTAGTTTTAGGAGGTGAAATCTAATAGTGATGATTGTTGTCTTCCCAACTACACTTGTAAAGCTTAGTTATATGGTTAAGTGTAATTGGGGTACATGATTTTAATTATTTTATATTTTATTTGCCTATAATTGAGAACAAGTTAAAACTCAATTTATTAACCAATTTAACTAGTCTAATTGCTAATTAATAACTAACTATCCTAACATAAGCATTTGCCCCACTTTTCATACACATCTTAAACACATACAACACTATTGTATTACCAAGCGTTAAGCACTACTGGGATTGCCAAGTGTTGTATGTTATGTTAGAAGTGGTTGTACTTATGTGTTTAATCTATTTAGCTAAATTAGTTAATTAATTAAAGTCTTAATTATCTTAATTAATCATGCATAATTAATGAAAATGGTAAATGTAGAAATAGATCATTAATTTATTCTAAGTTCTATAAGGATTGATCAAAAAGTTTCTCTTTATTGTCATTCACACTAGTATGCTCACATACATCAGTGCTCAAATAAAGATTTGTACACTTTCTAACTCTTGCTACAAGCACTTAAAAAAATATTATAACTTTCAAATAACAAAATTGTAAGATCTTTACTACAACTATGATAGGACATGCAATAAACACGATGAATGAGCATGTGTTTATAGACTTTATTGTGGAGCGGTGTTGATAGGGCCTCATAATTGCTGTAAATGCTACATCAACATGGCCTCATTGATGGGGAAACATGACATCAACGAGGGCCCATCGACACAACACTTTGATGCTTCATCAATAATTAATTAAGCTAAACTAAGCTAGATTAAGTAGCAATTAATTAAGAACATAATTATAACCACTTTGAGCATACACTTGGTGCTTGGTAATCCCTGTAATGCTTAACGTTTGGTAACCCAATAGCACTAAACGTGTTCAGGATGTCTACGATAAGTGGGAATAGATGCTTATGTTAGGATGAGTTAGGTGTAGTTAGTTAGATTAAAGTAGCAATTAAATTACTTCATTATTTTTATCCTTTATTTTAAGCACCGAAAACATAAACATAAAAATAATAAAAATCACATGCCTCAAATACACTTAAGCATGTCTTTGTACATCACAAGTGTAATTGGGAAGACAACAAATGACTTTAGGGTAAGTTCACATTCTAGAGACTAGTGTATCAGTAAACATAGAATCCAAAAAATTCAACCGGATTGTGCGTGAACACTTAGTGATTCATATGGTTGAGCATAGAAGTATTTGTTGCTTATCAATAAATGATTGGACTATTTTCTATGATGTGTTATGTGTTTTAATGCTAACTTCTTATGTAGAATGCTTATCCACTAGTCTGATGACTTCCAACCCCATGATGCTTGCCTATAAGTTGATTAGAAAGCTTTTATTGTTTTCCTTTACTTAGTTAAGCATATTAACATTTCTCCCTCTTTTTCAAGTAAAAGTTAGAGTAGCTAGAGCTCATCGAAATGCATAGTTTTGGTAGAGCATAGAATGGTATGGTATTTTTATTGGAATATGATATTTTCCTATAACTTATTTAGTGTTGTGACTTAATAGCCTTGTTCATGGTTAGCTACATTTATTGGATATGTTCATGGATTGTTTCAATGTTGTATAGACCTAGATATTTATAAACTATTTTTGTTAACATTAATGTCAACTCTAGTCAATGGTTTAATTGCATGTATTTGATTACATTAGCTATGCATTCTCAAGTAGACAAGTTAAGCATGTGATCAAGTGCCTTGTCTTTGTCGTTTAAATGTGTTAGCATTTTGATATCCATTGAATTAAAATTAACAAGAGGCATTTATTGGTTATATTGAGCTTATAATATGGTTTGCTAATGTTTAGACATGGCTTAGTTGCACTGGTTTTCTATTGTTCCATTGATTTAGCCCTTCACATAATTCCTTTCTAGCCTATTGTGAAACACTTGTGAAAATGGAATTAATAATAGTCATGTTGTATTACATGGTTAAAAGACTTAGAAGAGTTTACAAGGAAAATTTATCCTCTGTAGTACATTTTGACAAAGTCTACTGTGTTGATAAGATTCAATAAAGATATGAGTTTGAACTTTGAATTGGTGGAAATGGTAAATGACCATGTGATATTACATGCTTGAAGAGTTTATAAGTCAAATTTATCCTCTATAGCATGTTTTGACCAAGTCCATAGTGTTGATAAGATTAAGTAAAAACATAATTTTGAACTTTAAACTAATAGAAATGTTAATGACCGTGTCGTATTACATGCTTGAAAGAATTGGAGGCTTGGAAGAGTTTACGGGTCAAATTTGTCCTCTTTAACACGTTTTGACCAGGTCCACATGTTGATAAGATTCACTAAAGACATTCATGAGTTTGAACATTGAACCGAGCCTAAGAGATGGCCTTGGAACGAACATTTAAAAACAAACAAAAGCATTCTTCCGCCGAAACATTTGAACAAGGACCTTCGAAATCATGGCTTGGAATTGGTGTTAAGTTTATAAAGACAGTGAAGGTCCTCCAGTCAAAATCGATTCCGCGTGGCTACTGAGTGGGTTGTTGGGACTAGGAAGCTAGAGACCAGATACTGGTGTCTCTGAATGGCTATTTAAGTTGCAGAAACATAACTTTATGCTATGTTCTAAGTTCTATCTACGTAAATTTTTGAGTTCTGCGTTGGTACGGAGTGAGAAGAGTCTCTGCTGATCTCTACGGTAAAACAAGATAATTCTTCCGACAGATTCATGGCTAGCGCTTATGCTATGTGTGCGGCTATTCTCTGTTCTGTGTTATTAACAGCAATTTCCATGGCAAATGGCTGCTCATCCGTTATGGCTTTGCAGGACAGACAAAATCTTCATGGACAGAAGCTTGAGCCATTTCTTGCTTATGGAGGAAATGAGATGAAATCTCTTTGTTTTGATTCGCATGGTTTTGGGCCGCTGTTCGAAGGTTTTGCCCTTGGACAGACTGTTTTTCAGGTTTTGCCAAAATATGGCCGCCCGCCATCTCATCCTTCTCCAATCCACAATTGAATGACCGATGTATATCAGCTTTGGCATTCTTTCAGCTGATATTTGTCATTCCGAAGATATCGGAATTCCATTCTTTGGCATTCTTTCAGCCAAAGAAAGGTTTTGCTGGGGTTTTTCAATTGTGGATATCAGCTGATATTTGCCATTCCGAAGCAAGATAGGTCATATAACGTAACAATTTTGTGTTGCAAAGGAAAAACATCATTTGCTCCTGCTACTGATCTTTATTTTTACTGGAACATGCTATCTCTTGTTTCGTACTTGACTATATCTTCAAAATTCTATTAAAGATGAAAAGTATGTGTTACCGTACTGTACTGAACCACAACACCTTGGGACAGTTTATTCAATATCCGCTGATACTATTTTGACATGTCTAAACACCAACGGTTGTATTTATAATCTATGATAAACACAGGAATTTTCATTTAAGAACAAGGTTACCATTACCCAACGCGGGTCAGAAATTGATCAATTACCTTGCGGAACCCATTTTTTTGGGATAGGATGGAGAAAAAATTCATATATTATCACTCTGGAAACACTGCCATGAAGAAGAGCTATCTATGCATCGGGGGGATTCACCAATCTAACATAAATTTCACGAAAGGAATGTTATTCCCCGTTGCT
Organism: Gnetum montanum; assembly: GCA_015680685.1. NCBI lineage: Eukaryota > Viridiplantae > Streptophyta > Gnetopsida > Gnetales > Gnetaceae > Gnetum > Gnetum montanum. The sequence goes on along the minus strand of MNCI01037150.1, from coordinate 2,213,253 downwards.
TCCACCAATATAATATTAAATTTAAAGAAAACTGGAAAACTTAAAAGACCCAAAGTTTCTGTGGGAAAACCTTCAAGGTGAAAAACCCCAGCAAAAATCAGCTTTTGGATTGTTAGTAGCTGCATAGCTTCAAGATTGAAGCACTGAACAAATTAATGAGAACAATGTAAAAGAATTGCAGGGTAGGATTACCGCTTAGCCATAGCCACTATTGTGTTTTTTGTTGTTTTAAGGGTGCTCCCTTAGAGCTCCTTATATATTGCTTGGGTTACAAAATAAACCCAAAAATAAAAGGGATAGGGCATTTTATTTTGATGGGATAGGTATGAGACCAAATATAAAATAGATAAGAATATAACAAGGTAGAAATATCTACAAAAAATCAAAGTAGATTTTCTTCTATCCACCTTACAATTCTCTCTCTTGAAGGTAAATTTGCTTTGACGAATGTTCTAAACTAGTTTTAAGAAATTAGTTAGTAGGAGTTGACTTGGTGAGCACATTTGTAGGATTTTCTTTAGTAAATATGTTATTTAGAAGAATCCTTTACTTTTGAATTTCCTTTCCTATATAGTGATATTGTATTTCAATGTGGTTCATTTGGGCATGAAAGGTTGGATTCTTGGATATGCTTATGACACTTTGATTATCACAACCAATATTCATTGGAGTCTGAGTGATGCCAAGTTCAACTATTAGCCTTTGCAGCCATATAGTCTCCCTCCATGCCAAGTTAGCAGCAACATATTCAGCTTCAGTGATAGATTGAGCAACACAGGTTTGTTTCTAACTTTTTCAATAAATAACACCACCAAAAAGATTAAACATATATCCACCAGTAAATTTCCTACTATCAATATCATCACCCCAATCTACATTAATGAAGCGGGAAGTCCATTGGAATCATTTTTATAATAGACCCCATAATTTAAAGTACTACAAAGATATTAGAAGACTCGTAATCTAGTGTTGTTTCCGTAGATTAAACATACACTTGCTAAGTTTTCCAATAATGTAAGTAATATCAGGTCTAGTAGAGATCATTGCATACATTAAATTGCCGATAACACTAGCATATGGAGTTTCAACCATGTGCTCTTTTTCTTCGCTTGTCTTTGGGTATTGTTGAATTGAATGTTTAATACTAGTTTTACAAGGTGTAGTCATAGACTTGCAATCATGCATATTAAAATATTTTAAAATATTTGTAACATATGCAGACTATCCAAGCCAAAGCCTTTTATTAGCCCTATCCCTTTTTAATTTCCATGCCTAAAATTTTTTGTGTAGCATCAAAATTCTTTATCTCAAATTAAGAAGATAGATGAAGTTTTAACTCCTAAATATCATGTGTGTTATTACTAGCTATTAGCATGTCATCAACATATAGCAACAAGATAACTTATTTTTTACTTGTATTTTTAACATACATACATGAGTCTTCTACACTTCTAACGAAGCCAAGATTTATCATGTGGTCATTAAACTTTTTATTCCACATCCTTGATGCTTATTTGACCTCATATAGTGATTTTAATAATCAATGCACCATTTGCTCTTTTCCTTTAATTTCACATCCTTTAGGTTGAAGCATATATATTTCTTCCTCAAGATTACCCTTGAGGAATGTTGTTTTCACATCCATTTTCTCAGATTCAAGATCATAAATAGCTGTGATATCCAACAATGATCTTATCGATGTTAATTTTACTACTGGAGAGAAGATTTCATTATATTCAATCCCCTTTCTTTGAGAAAATCCTTTAGCTACAAGTCATGCTTTGTATTGATTTCCAAATTTTATTCTATACACCCATTTATTTTCAATGGGATTTCTCTCTGGTGGAAGCTTAGTTAATTTCCAAGTTTTAATTTTGTGAATTGATGACATTTCAACATCCATTGCTTGTTTCCACTTTGAATTTTGCATAGATGAACATGCCTCATCATATGTTGATGGCTCATTGTTTTTAGTAAATAGAACATATTCTTCTAAATGTAAAGGTAATCTTTGTATACGTGTTGAATGCCTTAAATGATTCTGTTCACTTTGTTATTTACTAAATATATATTCTCCCTCTCCACGTGGTGTGTCTTCATCTACCATGCTATCACCATCTTGTTTGCTAAGGATAATATCCCTAGCCAAGGTAGGATCAACCTTAGAAATTTCATTATTAATTTCAATAGGCACATACATAGGAGTTACATCATTTGAAAGAGTTTCAATATTTGAAGATTCCTCCTTCATAGATCCACAGTTTTCTCTAAAGATGTCTTGTCAACTATAAATAACCATTTTAGTTTATGGGTTATACAATATATAAGCTTTGACTCCATGTCCATATACAAGAAAAACACATTTGACAAACTTAGAGTCTAATTTGGACCTATCATATTTTGGAACATGTACATAGGCTTCACAATCAAAAATATTCAAATAGTTTAAATTAATGGACCTACCACTCCAAACTTCCTCTAGAAGTTTTCCATCAAAAGCTGATGAAGGAGATCTATTGATAAATAACATGCAGTCATTACTGCTTCTTCCTAGAAATGCTTGTCAAGATTAAATACACTAAGCATACATTTGGTATGTTTCATCAATGTTCGATTGAAGCGTTCTTCTACTTCATTTTGTTTAGAAGTCCCTGGAATAGTCTTTTGCTTTTGAATGTATTTTTTTTAAACCAAAAAAATACATTAAATTCATTTGAGCAAAACTTACCACCATTGTTAATTCTTAGAATTTTGATTTTTTTTTCTAAATAATTCTCAACAAGAGCTTTGAATTCTATAAATTTTCCAAATACTTCAAACTTATGTTTTAATAAATAAAGCTAACTCTTTCTAGAATAATCATCAATAAAAGAAACATAATACATAACATCTTCAAGAGAACTTGTTTTAATATCTTTAACTAGTTCACATACATCACTATTTATTAGTTCTAATATTTGAAGAGATTTAGCATTACCTCTTTGAAAACTGTGACACCTTTGTTTACAATGTAGATAATGATGGCAGAAATCCAAGGAATATTTTGAAAGCTTAAATTTACCTTGCTTGTATAGTTCCTTAAGTTCTTTTTCACCAAGATGTCCCATTCTTTTATGCCACAAATCAATACTTGAATTTAAATCAATAACTACAAATGTAGTTAATTTCTATTTTAATGTCTTAGCTTCTAATTTATACAACTTGCCTATTTTAATTCCAAAAGACAAAAGAGATGAACCATGTAGTATTGAGCATTTTTCACCTCCAAAGATAATAATTAGTCTTGCATCATGCAATTCACTTACAAAGAAAATATTTTTAGTAAGTGTTGGAACATGACATACATTGGAAATTGATTTAACTACATTTTTAAAATGAATATTTACCTTTCCATAACATATAACTTTGCATAAACCATCATTACTTGGTCTTATCATTCTGAGATTAGATGATGTATACTCATTAAAGCTAATCAGCATGTGGAGTGTATTGATGTTAAAGAATTTTTTATTTGAAGAACTTATTCATCCCCTCCTTCTAAGAACCAAGCTTGATGCCTCTCCATGGGCTGATTGCCTACTAGTAGGAGCCTCTTGGTGAATACTAAAGGATTGGACCTCCTACTTAGCATATTCCACATGTTCACCTTGTTGACCGTGGGCACCACGTGGATTCTTAGTAGCTCTTTGCAAGGGTTCACCTTGAGCAACTCTTTTTCGGGCCATCTACAATCAAGCAAAGGTCAAGTGTTACTAAGGTTATGTTTGTTATCATTAATCAATTTATATCTTACTCATAACCTTAGTTCATTAAGTTCATAATGCATATGATTATAGGGTTAGGAAAATTTTCAAGAAAATTCCCAAAAGGTGTGTCTCTCCTTTTATGACCCTTCGCAACTAGTTCCTTTTTCATTATATGTGGCTTATAATAATGGTTATGGCCCCATGGTTTGGAAAAATTGGATTTTTGACATTAATGTGAGTGATTTTTCATTATAGCTCCTAAGGTTTTTAATATTATTACCCTTATGATACTTTCTAGGTGATAGCAAGTTTCAACAATTCAATGCAAGTTTTGTATGCAACCACCAACCATGACTAAGTTGAACACTCTGGGTTTAGATAGATTCGAGCATCATGGAAATCAAAGTGGTAGAGAGATAAATATTACAAATAAAAGATAGATGCGTAGAGTCTAAGTTGCAAGAAAAAATTTCAACAACTCCCCTAGTAACAAATGATGAAAATGAACTTCAAGTCTTGTGGGGTCATATATTTATAGTTTTTGCGTAACCCGATGTCGAGTACATGATGTCGGGTACACGACATCGCATTGGACCTAACATTGGGTATGTGACATTGAGGTCCAAAAATTTCCATGATATGGGGTAACTAAAAATGCAAACTGAAGCTCTATGATTGGTTGAAAGGTTTGAAGTTAAGTTCATTAGTCTAGGGTAAGTGAAAAAATCAAATTGAGGCATTGAAAGTATGATAAGGTGAAGTTGTTGATGTGAAAAACATTAGAATGAGCAAGAAAAAGGCATTGGAATCGAGGTTGTTGGACAAATCAGTTTCATAATAAGGGAAATAATAAAATGTAACAATTTGAGCACTTGGAAGGTGAAAAATGATGTGGGTATGTTAAACAAGTACAAGTCACAAAAGCTACATAGGTGGGTCCTTCCCAAAGAAAGCTCTAGCCTATGATGCCCTTGTATAACCACACCTATAATTTTTGTAGGTACTAAAGGGGCTAAATGCGAAGTAGACCTATGAAACAAAACACACATGTTAAAACCACCAAATTCAGATCATAACTCTATGTTACACAAAACCACAAGCTATCATTATCTGGACAATGAGATGAGATGGACTATAGAAAGGGTTGCAGAAATTGGGACATGAAGTGTCTTACCATGGTCAAAATGAAATCATGTGTGTTATTAATGGTTAAATAACCCTGTGCCATTATTTCCAAGATTCAAACCAAGTCCACACCACATTTCAGTGACATCACATCGTTTCATCCCATCAGTGGACAACCATAAGACTATCATAGTCATGAGGAGTAACATCACTTGGCATTTTGTCCAAGGGAGAAGCTTATTATGGCATACTTATTACATATTTTTTTCCTTTTTTCACTTTTCTCTCTCTCTCTTTCTCTACTTTTTTTCTTTCTTTTAGAAAGTAATAATCAAATAACAAAGTAGTACATACCACCATCAAACAATGCATTACTAATGCACTTGGCACTTATTAACAAAAAGCTAGAAAATCACACAAAAATAAAATAAAAGAAATTATAAAAGAAAGTGTAAAATTTTTAGGAAATGAAAATGTACTAACAATGGTGTAAAACAAAAATTAGAAAAGGTTAATAACATGAAAACAAGAAGACATAAAATAAAGAATGTGTAAAATAAAAAAGTTGTAAAATAAAAAATGTGTAAAACAAAAGATGAAAAACCATAGGGTAACCCCCATGATGAAACATTTGGCTGTGGAAATGATTAATAAGTGTATCAATAGGATCCATGCATGTATGAAACATTGGTAACCATCCATGCCCTAGCCACTAGGTGTCCATTGGTGGTGTGGTGGCTAGGTAGAAAAATCGTTGGTCACACACTTGATGGTTAAATGTATGATGGATTAGGGTATGAGGTGTGTTAACATTATGGATGTCTAGCCCATGATTGCAACCTTGATCATGAGATAGTATGCATGGATTTATTTGTCTCCCCATGCTTGGAGATTCATTGATTGTATTTAGGATTTGAGTACTAATGGATGGTTGTTTGTGCGTAGGCTTAGAGGATAGTGGTGATGAAAAGGAAGGTATTGCACTAGATTGGCATTGTACTAGCTTAGATGATGTGCTAGGTCCATGTGTGGTTTGCTTTAGCTTACAGCCTTTCCTCCAAAAGGGATGTTTCCTATGTTGCGGTTGAGACCCGCTAGTGTTAGCATGTCTATGCACATTTGCAATACAAGTGGAATTTTTTTATTGATACTGTGGTGCAAAACCTTCCTGTGTTGTTGGTGGTGGCATATAACAAGGTGGAGTATGAGAATATTGAGGGTTGGATGGATAGTAAGAGGCATGAGGTGGTGATCCTTCAGGGTATGTGATGGGTTGATGGTACATGGAAGAGTGGTAGCAATAATTAGAAGTAGAGGATGTAGAACTAGTTGGAGAAATAGGATGTTGAGCATAATATCTATGTGGTTTTGGTGGGTAGGAAGGATAGGGCTAGTTTGGTGGTGGCCTCCACCACAACTATGGTTTCTGCCATTGCAGTTGATGATTATGTTGAGGCTAGTAATAAGTCCTCCTAAGATGGTACAATCGGTTGTGGGACTATCTATAATTACCTCGTGGGAGAGGAAATCTCCTGGGCATGTGCTTTTGCACAAAATTTAGATTTAAGGAACCTAGCCAATACTCTTGTAGATGCAATAAAACTAGGAAATGGCCCTTTAGATGGTCATATGTGTAGATGACACATCCATTATCTTTGTCTGTAGTTGAGTCTATAACCCCAATTTTTTTAGTTGTGTTCCTTATTTACTAAAAAGTGTTCTTGGCTATTTCTTGGTTCTACATCCTTTGTTTATTGTGATCACCTGGCTTATTTTGCATTATCCTCTCCTTAACCATCTCAATGAGAGTTCTAATGTTTTCATATATCCATATGGACATCTTGTTAAACTTTGCTTCAAGTTCATCAATAGGCTTCTATATCGGCAACATTTTTTGTAGAATCTCCTTATTGAGAGCAATTTTTTTCTCCTTACCATAGATATAGACCTAATTCTATTAAAGATTTGGTTCCCATTAACATTTCTCAACATTCTCCCATTTTCATATCTCTCCTTCTTCTTTTGTGACATGCTTGATTAGCTCTCAAATTTGGTGGGCTTGGAGCTTGTATAATTGCCCTAGGGTATACATCCGAAGGATCTTCCTTGTTTTATTACAAAGCCCATCTATGATGTGGAAAAGTTACCTTTCCTTGAAGAAACCATAGCCTAGGCATCTATTCAGTAAAGCATAATATCTCTCTAACATCATGTCCAAGGGTTCATGTTGTTCTTTCTTCCATTCTTGGATCGGTCTTCTCAAGTTGGATACTCTTGCATAGGTTTGGTATTTCTCATTGAAAATTTCCAACATTGTGGACCATTGTCAGATTAAATTTGGTCTCAAGGATCTATAACACACTTTGGCTCTATCAATTAGTGTCCTAGAAAAGAGTTTAATCTTTTGCCACTTACTTTTAGTGTTGTAGACAACATAGGCATCATAGAAGGCTTGTAAATGATGTTGTGGATCTGAATCATAGCCTCCTGCAAACTTAGGAATATTATTCATGTTAAGCTTAGGTAGCTGACTCTTTTTTCTATGCCTGCAAGATATCTTAATGGCCTATGTGATATGCATTAGCTTTTAGTGGCCAACAAGGGTTCATCATTATCAAACAAATTGTGAGGGAAATGTCTATCTCTATCCATTTGATCATGATGATACTATCCTTGACCTTTCTGTGGGTTCAATTTCAATTCTTTGTCTAACCCTTTAGTGGAACTCTATCTCTATACTTACATTCATCTTCATTAGAACTAGATGTTGAAGGGAAAGAGAAAGATGAAGAACTAGAAGAATTGACATGGCTTCTATGGTGTTCTTTAGAGGCCTCCCCTAGTTCAACACCTACGTCATCTTCTCCAGGATTGTCTACCTTAGGTGAATGTAGTCTTTGAGAGTCATCAGGGTGGTCATGATGATAAGAAATCCTTGCATAAAGTTGGTCACTGAAATTTTCTTCATCATATATCTTATTAGTTCTCCAATGAATGTGTTTGATATATAATGAATAGTTTCTTTCGTGTGTGTGAGACATTGCCCTTGGTTTATGGTGTGTGTGAGCTAATATTTTTTGAAAGATATATTGTTAATACCATTATAGTGATCATGTATAATATAACTAATCTAAATAACTAGCACCATCCCTAGCAACGACACCAACGATGAGTGGTCAGGTACCCCTATGCTCAACTATACAAACCACAAGCATTCATGCACAATCTGATTAAATTCTGTGTATGGGACTAGTTGTGGTATCTATATCATTATGCTTTGATCGTAGTTCACTATCTTTCCACTTGGACTAGTGGTAGCTTTGTCACGTATGGTTTAGTCCAAAGTGAGACATATGATGTTATCTAATTCTACGCTACTCCCAATGATGATAAAGAGATGGATTAATTAAGCCAATGAATAATGGGGAGTGAAATCTAACTAGCCTATGTGTGATGGGTATCCACTCTCAATCGTCTATACACATCTTAGACTTTGTGAGACTACTTCTGGGATTGCCAAGTGTAGGTCACTGGTTATGCCAAATAATACACTTCTGGATTACCAAGTATCTACAAATAAAGACTCATGATTAAGGCATATGCATTCCACTTAATAACAAGAATAGTAAATAACAATAATTAGAAACATTTAACTAAAGAAACTAGTAAATAATTAAAGCAATAAAAATCTAAGTGGATGCTACAATGATGGATGTAATCTCGATCTTTATTTCTAGTCATGTAACATGTCCAAGTATGTCACACTTGAACAAAGGTGTTGTATGATTACAAACATCACACTACATCATGCACTGGGAATAAATAATTGAAAACTAAAACTATATTCCTAATTCTTACATTCTACCTCTCTTCATCTGAGCACTGAAGTGTTGTATTTATAGACAAACCCAGATGAGGTGACATCAGATATCCAATGTTTCTTATTGGCTTTGATGTTGCATATTTGTCATTGGGGCCTTACAATGATGACTCATTAGCTTGTTAAAATATGAGAAAAGTACAAGATAAAATCTATTCTCTAAAGACAAATAGTTTAATCATAGGGAAAAACATATGTTAGAAGACCTTACTTTAAAGATAAATGATTTGTCTACTACTATTCCTCATTAATTATAATGTGCAATTAGTAGATCATGAATGAGATCTCATCATTTGAGAGTTGAAATGGGTAGATGGCTAAAAATTCCTTATGAAGAATGAATATGTAGACTGTATAATACAAATAGCATTAAAGATGAATACCACATTTTTGTTGGCAATATTCTATATTGGAAAATATTGGACATAGAAGGGATATTATAGTTACAAATTTGGTTGATTTATTCCAAATACTACCAAATACACTTGGTAATTTCTTAATGATATTTTCAAATATCATGGTGTATATACTTTTACTATCCAATACATTGAGAGGATTTATCTATGTAATAAAATTTTAGTTTTAATTTCACTAATTAGTAAAATGCAACTACCAAAAAAAATAATTAAGCAATAACACTAATAAAATATAACTTACAAACTATGCAACTTATCAATTAATAAATAATCTAATAGCACCCAAGGGTGTAGCATAGTGGTTAAGACATTCATCTCTTAATCAAAAGGTTGTGGTGCCCAATTCCTATCTTGTTTATAGGTATGGCAGTAGTGGAGTAGTCTTATGGTGGAACACTCTTATTTAGTGGGCCACCTTTATCCAAACTCTTGTTTTTGAATTGGAGTAGCTCTTAGCACATTAACAAATTATAATTTAAAAACACAACAAAATTATTCTCTTGAGAGGTCCACTAACTTGTTGGATAAAGAGATTGTACATATAAATATGACCTGAAAGAATAAAATTTTCTCTAATGCTAACCATAGAAAAGTGGAAATCATATATGTAAAAATTAATTTTCTATAATGACTTTCCCTTAAAACTTGAAAATACGAAGTTAGCATCACAAGACTAAGCCAAAATCTAAAACACATGATTTTGGTTCTTGTAAAGACATGTATAGTATTCCTTTATTGATATCTTGACCTCACAATCTAAGAAAAGTCATTTCTCTCTCTAATTACTTCACCCCTTTCATAATTTTTAATATAACAAATTTTTTCTCAAAATTTGAATTTTGGAAAAGACTACTAAACATGGGCTACATGATATATTCACCAGTGGCATGAAAAATTTTGTAAAGTCTATTTTGTATTTTCTTTTCAAATCTTATCCTTTTTATGCCATGTAAAAAATTTTAGTCTTTTGTATATTTATCAATGATGTGGAACCATTTCCTTGTTATCACCACATGTAATATTGATCTTGTATACATTAATGAAATTACCAAGTATTATGCTATTGGGTAATCCAAAAAATAACACTGTTGGGATTAATGTGTATGGAAATGTAAATATTGACTAAGTACATTGAAAGTAAATTGCATTGAATGTAAATCTATTCTAAGTCAAAGTGTTGTAATGAATATGAATCAATACTGATCTTATTGTCATTCATGGAATGTATCAAAGTACAATTTCACTCAAATAAGATGTTGTACAATTGACTTAAATTCATACTATGGACAATGACTAACTATTTTCTTAGATTACAGAATAAAATTGCAAGAGTCTAGCTATACTACTGATGAAATGGTTCCAAACACATGGCAAGTGCTCACATATTTATAGGTAAATATAGGCATTATATAAGCCAAGATGTGTTAATGCATTTGGCTATGTTAATAGGGATGCATCGATGGGGATGCTAAGGCACAACTAAGTTATAACAGATGCAATATAGCATCTACGATGGAGTAGCCAATTGAGACACACTAATAGAGATGCTAGAATGTAGATGTGATGTAGCATCTATGATAACTTAGTTGACAATTACATTTGAAAAATGATGCTTCATCATGTCCTAACAACTAAGCTACCTAACATATTAAATCTTATCATACCCTCATGACTAACTAAGAACTCATCCTTGAGTTATATATAAATGGACAAAGTTTCATTACAAAAATTGTGGGGTGACTAAGATTAGATTGACTACCATTACAAAACTGGAGTACCACATGACAAAAATTTATTCGAGTGGATGTATTACAAAGTGACAAAAGACTAGATGGACATTAAGGTTTCAAAATTGTATAAGTCTTTAAAAAATCCACCGAAGATGAATCTTCTTGTTATTGTTGGTAGTGGAAAATTTTTCAACCTTAGATGTTATGTTGGTGCTTCTCTTTTATGAAAAAAAAAATTGAAGAATGGACTAAAATTTCTTCTCGTCACTCCATGGCCCGGCAAGGCTTGTGATGTTTAAGCTTGAATCCTTATATGTTTAACCATGGGCATATCCTCCTCTATTCTTCTCTTGGCCTATTTTCCTTGCTTTGTAAAAGACCTTCAACCTTAGGTATTTTGTTTATCATCATCTGAAATCACCAAAGAATCAACATTAGTTCTAATCATTTTTTCCTTAATGATTAACACTTTATGAATCCTTAGTTAGCTTAAAATTCAAAAATATTTTAGCATTTAAGATCAAGAGGATTTCAAAATAATGTTCCCAAGGTTTTAAGATAGCTAAAATCATCACGTTGATTAAGTAATTTTGATTATTTTTACTATTAGTTACCCTAATGTTCAAAAATGGGGTGTTAGAAATTTTTTTAAAAATTTCATCCTTAGCCCCCACGATAAATGAGCTTAACTTTGGAATCTTAGAATTTTTTGAACAACTAAAACCAAAGGTTTGGTTTACATGATGACAGGGAAATATTGAATTTGAAGTATATTTCAATATAAACATAGTAAAAGTTAATAGAAATTGATGATAAGTAGTCCACAAATCATGCATAAAGTTTGGGAGGTTTCCATGACGTTCTCAGAGATGTAATGTTTTAGTTAAGAGTCATGATTAATAAAATTTATGTAAGTGGGTCCTCCCCAAAGAAAGATCTTGCCACAATACCCTTGCATAACCATTGCTATAGATTTTCATGGGTACCTTAGAAGTTAAATACAGATCATGCATTTATGAAAAACAACACACAAAACTACCTTGGTTAGGATTTTGCACTATAATATACAAAACTAATAAGCTCATACTTGTACACAATAGTGAGGTAAATAATGGGATAATAAGGTATTACAAAGATTGGAATGTAAGGTACTTGACCATGTCTGCAATAGCTTCTTGTGTCAATTATGATTAAGATGACCATCATACCTATCTTTCCAAGTTTTAGATCAAGTTCATACCATTAGTAGTGGTCTCGCATTGATATGTCACTTCTTGCCTACCATCATGAGTCCATAGCAACCACAGAGAATGAACATTCTTCAAAAAGAGAAGAAAAGATAAGAAAGAAGGAAGGGCCTTAGTTAGAGGGGTGCCTTTAGGCATGGGTAACATGTCTCTCTAGCTCCATAACCAATGCTTGTATCCCATTATTATCTCTAAGGAATTTGATTTGAATTCCTATGTTTTCTTTCTTATTATTGTTATTGTTGTTTTTTTCTGCATCATGTAAACCACACCATGCAAAGAAATGCTTCATGTTTATTGGTCGATAATTAGGAGTGATGGTACGTTCCTAGAAGAGTTATAAATCAAAAGAAGGAAGTCAAGAAGAGAACCCAACAAATCCCCTTGAGGTCACAACCTTTTCCATTTTCACTTGGTCTTTCCCTCTTTCTTCAAGGAACAATGGTCAATAGTTAAATTTAGTTTCATATGAGAAGGACCATAATATTTTCATGACAAAGTCCTTTTATTTAGAGAAATTGGAGGGATGGATGATGTGGTCTCGTTACATTATATAATTATTTACCTAATCATATTGATAGCATAGGACAGAGAACCAACACATGGTGTCAACTTTTGCATCATGATTGATAATATTATCAACAAAAAGACAATAACCATCCATAAAACATAAAGAAAATGACTCAATAAAAGAGAAAAATTTAAAGAAAAAAAAAACAATAGGAAATTGAAAACATATTATGAATCAGAAAATTTTGAAGAAATAGGAATATGATAAAAAATTGTAAAATAAAAAGTAAGAAATGCACTTATTAGTTCTTGATTCAAGATAGGGAATCTGTCCCATGACTAAACTCATGGGCAAGTATTCAGAAAATGGATAACACATTCCCTTGGTTATATACCATAAGTTTTCCATTTATCATCTTTAGTAATTTTTCTCTTGTTAGCATATTTAACATTGATGATAATTAGGGTTTGATCATTTGGAGATATATTTAGTTGGACTTGAAGGTATTTCCTTTTTAGAGGGTCCAAATATATTCTCTTTTTGATTTTCTATTTTAGTTCTTAGGTCTTCTTATTTATCATCTTCTTTTGATGTATAGTAAAAGTGTAATTTGTCCTTTTCTAAGTTCCTTTTTTGGTTCATTTTCTTAGGACTAGAACTAATAAGTGGATTGGATGTTTCCATGTATCTTTTAAATGGTTTGGTATTCTTATTTTCTAGCCATTCGGTGCCTTTTGGTTTAGTGGCTATTGTGTAGACATAGTTTGCATAAATACTTGTTCCTTAAGTTTATTATGGGTTTGTATAGTGATCGTGTTAATACTTTGAATGTTTAAATGACAATCACATTCTTTATCATTATTATTAATACATGGAATAATTTGTCTCTCCACGGTGTTAGGTTCATCTTTTATGTTTTGTGTTGGAGTGATAATGGTTGTTGGCTTTTTTGTAAGATTAGGAGATAGTTTTTGTGAGGAAGGATGTTGCACAAGATTGTCCTTGTGCTAGTTTTAATTAGCTAATAGGTCTTCTAGTTCTATTTACATGTGTGGAAACTATCCTAAAGAAAGTGATGAGTGGCGAGGTACCCCTACACTCAACCATATGAATACGAGTGTTACACGTGCGACCCGATCAAACTCCATATACTAAGTGCCTACACATCTTATGGAACACCTAAGGTTAATCAATTGTTGTCCTCCCAAGATTACTTGTATTTTTCATGGTTGTATGATTAAGTAAGCTTGAGGCATATGATTTTTATATCTTTTATGTTTTATCGCCTATGCTAAGAGAGGAAAGAGGTGAAGAGACCAAGTAACTAACTTTCACTAACTAGGCTTTAATTCTCCTAGCATCATTATCCATTCCCACTTTCCGTTTCACACCCTAAACCAATGCAACACTACTGGGATTACCAAACACTATTCATTACTAGGATTACCAAGCGTAATGCACGTGCTGGAAGCGGTTGTACTGAATGCACTTAACTATGAGAGTTGAGGGTTGAGAGAGATTAAGTCCTTAAGAAAGAATTTAAATAATTAACAATAATTAAAGTCCTATTTAGCTTAGTGCATGCACTACAAGGTTTATCCAAAAGTTCATCATTATTTCCATACACAATTGTGTGCTCAGGTACAAAATTTCTCGAATAAAGATCCATTCACTTTGGGACTCCTACTACAGGCACATGGAAATTATTCTAACTCTAGAATGGAAAATGGCAAGAGTTTGGCTAAGTTCTAGATCTAGATGAAGAAACAAGGGAGAGCTGCCTCTTATTTATAGAATTGGTGATGGGCTGCGATATCACGTATGCAATATCACAGGAAAGGACGTGATATCACGGCACATGCAATATCACATCCCATCATATCCCCATGACTGAATAAAAACTTGTCCTCGAGTTCCTTACAAAATATTGGGAAGGTATGGGATTATTGGATTTAATGGAACTAATGGTGAATGGGATGACATGTGAACGGATCATCATTACAGAACATGAAAAAACTAGTGTTCACGACAATAAGAGTGAACACTTTATACATTTGACATCAAGCCTTATTTGGTAGCTGAGAGAGAAGAGAGAAGAAGTCTGTTGCTGCCAATGCCAAGATTGCATCTTTCGTTGTCCATTCATAAGCATGCCATCAATCTTATTCCTTGCATAATCCATTGTTGTATGATTGCCATCTACACACACAACATAGTCTTATATTAGCAAGGGTAACCAAATAGCAATGCAGTTGATACCTTGCTTCGGTGAAAGGTCCATTGGCTAAGTTGTGGCATGGTTGATTGCGGATTCTGGAGATATAATATCAGTGACTACCGAAGGTGCAGGGGCTAGGAGAAAATCAAAAAAATATGGTTCAAGAATCCCATGACTAAGAGCGAACCTCTGGTAGCGATAGAATGGAAAAAGAAAAGGAATAAGAAAGATGGATAAAAAGATACAACTATAACATTAATGAAATGGATGTCAAGATGGAAATGAACAAAATAGAGTTGATTGCAAAAATGTTAAGGGAAAGAATTTAACTAGTGCACCAAATAGGAATGCTAGTGGGTCCTCCCCAAAGCAAGTCATGCCCTTAATGCCCTAACAAACCCACATTCAAAGAGTCTGTAGGCTCTGGGAATGTCATTTGGAACAAGAGTTAAAGTCTTAACCACAAGAATTTACCACAAATAAAACGATGTGTCAACCAAAATATACACTAATGATACAATCGGCAATGAGGTGAACAATAGAGAAAAAATGATGGAAATAAGAGAATGGAATAGAGTCTTAAGAACAAGGTGGTGTATAGCCCCTTGTGTATTTAATTATTAATGTGACTTAGTAGACCCCATTCCAAGTCTGGCATCAAACAAACCACATCCAGTGACTTCGCATTAATGCATTCAGCCAATTCATCCACTTGAAGTAACAGGAATGCATCCCTCAAAGAGCCACCACCATTCCAATGAAACGAAGGAGGAGAGAATAGGAAGCGATAAGAGCCTTAGTTAGAGGAAACATGTTTATTTTAGTTCCATAAGCAAAGCTTGTAGCCCAAATGATTATTTCATCTAAGGTATGTGCTCTGAATTCTCACTATCTTTTTTTGCGTGAGAACCACACCATGCAAAGACTTATTATTTTTATTTTTATTCACTCAGCTTCCCGATAATTGGGTAATGTCGAAATGGTAAGAAAACTCAAGAAGAAAACATCCAAGCACCCAAGAGAATGGCCAACACAAATGCATCAAGTTCCGTTGAAGCTACACCCTTTTCAATCCTTGAGTCCTTCCTTAGTTTGAGAAATACCCAGTCACTGATTCATTGATAGTTCTTATTATTTTGAAGAAAGGGATTGTACAGTTCCAAGCCAAGAGAGACCATAGAGATTTATAGATGCATGGATGATGTGGACTCATTTCCTGCTATATCAAAAGAACCATACCTTAGTATCAACATCGTGACTTAAAGGTAAAAACCAAACATTAGCAACCAATAGAAAATAGTTCATACCATCATTAATAGCACTTATTGGGTGACAAATGTAACAAAATGGAAAAGACACACACATACACATACAAATAAAAGAAAAATTATAAACGATGTTGTAAAGAAAAAACAAGAAAAGTTAAAGAAATTTGTAAAACAAAAATATGCAACACAAAAATGTGTAAAATAAAAACTTAAAAGAACTGAAGGCTTCAAATGATCAGCATAGGTGGCCATCTCCCCCATGACTGAATTGAAAGGGAGAGATCCAAAATAATGAGTGCTTATTTGAATTATTTAGAAGTGTCCCACTTATCCTAATTGATGTTTTTAGATTAAGGGTTGGAAGTTGGTGATGCTCATACTCCAATGTATCTATGCTTTTGTTGTGGTTGCAAGTTGTTCCCCCAATTAGTTCCATGCATATTGGTGGGTTTCTCTCTTGATTAGCTATCAACAACTGGGTGTTCCCTTGTTGTGTGGTTGCTACATACAGGAACCTTTGTATGTTGACTTCCTGAGCACACCAGTTGCATGTAGGAGATGCTGAGCATTCCTGTATGTCATCACCCTCTATATCACTGTATGTGATGCATGGAACTTTCTTCTTCTCGATCTTTCCATAAATATTTTCCTTAGATATTTCCAAGGAAAGATCATGGATTCCTAGGCATGCGTTTATGGTACTTAATCATGCCCTTCCCATTATAATTTTGAAGTCCCCTTTATTATTGTTGACTTCTATCACTAGGAAATTAGTTGGGTATGACCAACCACACACAGTGGTAACAATGTCCTCCACAAGTCCCAAAGGGACAGTGATGAACTAGTCAGCTAGCTCTAATTGAATATTTCTCTTCTTGAGTGGAGGTAGGTTCCAGGATTTATACATCTCTCATGATATTAAGTTGACTCCAAAACCTAAGTCTAGAAGAGCTTTATGAGGTTCATTCCCAATGACTTGGAGGTAGATTAAGGGACTTCCAAGGTCAGAGAGTTTCCTAGGAAGGTGGCCTACCTTTATCCAGTCAGTGACAATATGTGTTAACATAATCGTATGCGTTGAGCTCTATTGTTGATTTGAAGGGAGCTCCGAAGCCTTCCTTGATGGAGGAGTGGTCATAGAATTAACCGCAACAACGTAATGCTACGAGAGCTATAAACCTTCAACGATGAGTGGTGAGGTACCCCTACACTCAACCATACGAATATGAGTGTTACACATGCGATCCGGTCGAACATCATAGACTAAGTACCTACACGCCTTATGGAACACCTAAGGTTAATCAATCATTGTCCTCCCAAGCTTACTTATATTTGTCATGGTTGTTAGAACCAGCAGTGGATTGAAGGTTTATAGCTCTCGTAGCATTACGTTGTTGCGGTTGAGTTGGGAGTTTCCCTTGCATCGTTAGACTAGGTGGTAGTGGAACTATCAGTGTAAGAGTTACAGATGGATTCAGAGGATGGTATGAATGTGGGGTGTCTCTCCCAGGAGAAGGAGTCTTAAAATAATCCTGAACTTGGTAGTGATGTTGTGGGCTCATGTAACTAACAGAAGCACTTGGAGAAACCAGCTGCTGCACGTAATAGCCATATGCATCTAGTTGCCAGTAAGGGTATTGTTGTCTAGGCGATGGCATCCCCCATGACTTTGGGTATTGCCACTACCAGTGTTGCTTGATAGGTTGTCGTGGAGTTCCACTTGGATAATATGTTAAGGGTTGGTGGAACTACCTTGGGGATAAGGTAACCTTCAGGGTGCTTGCCATTTGTTAAGTCTGGGATTGAGTGCATACACCTCGAACTCTTGCAGATGTGAGATTATTGGGTAACATCCTTTAGGATGGTCATACTAGAAAATCTCACATCCACTATCATTGTCCGTATCAGAGTCCAAAACCTCATCAGTGATAGTTATTTTTTCCTTACCCTTCTTACATGCATGGTCTGAATCTCTCCTCTTTTTCTTATCATAGTCACTACTTCACTCCTTAGACTCCTCTATAATTTTGAGAATGGTTTCGAATCTACTATCCAAGGAGTCCCACATTTGATCTACCTTAGTTGACACTTTGGTTGTTAACTTTTTAAGTGGCAAGGTTTTTCTATTCACCATCTCTTCGAGTGATGACTCATCCTCTTCCTCACAGAATCTTACTCTCCTCTTTCAGAGAGAAGGATCGTGGTTATACTCTTCCATGCTTTCTCTTTTCAGTAGCTCTTCTTCTTCCTTAGCTACTTGCTCCAACAATCTATGAACTTCATGGGACCTAAGCTTAGATAATCTCCCTTGGGCATATGTTTCAAGGGTTCTCTTGGTTTCATGTCTTAGCCCATCTATGAGATGGCAGAGTTCATCGTGTTGTGCATAACCATGGCCTGGGCAATGATGTAGCAATGCATAATATCATCCCATAGCAGCATCCAAGGGTTCGTGATTACCCTGCTTCCATCCTTGGATCTGCTTATGCAAGTTGCACACTCTGGAGTACTTTTTGTATTTATCATTAAATAGTTCTAACATTGTACTCCACCTCCTAATGGTCTCTAGCTCTAAGTACTGGTACCAGCTTTCCACTTCCTTTATGAGTGTCCTAGGAAACAACTTTAATTTCTTCCATTCGTTCTCAATGTTTTGCAAGGCACAGGCATCATGAAATTCCTGTAAGTGGTTCTACGGATTAGTGTTGTATCCCCCTTCAAAGCATGGGATATTATTCATATCTAGTCTCTTGATCCAGCTATCTTTTTGATGACTTTTAGGTATTCTAACAGTGTCTATAATATCTAACATACTTTTGGTTGCAAGTAGGGGTTCTTTGTTGTCATTTCTCTCATAGCGTCTATGATGCCTACATGGTTTTCTACTTTCCCTTCTTTCATGCCTTGATTTTTTTGAGTGTTCTCATCCTCTCTCTCAACTCTCTCATTGAGGTTTCTTACTTTTCCTACCTTCTTCCTTACGGTTGGGTTCTTTGTGAATGCATCCTAATGTTGAAGGAGAGGGTGAATGCCTTGATGAAGGGGAAGAAGAAGGAGAGCCATTGCCATGATGATGCCTCCTATCTTCTCTTCAGTGATCCCTGCCCTGATCGTAATGACAATCAAAATGCTCACCCTTGTCATGTGTCCGTGTTCCCTGATTGAACACTTGGTGTTCATCAGGATCAGAACCAGAGTTATGAATCATGGAGTGTAGGTTTTGAAACACCACCTCCTGACCATCGTTAGGAGGGGGAATATCGTTTGGTGGGGAACCTATGAGAATAGGTTCACCATCCTCAATTTTGTTTAGGATGAGTGAAGCATTATGAGGGCCTTTTCCCTTCAACGATGTGTGGTAACTCTCCTGTCGTGAGTCCCGTTGACATTGGACTTCTGTGGGATGGTAGTCCCTTGCATTGTAATCGCATGCAACGTATTCAACGTATAATTACGACATGTCTATTCATGCAAGGGCACGAAGGAGCATATTGGGAGTGGCTCTGTCTAGAGGCAACACTATGTTACCTTCCAAATCTCTCCAACATAGTTGTTCGTCTTGATGAAAGACAAAGGTAAAGTTGGGTATGTATTCATTGTGATGAATGTACACCACATTGAATTCTTGAGGAACTGGCAGATTTTGGTTATGTGTATGGTGCCGCCAACTATCTCTAGTGTTATCCCTAGGCGGTGAGATGCTATTGTTTGAAGAAGAATACATTGTTTCCTATTCGGTGTGCTAATTGACTGTTATATAATTTTTTATTTAATTAACCCTTAGGATTCGTTTAAGCTCCCAACTATATGAGTGATTTCCTATGTTCTACTTAGCACACAAACAACTTAGTCCTTGGCAACGGAACCAATGATGAGTGGTAAGGTACCCCTACATTCAACCATATGAATATGAGCGTTACACTCGTGATCCAGTTGAACTCCGTAGACTAAGTACCTACACACCTTATGAAACACCTAAGGTTAATCAATTATTGTCCTCCCAAGCATACTTGTATTTGTCACAGTTGTATGGTTAACTAAGATTGAGGCATGTGATTTTTATATCTTTTATGTTTTATCGCCTATGCTAAGAGAGGAAAGGGATGAAGAGACTAAGTAACTAACTTTCACTAACTAGGCTTTAATTCTCCTAGCATCAGTATCCATTCCCACTTTCTGTTTCACACCCTGAACCAATGCAACACTACTGGGATTACCAAACACTATTTGTTATTAGGATTACCAAGCGTAACACATGTGCTCGAAGTGGTCGTACTGAATGCACTTAACTATGAGAGTTGAGGGTTGAGAGAGATTAAGTCCTTAAGAAAGCATTTAAACAATTAACAATAATTAAAGTCCTATTTAGCTTAGTCCATGCACTACAAGGTTTATCCAAAATTTCATCTTTATTGCCGTACACAATTGTGCTTAGGTACAAAATTGCTTGAATAAAGATCCGGACTCCTACTACGGACACATGGAAATTATTCTAACTCTGGAATGGAAAAATGGCAAGAGTTTGGCTAAGGTCTAGATCTAGATGGAGAAACAAAGGAGAGCCACCTCATATTTATATAACTGGTGGTGGGCTACGATATCGTGTACACAATATCGCAGGGAAGGACGTGATATTGCATATGCGATATCGTGTCCCATAAGAAAGGATGTTTGATGAATCATAAATTGGTTACATTGACTAGGCCTCGACGATGCATAATTTAATGCATTGATGTGGCCCTATCTATAAATACATACTCATCCACCTTGTTTATGGCATATCTTATCATAGTTGTAGCAAAGCTCTTGTAGTTTTGTCATTTGAAAGTTAGAATATTTTTCTAAGTGCCCATAGTAGGAGTCAATAGTGTACGGATCTTTATTCAAGCACTGTTGTACTTGAGTGTAGTAGTATGTGTAGTAATAAATACAAGCTTTTTGATAAACCGTGTAGCACTTTGAAATAGATTAATTAATTATTTATGCATTTAATATTTTAAAGAATTTACTTTAATGCTTTAAGTAATAAAATAATTAATTAGACTAAATTAAGATAAATTAAGCTAGATTAAATAGTAATTAATTAAGCACATAAGTACAATCACTTCGAGCATATGCTTGGTTCTTAGTAATCCTAATAACGCTTAATGTTTGGTAAGCCAGTAGCATTAAACGTGTTTAGGACATGTACAACAAGTGGCAATGGATTCTTATGTTAGAATTAGTTAGGTGTAACTAGTTAGATTAAATTAACAATTTAATTATTTTATCTTATTCAGTATTCTTTACCCTTAAGCAACTTAAAACACAAAACATAAAAATGATAAAAATCATATGCCTCAGTTGCACTTAATCATACCCTTGAATTTCGCAAGTGTAATTGGGAAGATAATAATTAAAATGGTTAGTTTTACTTCCTAGAGATTAGTATGCTTAGAAGGCTATAAGTCCATGGAATTTAACCAGATTATGCATGAACACTTAATAATTTTTATGGTTGGATGTAGGGTCTACTCACTGCTCATCATTGGTGTCATTGCTAGGGACTTGTAGTTTGATACACGCACTATCTAGGACTTAGTGAATATTATTTAGGATCATAGGATCAAACCCTAAGATCATAATCATCCAAAAATAATATATATATAATAATTAATCAAAACTATACTTCAAGCACATTGAGAAATTTTTTCAAACAAAAATGTCTTCTTCTTCTTGCAAGCATGACGATTCTAAGTTAATAGTACCACAAGAATGCAAAATGGTGTACACAAATACTAATGAGTTTGTACCCAATTTTACTTACATCCTCCATCAAGATGAAAAAATGCGGTGGTGAGACATGGAGGAGAATGTTGTATTACCACCTGACTGATTTGTTTCCAAGATGCTACTCCAAACCCTTACAAGGTTGAGCATTAAGAAGCTTCATAGAGAGTATGTTGTGGAAGATCATGACTTCTGGGACCACTGTCCTACTGAAACACAATGCAAATGAGATCGACAATAGGAAAAGCACCACAAAGCTATGAAGGTGAAATGGTTCATTAATCCTTTATTCTTGCTAGATCAAAAAGATATTCAAGAAACTTTTTCAAAGGGTTCTCAACATGAAAACTCTTCACCTCTTGACTCTAGTGAAGGGAAGCAAAATTCAAACCTTAAATTAGTGATCAACAATTCGAGTTTTGGTAATAGTGAGCCCCATAGTCATGGGAGTTCTAAGAAAGGGAGTTGTAGTGGGAACTTAGACAAGCATAATGACAATCTCTCTAAGGATCGTGGCCATGATAAATGAAGGGAAAGTGATAGATACCATGGTGATGGCAATCCTCCTTCCTCTTCAACCTCTTCTTTTGGTAAAATTCCTATTCCTAATTTGAACAAAACTGCAGATGGAGGGACAAAAATGATAATTGCAGAGACTATCATGAATGAAGCAATGGTAGAGGACATCACAGGCATCATCCTAAAAATGAAGATAAACCTTTGTTGATCACTAAAAATATGCTCAACATCACAGAGGTTATGAGAATTCCTACCAGGCATGTGAAAGATAGTTGAATCAAGAGTCTAAACATGAATAATATCTTTAGATTTGAGGGTGGATATAACTTAGATCATCAAATGCATTTACAAGCCTTTCATGATGCTTGTTCCTTACAAAATATTAACAATGATTGGAAAAAGCTCAAGTTTTTCCCTAGAACACTCATCAAGGAAGAAAAAAGCTGATAGCAATCTATGGAACCAGAAACAATCTATTGATGGAGTATAATGCTAGAATTATTAATGAAAAGTATCAGATGTACTCCAGAGTGTCAAACCTATGAAGGCAAATCCAAATAAAGAAATAAGAAATACATGGACCGTTAAATGTCACCATGGGTAGGTATTATTCCCTTTTACATAGATGTCATGGCCATGGTTAATCTCAATAGGAGCAACTTCACCATATCATAGATGGGCTCCAATCAGAGATGAGGAGAACTCTTGTGGTCTATGCCTAAGGGAGGCTATTAGAACTAAGAGCCTAAGGGGTGATTGAGTAGGATGCATAAAAAGAAGGTGAGTTGAGAAAATGGGAAAGTGGTGGGGAGTATAACTAGGATCCTTTTATCAGAAAAAGGGATGTTCAATTCTACGACAGTTAGGGGAAAGCACCACTTGATAAGGTGGTGTAGTAAAAAACATTGCCAATTCAAAAATCTATGTCTAAAATGTAGACTAAGGTTGAAAAAATGTGGGAAATTTTGGATAAAAAATTTCAAACTGCTCTAAAAATTGTAGAAGACTCCAAAGACCACAGTAGTGATTATGATTATAGGAAGAGGAAAGAAGATAAACATGCCTACCAAAGGGATAAGGGTGAGGTTGTGATAGTAGAAGAGGTTGTGGAGTCAGAATCAAATGACGATGGTGGGTGTGACATTTGCCAATATAAACATCCCAAGAGATGTTACCCTATTGTGCACACTTATAGGAATTTGGGATGTATGCTTTGAATCCTAAACTAGCATGAAGGTAAGCACCCAAAAGGTTACCTTATCCTTAAGGCAACCTAAGGTAGTTCAACCAACAACAACAGGCTTATTATCCAAGTGGAGCTCCACCACAACCATATGAATAGTATCAATAATGGAAACATCCATAGTCATGGGGGATGACACCATTGAGGTAGTAGTACCCTTAGAGATAGATAGATTCATATGGGTACTATGTTTAGCAACTAATGTCTCTACATGACTCTTCTGGTCATGCTTCTTTTCAACATCACTACTACCCTCTAGAGTATTATAGAACTCATTCTCCATCTACTAGAGGGGAAACCCCATATCTCTATCATCTTCCTCATCCTTTAGCACATGCTCCTCCACCCTAAATCCAATTACCACCTACTCCACCTATGTAGGGTGAGCTTTTAGCCTAGCTACAATAACGTAATGCTACCAAGGCTGATAACTTATAACCAACTCCTTAGTTGAGTGGTTTAGAACTAATATTCTATAAAACATCATTTTTTCAACCAATACTCCTAGTAAACCCTTAGCTACTTATGTGGCTAGTCACTCTATATTTGCTTCATCCTCTACATCCATTCCTTTCAAGAGTCCTTCAAATAAAATGCCTCCTAAGATCTACATAGTTATGTTAACCCATGTTGTATCTATTTAGATGAAGGTTATCAACCTTTCTAGGAAAATATCTAATTCTAGAAATCCTCTGATCTATTTGCAAATTGCTAAGAATGAGTCATGAAAGGATCTTCCTAACTCAAGCTCTAGAGTTAATTTGATTTCTCATAAAATGTACAATACCT
The DNA here is from genome assembly GCA_015680685.1 of Gnetum montanum. NCBI lineage: Eukaryota > Viridiplantae > Streptophyta > Gnetopsida > Gnetales > Gnetaceae > Gnetum > Gnetum montanum. The sequence goes on along the minus strand of MNCI01037150.1, from coordinate 2,188,792 downwards.
AGAACCTAACTTCTCTTAAGAAGAGCAACATCTAGTTAGAATTGATAGATTAGTCCATCACTATTCCTTTGCGACTAGTGGAGGACATTGTGACCACTGTTTGTGGGTATTCATATCTTATTGATTTCTTGGTAATCAAAGTTGATAATTACAAGGGGGACTTCCCAATCATTATGGTAATGGATTGGTTAAGCATTGTTGATGCATGAATGAGCATTAGAGATCTTTCCTAAAAATTTCTAAGGAAAATGCACTTAGAAAGATTGAGAAGAAACAAGTTCCATGCATCATGTACAATGATATAGGGTGCAACTACATGTAGAAAATCTATTCCGTGAAAGAGCATCCATTTGTACATGTAGATAGTGTGTAAATAAGGTAGATATTTAAAGGTGCCTATACACAGTAACTACAAAATAGAAGGGCACCTAGTGGCTGACAACTAATCCTAGAAGCAATAAAGTTTGCATGGAACTTGCTAAGAGCCTAACATGTGCCTATGTTGAAGGCATGGATAAATTGGAGCAAGTTTATCACCAAGTCTCTAATGATGAAAATGATGATACCTATTGGGAAGAGTTGGAAATTCATAAAAATTTTAAACAAGAGTCCTTAGGGTTGAAAGCTCTACATACTAGAATGGAGTATGCACTTTTGAAATATGGTAGGCTGGTAATCATCAATGTCAATCTTTCTCTTGAATAGACATGGATGTTGTTGAGGGTTGTCAACAAATGGTCAACAACCTTTTCTTGTTCATATTCTGAACTCATAGAGATTGATCCTAGGATATTCTAGCATTGTATCTACACTAATCTAGTCATGAAGCCAAAGAAATAGTCGCAACAACGATTGAACCCCAAATTAAAGCAGATTATCAAAGAGAAAATTGAATAACTCCTCAAGGTGTGGTTTATCTATCCCATTGCAGATAGTAAGTGGGTTATCCCACTCGTGATTATGCCAAAGAAAGATGACAAGTGGTAAGTCTACATCAACTTTTGGTTAAATATGAAAATATTTAAAGAACACTTTCCATTGTCATTTGTGAATCAAGTGTTGGACACTATATCTAGGTATTGCTATTAAATTTTTTTGGATGGTTATAGTGGTTATAATTAAATCTAGATCATGCTAGAGGATCAGGTTAAAACAACATTCACAAGTCCCTAGGGAACTTTTGCATATCAAAAGATGCCTTTTGATCTATGCAATGCCCTTGCAACATTGCAATACTTGGTCTTGAGCATTTTCAACAACAAATTATTTATGGGGTGGAAGTCTTTATGGATGAATTTTCCACCTATGATGCCACATTTGTGCAAGCCTTGGATGATCTTGAGCAAGTTCTTAAAAGTTGTATGGAGACAAATATTCGGCTCAATTGGCAGAAGAGCCATTTGATGGTCTAGGAGGGCATTGTACTAGGGCATAGAATTTCATAGGTAGGGATTGAGGTGGACCCTAAAAAGATAAGGGTCATCTAGGGAATAACTAGCTAACCAAAAACAATTAAAGATGTTTGGTAATTCCTTGGACACAATAGCTACTACCAACATTTTAAAGAGAATTTCTCCAAGATCACAAAATCATTGGTTGAGCGTACAAAGAAAAATGCTTCATTCATTTGGACTAACAAATGGAAAAATGAATTTCAAAGCCTTAAGTAGAAGCTCATAGAGACTCCAATTCTATGAGCACCTAACTGGTCTAGACCATTTCATATAATGAAAAATGCATCAAATTATGCCTTGGAAGTTGTGCTTATGTAGTTGGATGATAAGAAACATCTATATTACATTCATTATGCAAGTCGAAGCATTGTGAGTGCATAGTTGAATTAGATCACAATGGAGAAAGAACTAATGATAGTGGGGTATGCTCTAGAGAAGTTTAAGCACTATGTGCCTAGATATAAAGTGTTTTTGCACACTAACCACAGTGCCATTTTCTTTCTTATGAATAAGTCAATGGTGAGCCCCTATGTCATACGATGGCTGGTGATCTTGCAAGAGTTTGATTTTACAATGATAGATTGAAAGGATACTAAGAGTGTGGTCATTGATTAGTTATCTTAGTTATGATGTGATAATAAATAGGAGAGCCCACTCTCTAACCAATTTCCTAATGAGATCCTCTTTACTAGTGTAATAAATGAACAAGTGCTCGATGAACCAAAATGATATGATGGAATCCTCACTTATCTTCTCACTCAAAAGATAACATAAGATCTAAACTAAAAGAAGAAACAATAATTTTTTCATTAGGCCAAACACTTCATGGAAATCAATGGATACATTTACAAGGTGTGTGTTAATGTTTTGGTTCATTGGTGTGTACTTGATGTTGATCAACTATGCATTCTCCAAAATGCTCATGAGGGTTATAGGGGCCACTATGCTAGGAGACACATGATCATTAAGATTCTAATGGCATGGTATTATTTGCCAAGCATCTTTAGGGATGTCCACCAATTTTTCTACTCTTATAAACACTATCAACGAGATGGTGGGATGATCACTCAAATGGAGGAACTTCAACAATGGATTCAACCACTATAACCCTTCAACATATGGAGCATCGACTTCATGGGTTCCATCATACCCATGTCAAATAAAAAGGTGTACATAATGGTTAGCATTCATTACTATTCGAAATGAGCAAAAGCTGTAGCCATCATCAACTTTACATCATCTACTGATGCATGGTTTGTACAAAAAAATATTGTAAACAAGTTTGGGATGCCATATGCACTAATTTCTAATAATGGAATCCATTTCACATGCACCACTTTTTGTAGTCTCATGCAATGCTTGGGGGTTGAACATGGATGTTGTTGAGGGTGGTCAACAAATGGCCAAAAAACTTTTCTTGTTCATATTCTAAACTCATAGAGATTGATCCTAGGATATGCTAGCATCGTAGCTACACTGATCTAGCCATGAAGCCAAAGAAATAGCTATAGTAGTTATTGAATCCCAAATTAAAGTAGATTATCAAAGAGAAAATTGAATAACTCGTCAAGGTGTGGTTTATCTATCCCATTGTAGATAGTGAGTGGGTTAGCCCACTCATGATTATGCCAAAGAAAGGTGACAAGTGGCAAGTCTACATCAACTTTTGGCTAAATATGATAACATTTAAAGAACACTTTCCATTTCCATTTGTGGATCAAGTGCAACAATAAGTCAAGACACAATAAGTCAAACCTTTCCATGATCCTAGGTAAGCTAGTGCAACAAATGCCTCATCGAATAAAAAACCATGCTTAATGTTTTGGATCTCCTCCTTACAACTTTGTCATGGGGGAGATGGTCATCCATGCTAACTATATAATTGACTTCTCAGTTTTTCTACTTTTTTTACATTTTTTGTTTCAAAATTCCTTTGTTTTATATCATTTTTTATTAATTTTTTTCAATTTTTGTTTAACAACATCATTCATATGTTTATTTTTCTAGAATATTTTACAATTTCTTTTATATTTTTCTTTATTCTAGTATAAATTTTTCTTATATTCTAATAAAAGTACTTTATGGCTAATAGGACACAATGATGTTGTAGCTTTTTGTTAAGGGTTTTTTGTACTTAACATTTTTTATTGCTAATGTCTAGTTTTTATTTTTGAAGTTTGATGATTGATAACTAAGACTAGTTTCTTTTTCATGAAATAGGCAATGAGTTCATGTCATCCAATCATCCACCTACTCTATTGTTTTCTTGATTTTTGAAATATGAGGTCCCTTTTTCATTAATGAAACTTTAACAAACTTGTGACCTTGGTAGTTTTTAAACTTGGAAAAGATTCAATGGTTTAAAAAGGGTGTGACTTCAAGGAGATTTAATACTCTTTGTACCTCTCTACTTGCTTGAGTTCATGTCTAATTTCATAGATTTCTTATTGTTTCATATTAACTAATAATAGGAAGTTGAATAAGTCTTTGCATGGTGTGGTTTCCATCCAAAAATTGATGAAAAGCATAAAATGTTCAAAAAAATAACAAACATGATGGGAATTAAAAGCACACCTCTTAGATAAAATAAATTGGCTACAAGCACTTGTTATGGAACTAGAAAGAAATGTTACCCATGCCTAAAGGTCCACTGTAACTAAAGCCCTTTGTTACTTTCTACTTCCTTTTTCTTCTTAAATAAGGAATGGTGGTTATCCATGAGAGCATTTTTGTATCTTGAGAAGGTGGACTAGTCCTAGAGTGGCGATGTGAAGTCACTAAAATTGGTTGGTTTTAGTCTGGACTAAGGTTGGACTCTATCAAGTCATTTAACCATGAAACTCACAAGAAACTTCATGTGACCATGATTGGAACATCGATTCCATTCTCTATCTCATCCATCAATACTCTCCATAACTCACTTCATTGTTGGTTTTCATGTTTTTGTTTCATGTCTTAGTTTGATGTGTTGAAATTCTTAGGTAGATTCTTTGGGTTTTGGTGTATATATTTTTGTAATCATTAATCAACTATGGGGTCCATGGACTTCTTAGTTGAGGCTATGTAGGAGTAAAAAGGGTATGTGCTACTATGGGGACTATCCACTTGCATATCTCATGTTTTAGATAGTTAAGTTCTTTACCCTTAGATGTTGCTATAATCAAATCTTTTGAGTTCTCCATCATGCATCCAATTGTGTGCTCCTTAAGGCATTTTTCTCCATAAAATCTCATTCTCAAATCATTTCTTAATTTCTATAACTTCAAGATCCTCTTCTAATATTTTCATCATGTTCATGGCTTTTTGAACTTCCATTTAACCCTCATTTCACATGAAAACTCTTTATTTTTTTGTTACTTTTGACAAAGTTAATGATTGTCAATAGCCACATTGACTAGGCCCCATTGATGCAGTGCAAAAAGTTTTTAAATATTTTCCAAAACTTTCAAATTTTTTATCATTTGGTTTTAAATAGGAGGGGAGTTTTTGTAATTTTTTAGAGCCCAAAACCTTCCATAGCTAATAAATTTCACATCATTTGTCCAAATCGCCCCATTCTTTGATCTTGTAGCTACTAGAGGTAAGCTCTAAGTCATGGGACCATAAACCTTAAGGTTTATGATGAAAATTTTTCTAACTCCCCCAAAGGGTTAATGAATACAATAATATTAAACCATTAATTTTTGATAGTTTAACCTTTTCAACAAAATTTGGTGAATCTAAATTTAATTATTAATATTAAACTAAGAATAAAATAATAATTGAAATGATCAAATCAACCATGATCACAACTTAGTTAGGTGTAACTTTTTCAAAGAGATAAGGTATCCCAATTATTTCAAGTTACACATTAAATAATAACCCTTGGTTATGTTGTGATCATAGATGGAACCAAGACTAAAATGACCATAGGAATGAGGATCATCCCAACAAAAGGAGAAACAACCTAGAGTTGAAAGGAAACAACAAGAACAAGCCCAAGAAAAGGCAACAAAACCTCTTTGGGAGAAGCCTGAAATGTAATTTGTCTAATAGATTCTTGAAGAAGAGACTACAATCAAAAAATCTCAAACAAGAGAGGATCAAGGTTGGTACGATCAAGTCTATCTTGATATGATCAAGCCTCATGATGTCTAACACTTAGTTCTCCAAGAGCTGAACTTTGGGCCATTCTTAGAACTTGCTCCACTAGAAGTCAAAACATAGTTGCAAAACTCTCACATGTGACTAATCATCATTTCCAATGGGGAGTGGTAGATGAGAGAGACATATGTCTTTTGGAATATTATAAAGGTAGGAGCCACTATGATAATCAAGGACATTTAGGTGTCCTACTTGGTGAAAGCTACTGCACAAGCTCTTAGTCTACCTAATTTTGGGATCCATCTAGTAGAGATCCCCATGCAAGTAGAGCCAAAGGAAAAAATGAAGTGGATACAATGGTGTTATGGGGTTGACCATAAGAAGTTTTATGTGCTTACATCAGCAAAGTGCATATACTTCAAGATAGTAGCTTATCACCTTAATTTAACGGTGAGGCCTAGCAAGGTGACTACTTTCTCCACCTATGCATGTGCTACTTTAAGTGGAAATTTCCATGTAAACCTTTCATAGCTAATTTATCTAGAGATAAAAAAAAAGCTTCAAGGAAAATAAATGTGAAAGGAAAACCCTACCATTTCCATGCTTTATCAGAAAACGTTGTAAAATGATAGCGATAGGTCACTATGCAAATGACATAATTAGGCATACTTCCATTACCTCCTAGTTTGAAATGGTAAAAGACAAGACCCCTACTATGTCCAAAGAAGAGGACCAAAAACTACCACCTCCACCACCCACTTAGAAAATAATGTTGGAGGCCCACGTAGCCATTAAGCACTTGTGCAAAATCTAAGAGTAGCTCTTACATGAGAAAGAGCATTAAGTAGGAACAAGTGATGGGGATCCATCTATGTACCATTCTACAATGAGTCACCTGAACAAAGTGGCTTGAAAAATTAATCAAATAGGCAAATATTCTAAGCCAAAAGAGTGCAACTACCCATGAGGTTGAATCTTAGTGGCCAAGAGGTAACAGTGTCTCTCTTGCAACAACAACAATTCTTAGAAATATTTGGAAATGCTACTACCTTTTTAGTGCATTTGGAACAGGGAAAGGGGGTACTTGTCTTGGTGATGCAAAACTAAGGGTAGGAGACCATGGCAGAAGTGGTTGTTGATTGGACCACTAAAGTACTGAACACACCTATGAAATATGTACCAAATGTTTCTACACTCAAAGTTCTGTAGACATCTATAGGAACTATTAGCAATTGATTGAGTATAGCCTAGCATGAGGAGTTGCCAGACCAACTGGTGGGAATTGGGAAACTAATTCCAAATATCATTAATTCTGTAAATAATGTCACCATAACCCAATCGAAGCTACTTAAAGCAAAGGCCACGGCTAGTCTGTGGCAAAGGCCAAGAGATATTTAGTTTAGAAGGACTTAGTCCAGACGTGCCTAGAGAATGAAATGCTTACTATAGAGAATCATCACCTATGGAATGTTGATGTGTAGAAATAGTAGATGCAAGAATTGATCCAATAACAGTAGAAGAAACTAGCTAGGATAAACACTAAGCTTATGATCTTGGTAATAAAAAATAAAAATCTTTGAATGGAGAAAGTTTGCACCATACATTAAAAATCTACGATTGAGATTATCACCTGGAAGAATGAGGCTTTCAAATTTGAGAGAGTCAAAACCGAGTCTAGAGATCAAGTTGGCTTATAGAAAGAAGTTAATGAAAAACATATTCAAAAGATAAGAAAAAAGTTAATGAGATCCTCCAATAACTTTAACAAGGAAAAGAAGTGTGAAAACCTATCATTGATGGGATAGATGCCTACAACAAAGTAGAGATCCACTTGAAGTAGTTGTAGATTAAAGAAATGATAGAATATATGGAGTTCATCAATCTCTTTTATGAAAACCTATCAATGTTGACTATCAGATAGCTATAGTTAGAGTTAAAGAAGTAGATGGCTAGCTCATACTTATTGTAAGAGGTAGAGTTTAAGCATCACAAGGAAACCAAGAAAAAGCTTGAGACTACAAACATTGAACTCAAACTTCTCAAGGCTAGATTCACTAGTCAAACATTAACTATTAAGAACCTAGCTAGAAGAATGAATGATTATGAGCAACTATAGAGTGCAATCAGGGCATTCAACATTAAATACTAACAATTTTCTACCTAGTTCATTAATTTCAAGGAATTATTTCCAATAATGCCCTGTCCTTGGGATGTGTCCATTTTGGCTCACATTAGTGAACCTGCATGGACCATGCATGATCCCAAGAGTAAAGAGGATGCTTTCATCTTCTCACTAGAGGTTGCAATTGTAGCAAGACAACCACAAAAACCTCAACCATTGTGTGTGCCTAAAGTAGGAGAAGGTTCTTCTAAACCTTAGAAGCCTCCACCACGTAGGACCATTTAATCTTCTTCATGGTCTTCACATCATCAAAGGAATTTTTTTTATCAGTTTTTTCCTAGTGTTCAATTTTGTAGTCCTAAACCCTAGAAAATTTTTTAATGATTGTATATCCATGCACTTAGACACTTAGTGCTTGTTTGTGTTTGTCATATTTTTTTGTGTTTTTCATATGTATGTCATCAGTCAATCATTTCATACCTTTCCAAATTTGTAAAGAACCCAAGGAAAAGTTCTCATTTAGTCATGGGGGTATGATGAAACATAAATTGGTTGTGTCACTAGGCCTTATTAACTAGGTCTTATCAACTAGGCCCCATCAACATATGATTTGATGCATTGACATGGCCCCATCAACCTAAGGTCTATTTTTTCCTATAAATATGTGCTCACCCATCGTGTTTATCATTTGAAAGTTAGAATATTTGTCTAAGTGCCCATAGTAGGAGTCAAGAGTGTATAGATCCTTATTTGAGCATTGTTATACCTGAGTCCAACAATGTGTGTGGTAATAAAGATGAGATTTTTGATAAACCTTATAGCACTTTGAAATAGATTAATTATTTATTTATGCATTGAATATTTTATGCTATTTCCTTTAATGCTTTAAGTAATCATATAATTAATTAGGCTAAATTAAGCTAGATTAAATACTGATTAATTAAGCACATAAGTATGAATACTTCTAGCATATGCTTGATGCTTGGTAATCCCAGTAACACTTAATGTTTAGTAACCTAGTAGCGTTAAACATGTTCAGGATGTGTATGCCAAGTGGAAACAAATGCTTATGTTGGAATTAGTTTGGTGTATCTAGTTAGATTAAATTAGAAATTTAACTATTTTATCTTATTCATTATTCTTTACCCTTAGATGACTTAAAACACAAAACACAAAAATGATAAAAATTATATGCCTTATTTACATTTAACTATATCCTTACATTTCATAAGTGTAATTGGAAAGACAATGATTACAACAATTAGTTTGACTTCTTAGAAACTAGTATGCTTAGAAGGCTATAAGTTCAGAGAATTCGACTGGATTACGTGTGAAATCTTAGTGATTTGTATGGATGGGCATAGGATTTACTCACTACTCATCAATGTTTCTAAGACTTTTTTTGAGGGATACTAGCACTATCATCCTTTTGTATGTTCACAACAGAAGTTGCATTCTTCTATTGAGATAATGTTGTTAATTCCTCCTTTATTTTTTATGGTGATATATGTTAGAGGGAAGTATGAGAGTATTGAGGATGTGATAGATGATGAAAGTGATAAGATGGTGATCCCATAGCAGAAGTTATAGGTTGATGGTATTTAGAAGGATAGTAGTAGTATGTTGAGGTATGGGAAGTCAAACCATTTGGAGAAATAGGTTGTTGAACATAATATCCATAAGGGTTTGGCTAGCAATAGAGATATTGCTAGCTTGGTGATGGCATCCCCCATAATTGTGAATTTTTCCATTGTTGTTGATAGTAGTCTTGAGGTTGAGAAGGAGTCCTACTTTCATAGTGTTGTTGGTTGTAAGATTATTTAAAATTACCTTATGGATAAGGTAATCTCTTAAGCATTTACTTTTTCACAAACTTGGAATTCAAAGTGAAAGTTCTAGACTCTTCTAAATATAACATAAATAGGCAATAGCCCTTTGGATGTTCATATTAATAGATGTTAAATTCATCTTCCTTTTCTAAATCTAGGTCTACAACCTCTTCTACAATGGTTGTTTTCCCTTTTTGCTGATAAGTATTAGTGAAGCTCTATCTTCATATGTATGTTCATCTTCACTAGAACTAGATGTTGAAGAGGAAGAGGAAGATGGTGAATTGGGAGAATTCTCATGGATTCTATATTTCTTCCTATGATCCCTTGATTCATCTCTTCTAGGTTTTGAGGAGATCCTAGGCCTTGAGATCCTCTTTATTCTAGGACCTACTCAATTTCCTCTAGGATTTTTTACATCAGTTGAACATACTCTTTGAATGTAATAGGAGTCTAAATGAGCATATGAGATCCTCGATCATAGTGATTCACTTCAATTCTCTTTAATATAGATCATATCATTACTCCTAGTATTGTTCTCATCGTATGATGTATTATCAGCCCTATGTGAAGGAGACATGTTCTAAATTAATAATATGTGTGACTTAAAATATTAATATTTTCAAAAAGATAAATCATTAATTCTTTAACAATGATTTTTTAGAGTATAAATAATCTAGATCACTAGCACCATCCCAAAAAATAATGACATTGATGAGTAGCAGGTATCCCCTATGGCCAACCACACAAATCACAAGTGTTCATGTGTAATCTAGTCAAAATTTTTGGATGGGCTAGTATGATATCTAGATTGTTAAGCATTGATTATAGGTCATTATGTTCCCACTTGAACTAACAGTAGCTTTATCATGTATGGTCTAGTAGAAAGTGAGGTGTATGATTATGATGTTGTATGGATAAGGCTAAATTATATGAAAGTATGAAAATTAATTATTTAATCTAATTAATAACAAGAAAATAAATCCTAAACTATTTTAAGGGTGATGAGTATCCATTTCTAGCTTGTTGTACATGTCTTGAACTCACGTATCCATTCCTAAGATTACCAAGTGTTATGCTATTAGGTGAACTAAGTAATAACACAATTGGGATTACCAAGCGAATACATGTTTACGCTCCAAACTAGTTGCTCTCATTTCACTAATTAATTATCATGCATGGAAATGTAAATATTGACTAAATACATGGAAAGTAAACTATATTAAAAGTAAATATATTCTAAGTCAAAGTACTGCAATGAATATCAATCAATCTTGATCTTATTTCTATTCATGGAATGTGTTTAGGTATAATGCCACTCAAATAAGATGTGGTACAACTAACTTAAATCCATACTACAGGCACTCAATGACTATTTTCTAAGGTTATAGATTAAAACTACAAGAGTCTTACTACACTACTGACCAAATAGTTAATGCATTTGGCTACTTCAATGGGGATGCATTGATGAGGATGCATTGATGTAGCTAAGTTATAACAAATGTGATATAGCATCTACAATGTAGCAGTCAACTGAGATGTATCAATAGAGATGCTATAATGTAAATGCAAAGTAGCATCTATGATATAGCATTTGTGATATCTCAATTGACTAATACACTTGAAAAAATGATGCTTCATCATGTGCCAATGACTTAGCTATCTAATGTATCAAGTCTCATCAGATGAGCAAGAGTTACCTAAATCTATGTTACCCTTTTCTTACTAGAGTGTCTCTTAGTTGATGTACCTTTTCGATATATAGCGAAAACTCTTTGAAATTTGGTCATAAATATCGATAGAAGTTGTTGGAAAATAATCTTGTTGATTACAGTGTTTACCTTGAACATGATGTGCATTTGATAATGGTTCATGGTTCTTCTTGGATCATGACTCATGATTCATCATTGGATTATAGTTAGTTCTTGATTCTAGTTGCCATTGGATCATGCTTTCTTTGATACTAATTGTGACATTCCATTTTTACATGTCATGGAAAATGTTAAATATATAGAGCATTTGATATTATATGTAAAGAATCAATAGGAGAAATGTATAGGAAATGGAAAATAATGCTTTATTAATGTAAAAATAGTGTATTTAGGTCATGCTCTAAGGATTTCCTGGGATTATATTTCTTTGGCATTTATTCCTTAAATGAAACCCACCATTACCACCATGGTTAGGCGTATACTTGGCTAGAAGGAATAGTTAATAACCTTCCTATTTTGCTTTACCTAACGCCCATTACTCACTTTTACTTGCTTCATAACTCCATGCTAGCATGACCTCTAATTCCCTAGCATAAATACCTTATGTAAAACCCTCAAAGGTCATCTCAAGAGACATGCGCATTATTACATCATGTTCTTTTGGGTCTTATTATAATAACTACATTTTTTTTTGCAGTGATACCATATTTATTATAGAAAGGCTCCATTTGAAAATGGTAATGTAATAACATTCCTATCTTTACAGTCCTTTCTAATTTCATTACTTATCTCAATGTTGCATGCAATTGTTTTCCCAATGGTCTTATTTATTATATTGTAGGATTTCAAAGACAATAGTTGTATGGGTATGACACATGGACTTGATTGATATTAAACCTCCAAAATACCTAAGAACACATTGTATAGTAGTTACATAAGAGCATTAAGGATTAGAGATAGGTGTCAATGAAGATCCTAGAAGAAAGATGTTCTTTAGCATTGGAGCTAGGTGTCTAGATAGTGGTGAATATATACAGATTTTAATTGATGGTGGAGCTCAAGAAAATGTCATTTATTCAAAGGCTATTTCTAAGCTTGGTTTGAATACATTTCCATATCGTAGGCCCTATAGAGTTAATTGGCTATCTAAGGATCATTTTCAAGAAGTTAAGAGAAGTGTATTTTGACTTTTAAAATTGGTTCTTTTAAGGAAAAGGTACATTGTGACATCCTTCCTACTGATTTTGCTAATGTTATTTTGTGAAGACCTTGGAACTTTGAGAATAAGACTTATTTTAGTGGTGCAAGAAATGTTTGGTCTATTCCAAGAAAAGATGGAACACATGAACTCACTCATATGACTTAGTAGTTGATGAGTGGTGAGGTACCCCTACACTCCACCATACGAATACGAGCGTACACGCTCGATCCGGTCGAACTCCGCAGACTAAATGCCTTAACACCACAATAAAC
>MNCI01037150.1:2107477-2173858 GCA_015680685.1 Gnetum montanum | reverse complement strand
AAGCGAATGACCAACACAAAGCATCAAGTTCCTTTGAAGTCACACCCTTCGCAAATCCTAGAGTCCTTCCTTAGTTTGAGAAATGCCCAGTCACTTGTTCATTAAAGTTCTTATTGGAAGGGAACTGTACATTTCCAAGCCAAGGAAAACCATAGACTTGATGGATGGATGGATGAAGTGATCTCATTGCCTGCCATATCAAAAGAACATACCTTAGAATCCACAATGTAACTTAAAGGTAAAAACCAAACATTAGCAACTAATGAAAAGCAAATCATCCCATCGGCCCGAACACTTATTGGGTGACGAATTTACATGATGGATGACACACACACACACACAAACACACAAAAAGATAGAAAAATATAACGATGTTGTAAAACAAAAATTAGAAAAGTTAAAGAAATTTGTAAAACAAAAATGTGTAAAACAAAAACTGAAAAAGAACTGAGGGCCCCATATGATTAGCATAGGTGGCCATCTCCCCCATGACTAAGTTGTGAGGGAGAGATCTGAAGTAGTGAGCACCTATTTGAATTTCTAAGCAGTGCCCAACTTCTCCCAATTGATGATCTTAAGTTCAGGGGTGGAAGTTGGCGATGCTCACATTCCAATGTATCTATGACATGGTTGTTGGCATGAGTTTCCTTAGTTCGTTCCATGCATGTTTGTTTGCTCCTACGAGAAGCTGTCAACCACGGGGTGTCTACTACTTCTTGTGTGGTTGCTATATATAGGCATATTTGTGGCAGAGTTTCCTGGGCACACCTGGTACATGGAGACAATTCCTCCATGTCATCACCCGATGAATCACTGTATGTGATGCATGGAACTTTCCTCTTCTCGATCTTTCCACATATGTTTATCTTGGAGATTTCCAAGGAAAGATCACGGATCCTAAGGCATGCATCTACTGTGCTTAGCCATGCCCTTCCCATTATAATTGGGAAGTCCCCTTCGTTGTTGTTAACATCGATCACTAGGAAATCCGCTGGGTAGGACCAACCACACACAGTGGTAATAACGTCCTCCACCAAACCCAAGGGAATGATGATGGACTGGTCTGCCAGCTCTAGTTGGATGTTGCTCTTCTTAAGTTGGGGCAGGTTCCAAGCGTGATACATCTTTCGCGAAATTAATTTGACTCTGGAACCTGAGTTAAGAAGATCTCGATGTGGTGCATTTCCAGCGATCTGCAAATGAATAAAGGGACTCCCAGGGTCAGTTAATTTCCTAAGAAGATGGCCTACCTTGATCCAGTCAGTCACGGTATGTGTTAACATAACCGTATGCGTTACACTCCCTTGGACTGAAGGGTGCTCCGAAGCGTTAGTAGTTAGAGGCCTATACATGTACCCATCCACTTGTTGTTGCGAGAGCCTATCCGGGCTCCTAGTTCTGAAAAAGGGTCTCTTTTTTGTATAGTTATCGCCAAAACTAGTGTCCAGTTGGATATTTACACTCTGAATATTTACAGATCTCGCAGCGTGACGTTGCTGCGATTGGGTAGGCAATTCCCCTTGCATTGTTGGAGCAGGAGGTGTTATGGGAACTACTTGAGGAAGCGGTGCGGGTGGAGTTAGAGGATGGACGGGATGTGGGATGTCTCCCGGAGGAGAAGGAGTCCTTCTAAAGTACTCCCGAGCGTAGTAGTGACGGGGTGGGGTAGTGTGACCCAAAGAGTCACCTAGAGAAACTGGCTGCTATACATAATAACCATAAGGATCAGGTTGCCGATAAGGGTATTGATGTGATGGTGGTGGCATCCCCCATGACTGTGGGTATTGCCACTGCTGATGTTGTCCGATGGGCTGCGGCGGCGTTCCACTTGGGTAATATGTTAGGAGTTGGTGGAACTGCCTTGGGTTACCTTGTGGATAAGGTAACCTTTGGGGTGTCTGCCGTTGATTGAGTCTTGGATTTAATGCATACACCCCAGACTCCTGCAGATGTGAGATGATTGTACAACATCCCTTAGGATGGTCATAATAGCAGATCTCACATCTACCATCATCATCTGAATCAGAATTTTTAGCCTCATCGGAGTTAGAAATTCCCTTACCCTTGTTATGTGCAGGGTTAAAGTTTCTCCGCATGTTTTTGCCTTTGTCACTACTTTTCTTATCCTTAGACTCCTCTACGATTTTCAAAACTGTTTCTATTCGTGAGTCTAAAGAATCCCACATTTGGTCTACCTTAGCCGATACCTCAGTTGTTAACTTTTGGATCAGCACGGTTTTCCGGTTTACCAACTCTTCGAGTGGTGACTCATCCTCCTCATCACAGAATTTTACTCCCTTCTTGCGAAGGGAGGGATCACGGTTGTATTCCTCCACACTTTCTCTTTTACGTAGCTCACCCTCTTCTTGTGCTACTTGTTCCAACAAAACTTCAACTTCATGGGCTCTTAATTGGGAGAGTCTCCCTTGGGCGTAAGTCCCAAGAGTTCTTCTCGTTTCATTTCGTAGCCCATCCACGAGGTGGCAAAGTTGATCCTGTTTAGCGTACCCATGGCCCAGGCAATGATGTAGCAATGTGTAATAACGGGCCATGTAAGCATCCAAGGATTCATAAGCTCCTTGTTTCCAGCCTTGGATCTGCTTACGTAAATTGGACACTCTGGAGTACGTTTGATATTTGTTGTTGAATAATTCGAGCATCGTACTCCACCTCCTAATGGTCTCCGGTTCTAAGGACCGGTACCAGCTTTCTGCTTCTTTAGTGAGTGTCCTTGGGAACAACTTGAGTTTCTGCCACTCATTGTCTATGTTCTGCAAGGCACAGGTGTCGTGGAATGCCTGTAAATGATGTTGAGGATCGGCGTTGTATCCCCCTTCAAAACATGGGATATTATTTATGTCCAAACACTTGATCCTACTGTCCCTTAAATGCCTTGTCGGAATCCTAATTGCCTCTCTAATATCAAGCATGCTTCGGGTTGTGAATAGGGGTTTGTCATGATCATCTCTTCCATGATGTCTGTGATGTCTACGTTGTGGTTCCCTATTCTCCCTACGTCCTTGCCCTGGTCCTAACTCCTCTCAACCTTCCTGTCGAGGCGTTTCATCTCTTTTACCTTTACTCTCTGCGTTATGCTCATGGTGGTTGCGCCCAGATGTGGAAGGAGAGTGTGAGTGATGAGATGAAGGAGAAGAAGAAGGGGATCCATCACCATGGTGATGTTTCTTACCTTCTCTTCGACTGCTTGGTCCCCGATCGTTGTGACAATCCAAATGTTTGTCATTAGTGTGAGTGGCTATTCCTGCCGTGAACAGCTGGTGCTCACGGGGATCAGAGCCTGGAATATGTATCGTTGATCCAAGGCCCTGATGCCTAACCTCTTTACTAGAGTGAGGAGGAGGAACATCATTTCTTAAGAAACCCATAGTGAGGGGTTCGGCTTCTCCTATTTCACTAATGACGTGGGGAACCTTGCCCTTCAATAGTGAATGTTGGCTCTCCTTCCTTGCATCCCGAATACATTGGGCGTTTGTGGGACGATAATCCCTCATGCGATATGTTCCAGCAACGTATTCGGCGAATAAGTCTTGCATGCCAATCTGTGCCAATTCACGGAGAAGCATGTTCAGAACGGATCGATCTGGTGGTAAAACAATATTACCAACCGAATCTCTCTAGCGCAACTATTCATCCTGATGGAGGGTAAAAGTGTAATCAGGAATATACTCATCGGGATGAGTATAAGTTATTGAATACTGTTTAGGACTTGGCTGATATGGGTTATGCGTATGATGCTAAATTTCTCCTGTATTGTCCTTAGGTGAGTTGATTTCATGAGAAGAAGCCATTTCTAATGGTGTGCTAATTTTCACCGTTATTTATTGTTCTTGATTACCTGATTAACCCTAAGGTTCGTTTTAGGCTCACAACGATGTGAGTGATATCCCTTATGTTAAATTGGCGTAAAAACACTTAGTCCCCGGCAACGGCGCCAATGATGAGTGGCGAGGTACCCCTACACTCCACCATACGAATACGAGCGTGCACGCGCGATCCGGTCGAACTCCGCAGACTAAATGCCTTAACGCCACAAGAAACACTTGGGGTTAATCGTTCGTTGTCTTCCCAGGCTTGCTTGTATGTGTCACGGTGTATGGTTAAGCAAGTCTGAGGTATGTGATTTTTTTGGTATTTTCGGCTTATCTTCTATGCTACCAGGAGAAAGGGTTGAGAAACCTAAACTAACTCTAACTAAGATCTAAGTCTAAATTAACTAGCGTCAGCATCCGTTCCCACTTACCGGACACACCCTGAACTATGCAACTGCAGCTTACCAAACGCTAATCGTTACTGGGATCGCCACACGTAACGCAAGTGCTCGAAGTGGTCGTACTGAGGCACCTATTTAGCCTACGTGTGATAAGCAGCCGATTCCTTAGCCAGCCGTACACACCCGTGGGTGCTCGTAACTAAGTCGTACTTATCACACGATCTAGCCTAGCAATGAGCAGCCGATTCCTCAACTAGCCGTACACATTAGACCCGGGAGTTACCAAGCGCAGAATCCTGGAATACGCTACTGGGTTACCAAGCATCCAATGCTCGTAATTGAGTCGTACTCATGCATTGCGTCAAGCAGCCGATTCCTTGACTAGCCGTACACGTCCGTAGACGCTCGTAATCAAGTCGTACTTGAACGCACTAGGAAAGCAGGAAATAAAGCAATAAATGAAACCACGTGCTGCAAGGTTTATCCAAACAAGTTCGTCTTTATTGCCGTACACAACTTGGGTTCAGGTTACAAGCTGCTCGAATAAAGAGCCGTTCACTCTAGGACTCCTACTGCGGGCACATGGGGAAAAATTTTAACTCTGGAGTGATCAATCTGCCAGACCTTCGCTACACTAGCCAGGATTGGGAAATGAGGGGAGTGCCACCTCTTATTTATAGATATGGCAGTGGGACACAATATCGCGGCAGCCGCGATATCGCGCACATGCAGGTCACGTCTCATCAGTAGTAGTATAAGAAAAATATCCCTATTAATGCCTCATTGATCTTACCTAGTAATCAAGAGTACTTACAAGCATATGAAGAGGCTTGGCATGGTTTTTTCATCATGTTAATACTTGCAACAAGTGAAGAGGAGCATATAAATGAACTTCCTCTAATGGTACAACCTTTGACATTGGAATTTTTTGATGTTTTCAAGGGAAAATTAGAAGGACCTCCATCAATGAGATCCATTGAAGATCAAATAGACTTCATACGAAGAGCTACAATTCCAAATGAAAGAGCTTATCACATGACTCCAAATCAGAAGGAAGAATTGAGTAAGAAAGTTAGTGAATTACTATCTAATGGTTTTATCAAGGAATCCATCTCTCCTTGTGCTATTTTAGCTATGTTAGTTCCCAAGAAGGACATCAATGAATTAAGGATATGCATATATTTTAAGGCTATTAATAGGATTAATATCAAGTATTGATTTCCTATTCCTAGGATGGATGACATTCTTGATGTGCTTGCCAATGCTATGATTTTTTCTAAAATTGATTTAAAAATTGGTTATCATCAAATAAGGATTATACTACGAGATGAATGAAAAATAACCTTTAAGACATCTGATGGTTTGTATGAGTGGTTAGTCATGCCTTTTGGGTTAACTAATGCTCTAGCCACATTTATTAGGCTCATGTATAAAGTCCTAAAGGATTTTATTGGTAACTGTTGTATGGTTTTCTTTGATGACATTCTTGTTTACAATTCTAATGAAGAGGACCAAGTACATCATTTAAGGATGATATGTTCCAAGTTACAAGAGGCCAAGCTAGTGATTAATGCTAAGAAATTCCACTTCATGAAGGAAGAGATTTTCTACCTAGGTCATGTTGTCTCCAAGAACCAAGTAAGATAAAGGCAATTAAAGAATGGCCCTAACCTAAGGATGTGAAAGAGGTGAGATCTTTTCTTGGTTTGGCTAGCTTCTATAGGAAATTTATTAAGAATTTTAGTTCCATTACATGGACTATGCTATCTTGTTTGAACAAAAATTTGGCATTTGTGTGGGATAATGAAAAGGAAAAATCCTTTCAAGTTTTGTAGTGCCTCAATTTTGGTAATTCAAAATTTCTCAAAACTTTTTCAAGGGGTAGTAGATGCAAGTGGTTTGCTATTGGAGGTATGCTTTCTCAAGAAGGTAATATAATTACTTTCTTTTCCAAAAAATTAAATGAATCTAGCCAAATATATAGTGTGTATGAAAAGGAGTTATATGCTATACTTCAAGTCATTAAACATTAGAGACATTGCTTGCTGAAACACCACTAATTTTGGCCTAGCACTTTAAATTCAAAATGACTCAAACATTTTCAAGCATTCAGAAGGAAGAATTTGACTAAGGCAGGGAGCTCACCCCCAACTTGCCCAAGCCAACTTGCTCACGCTATCAAGCTAGCTTTCCCTCAGCATGAGCAACTCCAAAAGCTTCAAAATCAAGTTAAAATAGTCCAAATCTGAAAGTGTCAGGCTACAACATGAGTCCAGTGTGAACAACTTTCAAAACCTCAAAACAGGCTCAAAAAAACCTCAAAATAGCGTCAAAATGGTCTGATTTTGAAGGGAGAAGTCACCCTTAAGGTCCATTAATGATTTCCCCAAGTTTCAACCTCCAGAACTTTAGATTTCAGCTCCAAAAATGTTCATTTTTGTCACTGATGCCCAGGTCACACTAGCAACGTTAGTCCAACATGACCAACTTCCAGCAACTTTCAGAAAATTCCAAAAAATGGTAGAAAATTCTCAACATCGGCAACTTTCAGAAAATTTCAAAAAAATTTAGAAAATTCTTAGCACCAAAAAATTCCAGAAAATTCTCAACATCAGCAAATTCTAGAAAATTCTCAGCATTAGAAAATTCCAGAAAAGAAAATTCCAAAAAACTTAGGGACAAAGAAGTTTCAAGCAATACGAGTTGAATTTCCCTTGTACATTTCATTGTAAATCTTTATTTGTGGGATAGTCAGGCCCTCATGGTCTAAATTAAATGTACTTTCATGGGCTTGAATAACCCATAAATTGTAAAATGTGATGTACTTGGTCAAGAACATTGCTTGCCGACACACATCCAACCCTCGCCAACATGCATCCAACCCGAGCACAACTATCCATTGGATACATGTCACTAGATCTGCTTTCCTCTCATCTCCCATCCATTGATTCCATTCTTGAATTCTATGCTCGAGCCTAGCCCAACCCTATAAATACCCTATTAATTCACATAAATCAGGGGGGTAATTGGAGAGATTGGCAATTCTGAGAAAGTAAAAAACCTGCAATCCTTGGGCGCTCGGCACACTTGATTGTTCGCATCCAAGCATTTCTTACATTCATCACATTGCATCCTTGCATCATCATGTCACATCACCCCAGGGCTAGGCGTTTGACTTGCCATCTACAAGCAACTACGCTTTGACCAGTGCACATCTTTTCTAAGCAATACATTATTTTCGTTCTGCCAACCAAACAGTATTTCCAATTTCTATTTTACGTTTTGTTTACATTTCTTCTTACATTCAGTTTATAGTTTACATTTTGTTTACGCCTTACGTTCACATTTACATCTTACGTCTTATGACTCATGTTTACATTTTACGTGCATTTACACATTTTAAGACATCATTTACGATAACCCCAATGCTAGCCGTAGCTTACGCTTGGGGAAGTCCTTGGTTGATTTGCGTGCAGACCATCCAAGGCACTCTTCCTTCGTTTACTTTTCTAGCTTTCCCTCGGGCGAAGGCAATGTCAGCTATGGCTACCCGATGATCTTTCGGTGTCTGTTTCCCTTCCAGCCTCACATCGACGATTTAGGTCAGTATAGTTTTTGGCGCTAGAAGGAGGGCATGAACCATTTCTGTCTACATTTTTTATTAGCACTTAGTCAAAACTCTAGATGTTCTAGAGAGCATAACAAGTTCTCAAAGCATAGCAAGCTCCACCGTAGCGAGTGTAGTGCTAGAGTTGGTCATTTTAGCAGTTTTCACACTTAGCATTTTTTTTCCCTACATTTTCATACTTAGCATTTTTTTTCTTTAATTTTTACATTTATCAATTTTCCTGCTACCAACAAATTTAGTCGTTTTTTTTCGTTTTCAAAGTTAGCCATTTTCTACAAATAGTAACTTTCACAACCCAATTTGTATATGAATCTAGATCAACCTTCTACATCAATGCCTAACACGTTTGATACCACAATCTAGCCAAAGCAAGCCATACTAAGCCCTGAACAATATAACTTCATTTGTGTAAAAATCCAAGCCAACTTGCCTATCGATCGTGTGGAAAGGGAAGCAAAATGAGACTATGAACTTATCCAAAAAGGAGGTCGTGAGTTCATCCCTTCAGCATTTGATATAATCTTGTTGTCTGAACACCATCATAAACTTATCCCAGCTTCTTATGGCTATAAGTCAAGCCTTACAACTACCACCAATAAAGCCTCAAGATGAGGAAGATGATTTTGCAGCCCAATCAGAACATGGAGATTCCTACCATATCGTTAGTCCCCATGCCTACACAAACCCATTATTCCATCCTTTCCTGGAAGAAACTGTGCTTCCTTCGTCATCCACAAACACTCGAGCACCAGTTTCCCAACAAGATGTACCTACTTCCATTCCTATCTTCTCCGTACCCAATAATATTCACGTTGATGCATCCACTTCCATCATTCCTCCACAAGTACAGTCCCAACAACTCCCTCCCCAAACTAATGTAGTGTCAATCTTTTGACCTCAAGTAATTGGAATGCCATCAGTCATACTAGCTTCCACATCCATCCATTACATACCTCAGGTACAAATCCATGGAGCACCATTGATTACTCCAACCCAACATGTTCAGGGTGTTACCTCACAACCTATGGCTGGGTAGTGGGTTCCACTGATAGTCTCAGTCCTGAAAACCATCCCACAACAACAAATGTTAGCCCAACAACCTTTCTTTCCACAAAAAATGCAACAATTAAATCATTATCATCCACAATCCACTCAATCCACTGGTTTTCCTATCACCCAAGAATGAGTAGACACACAAAAAATGATGCACTCCTTGGCAGAGGAATTAAAATGCCTTAAAACTACAAACACTGAGGAAATCGAGGTATTGGACTTCTATCAAGATGATCCAATCAACCGCTCAGTTCCACCGTTAACCTTGACAAAGGGAGTCTCATTACCTCAGTTGACCAAGTACAATGGAGAGGGAGACCCAAATGTCCACCTAGTGACATTCCAAACTGAAAGTCTTTTGCTTTAGGCATGGCCCCACATAATTCTGCGTGTATTTGCTATGTCCTTAACGGGAAAAGCCTTAGACTGGTACCGAGCTCTACCCCATAACTCCATATCCTCTTTGGAGGATCTATTACATCATTTTGTTACCCGTTTTAAATATAATCTAAAACCTGAAGCCACACTGGATAGCCTAATTCAGAATAAACAGGCACCATTAGAGCCAGCACAGAAGTTTATGCAAAGGTGGAGTGCAACTCTTAATGAAATTCATGAGCCCATCCCTGAAACATATCTACTTACCATCCTTAAGGCAACCACGAATGACTTTGTTAAATCAAAACTTTATTATTTGAAAGCCCATACCTTGAGCCAAGCATTCGAACAAATTAAGGACATAGAGGAAGTAGCGCAAGCTAGCAATGTGGCCTACAAAAATCAACATACTCGCAAGCAAAACACAACTAAGGAAATAGTAGCCATAATCACAAAAGTAACTAACAGGGGCCCAAAAGCTAAGCAACCTAAAGCCCCAGCTAAAAAAGCCACCAACTTTGGTGCCAACTCACCTATATTGGCAAGGGCCACCCTAAGGCCCAACTTTTAGTGTAAGGACTGCTCAAAGTATACACCACTACCGATGCAACCTTCTCAACTATTGGAGAAACTCTTGAAAGCTGGGAAAATCCAACACAAACACGTGTCAGATATTACCCACCAAAAACATGATAGGTACTGCGAGCTACTAAGGAACCCCACCTTAGCAGTACCAAATGAGCCCCTAGTCCCACAACATTTTAAATTGGACCAATACTTTCATTACCATCAAATGGCTGGTCACAGTATAGACAACTATCATACCTTGCAAGATGACCTGCAGGGAATGATAAAACAAGGCCAACTAGTGATTGACACGACAATTCAATCCAACACAAATGATGCCTCCTATGTCATAAACTCAATTAGCATAGGTTGCAAGCCCAAACCTGTGCAACAACATTTTGTGGTCCATGTGCCTCCTAACAAGGCAAAGGTCCCCTCACCCTCCATAATCAAGAGGCCTCCTTTTGTTATCAAAGTGCCACCTTGGGCACCCACAACATCCTTTGTGGTCAAGGCTCCATAGCCATCATCCACTAAGATGTTAAACTGGCATGATGCAACAACAACAACTGCTAGGCAACCTTTCGTCATCAAGGTGCCACAACAAGTTAGTCACACAACAACCCCTACAACAACTCCTAATCCACCATTTATCATAAGGGTACCACAACGTGATGGCCCCTCACCTACCTGAAGCCTAATAGTGGGCAACATCTTGATCCCTCCTGCTTCAAGGGTTGATCACACTAGCAACCCAGGTAGGCCCACCAAATTGGAATGCAAGAGGACAAACAAGCACCTCACAACTCCCATGGCCGAAGCAAAGGCCACAACTAGCAAACAACAGCTGAACATTGGGGTCCCTACCCCCAAGCAAACCAAGCCTAAGTCCCCCTCCTGAGAGTTCTATCTCTCAAGCTTCATGGAGGAAGTCAAAGCCAACACAACGGCTAATGACAAGGACTTCGTAGCTACACTAACCCAGGCAAAGAAAACACTCAAGTAAAAGAACACAACATTTAGCTTTTATGACTTGGTCAGGACCTCACTTGCTCATTTCCAAGCATTGGCCTAGGTCTTAGCCTCCATTCCTATTATGGAGGACATCCCTACAAATGAGGCATCCATCCATGCAACAATGTTGCCTTCCACACCACAAGAATTGGGTTCAACAACCTTAGCCTTTCGTGATGATGTAGTTAAAGTCAACCCCAAACAAGGGGAAGTCACTACAACTCCACTATCCATTAGCATTCGTGTTGGGTAGTGCACCATCCACAGAGTGCATGTTGACGATGGCGCAGCAACGAACGTAGTCCTGTACTTCGTCATCGACAAGCTAGGCCTGATAGATGAAATCATGCCCACCAAAACCACATGTCTAAAATATTTCAGTGGATCACGTGTCACAGTCAAGGGTACAATCAACTTAGCCTTCGTAGCAGGAGAGTAATTCCCCACTAGCACAGATTTCACTATCATAGAGGAGATGCCAGGTTTCAACATGATTCTAGGTAGGCCTTGGCTAGCTCAACTAAGGGCCATCTCCTCTCCCATCCACCAAGAAATCCACCTTCCATACGAAGGTGGTCAAGTTATCATCCATGGTGATAACACTTCCTCTTCAACTATTCATGACATAGACATGGCGCAAGTTTTGGAAGAAGAGTTTCTTGGTGGTACACCTACGATAACCAACACAACGCTTGAGGCTAACACACCCAAATGAGTGGTTGAAGCTGACAGCCCCCCAAAGGACCCTAAACCTTGCGTGCTCCCTAATCCATTTCTAGTTAGGAAGCAACTCCATGACCAAAACTCTCCCTTGGTTGAAAATGTGCTAGATGCTTGCCTACCTTCCGCCTACCCCTCTGACATGCATTGTTGACTTTTGTTTACATTGCGCTAGCCTATGCATTTACATTTTTCTTGCTCACTTAGATCATACAGTTTTCTTTATTTACACATTCATCAACTCAGTTTACACATTACATTTGAAAAACATCAAAAAATGAAAAAAAAACATAAAACTACAAAAACACATGGCCCAAAAAGGCCTTAAACTAGCATACAGCCTGGAACAACCTAAAACTATCACTTTTTGCATTGCTTTTCTTTCATTCATACATTCTAACTCTATGTACAGCAAGTGTCTCTTAATGTTGTTTTCTTCCTAGTTGATTTTTGTAGGATCTCAAAGGCACGTAGCATGACCATGCATGTAGCATCACACTTTACACAAGCAAGGTAAGCATTAGTCCACTATGACTATAAACTAGCATAGAATAGTCCTGGCATCATGACTTAAAAAACTGATACCATAGAATAGTCCTGGCATCATGACTTAAAACTGATACCACAGAGCTCTATCCGGTATGATACTAAACTGCTACATCCATCCACTATGACATGAAACTAGCATCCAGAGTCCACTAAGACTATAAACTAGTTTGCCTCTTCATAGTCTGCTATGACTATAAACTAGCAATGTATCATTCGCTACGATGCTAAATTGGGACCGTCCAAGGGGTTATGACATGAAACTAATCCACAACAGTTCATTAAGACTATAAACTGGTGACATCATCAACAACCAGGCAAAACTTGAAAAGATCTGTTGCTGTAGTTGGTTGTTCCTGTTCCATAGAGACTTGCTGCATGATTTGTCTCATGGATACTAATGAAGCTGATGTTGTTCATAATTTTGTCTACATTGAAAATTTTCGTTCATGATTCTATGGCTCCATCTCCTTGTTTAAAGTGCTTAGCTAACTGTTTCATTTTTGGTTGTCTTGCCTTCTTGGAGTTGTGTTTGTAGGATGACACTTCGGAGGCATTCGTACATGGATGCACTTCATCATGACGACAAGGTATCACATTTTTTCTAACGCACGCGACTGGGTTAATCAATCCATTCATAAGTACATTCCCGACTCCTGATACATTCCCTATTCCCCATCATGCTCCCTAATCCTATTCAATTACATCCCCCTTGATACATTCCACTCATCTCAAAACTCTTGATACATTGTTGCACACTGTAACTCCCTAAGCAATTGCAACAAAACATAGTGCACAATGCATGACACAAAATGCAAGCACTCGAACACGAGCACAACACTAAAAGCAAGCTCTTTCAAAAAAACCAAAAAGAAGAAAAATAAAAGGAAAAGAAAATGGAAAAGACAAAATAAAGGAAAAACAAAGAAAAACAAGAAAAGAAAACAAAAGGGTCAAAGAGAAAAATGCATGGAAAAGGTCTTTGTGACCCCGTTGACATCATAAACCATGAACTATTGGCTCTTCTCATACAAGCCCCAGGTAAGAAGGTAATTGTCCTAAAAAATAGTTACACTCGTGTCTCAAAGAGACCATGTTGCATACCATCGCATGGCTTTGGCTATTTACAACAGGCCCCGTGAACACTCTATAAGAGTCTCGTTTCTCCAAAGAACGCACCTTCCTACATCTTGGCTCCGAGTCTACTGAACACTGGCTATGGATAAACACCAAAGATATAACTTGTTTTCATGAGAGCATTCCTCTCCCACAATCCCGATAGCAATCATAACCCTTGATCAAGTCCTGACTTCCCCTAGTTACAATCCCTTACATCTTGAACCACATTCCCTCAATCCCATGTACTTTTGAAAATGGTGCGATGCCATCCGGCCAAGGGCTGATGGATAATGTTTGGTACTTCTTTATTCATGGTGTTTTGCACTTCTTTGTCGATGCCTCTCAGGTAGATTCCTCTAGACGTCAACAAAGAGGAGCCAATGAAACACCACTAATTTTGGCCTAGCACTTTAAATTGAAAATGACTCAAACACTTTCAAGCATTCAGAAGGAAAAACTTGACTAAGGCAAGGAGCTCACCCCTCGCTTGCCCAAGCCAACTTGCTCACGCTATCAAGCTAGCTTTCCCTCGGCATGAGCAACTCCAACAGCTTCAAAATCAAGTCAAAATAGCCCAAATCTGAAAGTGTTAGGCTGCAACATGAGTCCAGTGTGACCAACTTTTAGAGCCTCAAACCAGGCTCAAAATAGCCTCAAAACAACGTCAAAATGGTCTAATTTTGAAGGGACAAGTCACCCTCAAGGTCCATTAATGATTTCTCCAAGTTTCAGCCTCTAAAACTTCAGATTTCAGCTCCAAAAAGTTTATTTTTGTCACTAACGCCCAAGTCATGCTAGCAGCGTGAGTCCAGCGTGACCAACTTCTAGCAACTTTCAGAAAATTCCAAAAAATGGCAAAAAATTCTTAGCATCAGCAACATCCAAAAATTTTCAGAAAATTTTCAACATTAGAAAATTCCAGAAAATTCTCAACATCAGAAAATTCTAGAAAATTCTCAGCATCAGAAAATTCCAAAAAATTCTAAGCATCAACAACTCCTAGAAAATTCCAGAAAATGGTAGAAAATTCTCAGCATTAGCAACTCCCAGAAAATTCCAGAAAAGTCAAGGACAAAGAAGTTTCAAGCAATATGGGTTGAATTTCCCTTCTACATTTCATTGTAAATCTTTATTTGTGGGATAGTAAGGCCTCACAGTCTAAATTAAATGTACTTTCATGGTCTTGAATAACCCATAAATTGTAAAATGTGATGTACCTAGTCAAGAATGTAGCTTTTCGACACACATCCAACTCGTGCACAACTATTCGACACACATCCAACTCTCGCCAACACGCATCCAACCTGAGCACAACTATCCATTGGATACATGTCACTAGATCCACTTTCCTCTCATCTCCCAGTCATTGATTCCATTCTTGAATTCTGTGCTCGAGCCTGACCCAACCCTATAAATACCTTGTCAATTCACATAAATAAGGGGGGTCAATTGGAGAGATTGGCAATTCCGAGAAAGCATAAAACCTACAATCCTTGGGTGCTCAGCATACTTGATTGTTGGCATCTAAGCATTTCTCACATTCATCACATCATATCATTGCATCATCACGTTACATCACCCTGGGGCTAGGCGTTTGACCTACCATCTACATGCAGCTACGCTTTGAAGGGTGCACATCTTTTCTAAGCAATACATTATTTCTGTTCTGCCAACCAAACAATATTTCCATTTTCTGTTTTACATTCTGTTTACATTTCTGCTTACATTCAATTTACATTCAACTTATAGTTTATGTTTTGTTTACACCTTACGTTCACATTTACTTCTTACATCTTATGGCTCATGTTTACATTTTATGCGCATTTACACATTTTAAGAGATCGTTTATGATAACCCCAACGCTAGCCATAGCTTACGCTCGAGGAATTCCTTGGTTGATTTTCATGCAGACCATCCAAGGCACTCTGCGTTCGTTTACTTTTCTAGCTTGCCCTCGGGTGAAGGCAGGGTCAGCTGTGGCTACCTGACGATCGTTCGGTGTCTATTTCCCTTTCAGCCTCACACCAACAATTTAGGTCAGTTGACTTGCTAGGATCAGTACAAGGATTTGTAAATTTAGTTACACTATTTCCTTGTTCTTTCCTTCTCTCTTGTAGCCCTACAGGGTTGATGTGCTTCTTATGAGAAGACATTCTTACTAAGCTTGTCAAGATCCTATGGGATTAAGTGGTTTTGTAGTGTTAAAATATCTTGGAGAAAAGCTTAATTTTGTAAAGTTTGTAGGATCCTCTAAATTACATTTTGAGCTTGTTGGGAACTTACGTGCTTGAGTGATTTTGTAATGACAAAGCACTCTAGAGTGGAGCTTAAAACTTATATAGAGAGTTGTGTCGTTCAAATGACATTTTTTAAGAAACAAAGTCCAAAGGTATGCATGGATTCTACCCTCCAAGTGTGGACATACACAAGTTGGGAAACCATGTAAAATTTGGTGTTTTTTGTGGCTAGTGCATTTTCAATTGGGAAACTTATTCAACTCCCCCTCTAAGTTCTCAATCCACAATCCTTTCATATGAATGTCATATTCCACAAAGTATCCTTCTCTTACTCTATAACTCAATTTAGTTACTAAGGATATATGATAGTATAATTGACACCTAAACACATGCAAGTGCTTAAGTTTTGGCTTCCTACAATTTCAAATGGTATTTGGACATGCAAATCACAAATACATAATAGGATTTTCATTGATAATATGAACATCAATTATTAGATCTCCACTCCAAAAGGAATTATTCAATTTAGATTAAGCTAGCATGCATTTTATCGTTTCTTTCATTTAAGAACTTTATTTTATTAGGATAGTATACTATAGTTTTTAGATGGATAATTTCTTCTTTTCTTAAATATTATTGAAATTATCTACTTATGTATTCTAACCTATTATCAATTCATAATTTCATAATTGGAAGTCCAATATGTTTATCTACTAGGACCTTGAATTCTTTAAAGGTCTTGAATACTTCATTCTTAGACTTAATGATATAAATCCAAAACTTAAAAGTGAAGTAATCCATATAGGTTACAAAATATTTTACTTCTCCTAGTGAAGCTACATTTCCTTATGAGCTAACATATAAATATAATTTCTAAATTTGATTTGAATATTTTTCTTTATATCAGAAGGGATTTCAAGCTTGTTTATTTTCATATTACACATAATTTGTAAAATAGCTCCTTATTTAAGTTCAAGTACAAAAAATATTGTAAAGGCACACTATAATTTCTATATATAACTTTTATTTATATGCCCAAGTTTTATATGCCATAATTTATCTTCATTTTTAAAGTCATAGCACAAAACATTTCTTTGATGAGATGCTATTTAAAGAAACCATTTTTTTTTCTTTGTCTCTACTTGATTCATTCAGGATTTCTCTTTTAATATGATGTATCTTACATTGTTATATTGATCTTGTTTAAAAATGACTTTATGTCCTAATTCACCAACTCTAAAACATAGAGAAAATTGTAATGTTTTAGGATTGGTTTATAATATACATTCATAATTTAAACTAGTTGATCAGTAATTTTCTTGTTGATATTACCAATTCCCTTATACTATAGATGACTCTAGTAGGTGTGGTACTTCTCTTTTATTAATGGTTGATGAACATTCCACCAATTCATTAACATGCATGGAAACGTAAATATTAATTAAGTACATGGAATATAAATTTCATTAAAAGTAAATTTAATCTAAGTCAAAGTGCTGCAATGAATAAAAATCAATCTTGATCTTATTACCATTTATGGAATATGTCTAGGTACATTACCACTCAAATAAGACACTATACAACTAACCCAGATCCACACTGCAAGCACTCAATGATTGTGCTTTAAGATTATGGAATAAAACTACATGAGTTTATCTACTCTATTCACAAAAGAATTGCATAAACATGGCTATCAACACATATTTATAGAGTAAAATAGACATTGCATCGATGGGGGTATGTCAACACAATAGACTGCATCAACAGGGCCTCATTAATGCAACTAATTATGTCAACAAGGCCTCGTCACTAGGATCTTGTTATTGAAGCCTAGATATCATAGCCTTGTTATTGGAGCCTAGATATCAAGGCTAGGATATCTAGGCTAAGATATTAGAGCCAATAAAAATGACTTTTAATCAGATAACCTAGCCAATTAATGATTCATCATATCCCCATATCTGAATAAAACCTCATCCTCAAGTTAACAAGATAGGACCAAGCTTTCTTTACAAAATTGGAAAGGTATGAAATTATTGACTGATGCTAACTACTAATTGACTTTGAGTGTTGCATTACAAAATTTTATTTGAGTGGATGCATACAAAATGATAGAGTGAAAAAAAGACTAGACATCCATTGGAAATTACAAAATTTGCAAAGTTCTTCAAGAATTTGTTGAAGATGATTCTTCCTATTCCCACTAGCCAAGGTAGACTTCCAAACTAGATTGCTATGTCGATGCTTCTCTGGTTATGTGTAACATTCTTGAAGGATGGACTAAACTTTCTTCTCATCATCCCATGGATCTAGTAAACATATGATGCTTGAGATGCTATCTTGTACGTGCTACGATTTGTCCATTGGCATATCCTCCATTGTCCCTCTCTTGCCTTTGTTTCCATGCCTGGCAAAAGACATTTTTGCTTAGGCATTTCTTTTAGCATCACCTGTAGTCACCAAAGCATCAACATTAGTTTTAGTAAATTTTCCTTAATAATGAACCCTTTTCGAATCCCTTAGTTTTTATTTAAGCACAAGGTGATGATAGAATACTATGCTCAAGGCTAGGAGATAACCAAAATCATCAAGCTATTGACATTATTTTGATCAATTATTATTAATTACCATGATGTTCAAAAATAGGATGTTAGAAAAATTTTAAAATTTCAAAGTGGACATCCCTAGTCTTTATGACTAATAAGTGTAACTCTAGAAGGACATAAGTTTTTGAACAATTGAAACCAAAGGTATGATTCAAAGGATGACCACAAAATATTGAACTTGAAGGATATTTTAACAAAAAAGTAGAAAAAGGTAAAAAAGTAATTGAAATTGATGAGAAGTAGTTCCAAAATTATGCATAAATTCAAATAAACTATCATTGATGTTCTAGAAGATGTGAAAGTTAGTTCAAAGCCATGATCAACAAAAGTTATGGAAGTGGACCCTCCCCAAAGTAGGCTCCTACCATAATGCCCTTACATAACCACTTCTATAGATGTTTGTGGGCATCTAAGAAGTTAAATGTAGACCCTACCTTTATTCCAAACAACACACAACTACCATGTTTGGGATGTTGTACTATATTGCACAAAACCAAAAGGCTCATAATCACATGTAGCAGTGAGGTGAATAATGGGATGAGAAGGGATTGCAAAGATCGAGATGTAAGGTACTTGACCATGTCCACAATAGGTTCTTTGATAAATGTGATTAAAATGATTAGCATGCCTATTCATCCAAGTTTAGACCAAGTACATACCATGAACAGAAACCTTACATTGATGTGTTCCCTCTTGCCAACCACCATGAGTCCACAACCACCTCAATGAACAATCATCACTTTAGAAAGAAAAGAAAAGAGAATAAGGAAGGAAGGGCCTTAGCTAGAGTGGCACCTTTAGGCATGGGTAACATGTCTTTCTGACCCCATAACCAATTCTTGTAACCTATTATTATGTCTAAGGAGTGTGCTTTGAATTCCCATTATTTTCCTCTTTTTTTCTCTTTTGTTTTATTTTTGTGTGTTTTTTTAATTTTTATTTATTTATTTGATGGGAACCACACCATGGAAAAGATAAAGCTTCCTTTTTATTTTTTGACAAAGAAGTGATGATACATTCCAAGAGGAGTCATAAACCACATTAAGGAAGATAAGATGAAAATCCAACAAGTTTCCTTGAGGTCGTACCCTTGCCATTCCCACTTGGTGATTCCCTCTTTCTTTAAGGTGCAATGATCATTGATTAATTTTAGTTTCATGAAATAAGAACCAAATTATTTTCATGAAAAAGACCTTTTATTCAAAGAACTAGAGGGATGGATGGTGTGGTCTCACTACTTTATAGAATTACTTACCCAATCATCATGATAGCATAGCACAAAAAAACCCAACACATACCATTGACTTATGCATTAGGACTTGACAATATTATTAATGGAAATATCAAAAACATTCATAAAACATAAAGGAAATGACTCCAAAAAAGAGAAAAATATTAAGAAATGGAAAACATATTATGAATCAGAAAATTTTGGAAGAAATAAGAAAATGATAAGAAATTGTAAAAATAAAAAGATGAAAAAAAATTATTAGTTCTTGAACTAGTATGGAGCATCTCCCCCATGACTAATCTTATGGCTACACATTCGGGAGATGGACTACAAAATCCCCTAGTTATACACCATTGGTTTTCCATCTATCACTGTCACTTAGTTAATTAATCATGTGGTAGCACATCTAACATACACCTTCTCACATTTCCTAAAAGCCTAGTAGTATTAAGGGGAAGATGTATATGCAAAAGGATTTATTTATGTAGCCTCATCTATATCATCATTTAAGGAATATTCACCAAGTCCTAGTTCGACCACTCCAACAAAATGATTGTTGTTTTGACTTCCTTGAGATGTAGTTTGTTGATCGAAAGTCATTACCACTTGCTTATAAAAGGGTTCCCTAGGTATAATCATATATTCAGATTTTCCTTTAATTGGGATCAATAATTCCAAGAAATATGACCTAAAGAATCCCCCAAACTTAGCTCTAAAAGTTCTAGATAAGAGCACACCATATGTGGATGTCATGTCAACTACTAGGATATCCGTATAACATGTAAATGTAGGATATTGCTTAAGTTGTACCTTTGCTCCTTTTAATAACCCTACCACAGGTACGTTAGATCCATTGAGTTGAATCACACTTTTACTTTATGGTATCATTTGTGCTCCTAAGGTGTTACAAATGTCAAGAGGCATAACACTAACAGTTGCACCAGAATCCATTAAACAGTTATGGATATTCTTTCCTAAAATAATCAAAGTGGTTAGGAAAGGGGGATGGTCCTTTTTTCTAGACATGGAATTATCCACGTTTTATACTGATAATGTGTTAGGACTTTCAACAAAGTGAACTTGCCTTTTCGGAATTGAGGATTTTTCTCTTTGGGCTATAGGTATATGAACCATATCCCAAATCACTTCTTTCATTTCATTAAAGTGTAGGAGGCCATACATTGAAATGTTGGCTATAACTCTTTTTAAGTCCTCAACCAAATCATAATTCTTATGTTCATCTTTGGCTTCTTGTTGAGATGGAACCATTCTAAGTATACATGGGGGGTTTGGTCGTTGTGGGGCAATTACTTGGGATGACCCGGATTGGTTGTTTGCATTGTTTTGACTAGGAACTCTTCTATTTGGAGGTGTATAGGAATTGTTCCTAGTTTGTTGTTGTGTAGCATTCATAATGTCACTAAGTTTGCGATAGCGAGTGTTGTGTGGGTTAGGGTCACCTACCATAACTTGTTCTAATGAGGAAACCTCTTCATTTTCTATCTCAAGAGGTACATTAAGCACCATGATAGGGGTTTTTCCATTTTGTTGCCCTTGGATATTGTCACCATACAATGTCGTGACTTGAGGACAAGTCTTTTCAGAATGTTGCCTCGTATTATGAAGAGGACAATAATCATCGTTGATTAATGCACTTGGTTTTTCTAGTTGTATAGGGATTTTTTTATTGTTTCTCTTTAGCTCAACCACTTCATTGGATAGTTTTTGTAGTGAAGTGAGTATTTGGGTCTTCTGATTTTGAGTTTGGGTTGGTGGTTCAATAGAATTTGATGTCCCGTTTGAGTTGATAATGGATTGAATCAAGGCTTTTGATTGGTCATCATTCAAACCAGTGTTGGATGGTAAGAATGAAGAGGACATGGGGCCTTGTGAGTAATTACTTAAAGGTTGAGTTGATTGAAAGGGAAAAATAGCTTGAGGCATAACATTAGACGTTTGAAAAGTTGGTAGGAGTGGGTTTGATTGCATAGGGTTACTAACACTCATCATCCCAAATTGGGTTTGGATGCTATTCATAAGGGTTATTTGCTCTAATTCCACAACTTTTGACATTGCACCTTGTATTTCCGTTATGTTGGGATCAAATTTGATAGCATAAGCGAAGAATGGATCAATGGTAGAGAGATAGAAGTTGAGGATACCATCTAGTTGTGGTTGTATCTCATTTGGCACATAGGCTAGCTGATGAAGGAATCTAAGGTTATAATCCCTAACATTTTCCCCAGGTAGCTTTCTTAGGCTAGTAAAGTTGCTTGATGCGATAGCAGGGCTTGTAAATTTGTCAAATTGATTCAAAAACTTATGTTTGAATTCTTGCCATGTGTTAATAGAGGCATCAGGAAACATTAAGAACCATTGGGTTGCTTTGGTCCTAAATGTTGTTACAAACACTCTGCATGCCACATCATTATGTATAATGTTGTGGATCCCTAGTAAGGTTTCAAAACATTGTATGTGTTGGCGGGCATCATTCGTAGGGGTTGTAGGATCAAAGAACATATTTATGTTTTGAAGGAATTTTGGTATGTCATGGTAATTATGAAAGTAACAAGGGTTTCTTACTAAGGGAGCCAGGGGTTGATGGGCTACCATATTAGTCCAAGGTTTTTTAGGAACTGAACTTGGAAAAAGTGAAGCTCGTTGTTTTCACAAAGTAAATTGATGAGTAGTTGATTGACTAGGGGTAGGAGTATGAGTTCTTTGTTGAGATATTCTGTAAGAAAAGTCACTCATAAAATAAAAAATAACAGAAAATGTAAAATGCTAATAAACTGTGAAAATTAAAGAAAATGGAAAAAACATTTGGATGCTATATTTTTATATTTTTATTTTTTTTTATTTTTTTTTAAAGTAAAATTGAAATTACAAAATTTCAAAAAAGTAAATTAAAAGGAAAATAATTTAAATCACCTCAATTAAATTTTAGAAAAAAAATTAACAAAAGGATTGCTAGAATATAAATTTGGAGATTTGAAAGTGAAACTAAAATAGAGCAATAAAATTGAAAATAGGGAGGCAAAAACAAAAATAGACAGTAATAAAAAATGATAATTTTTTTTAAAAAAAAGAAACATAAAAGGAAAATAAAGAAAAGGTTGAGAAACTTCCTTCCTTTTAGCTAGCGCCAAAAGAGTGTTGATGCGTAAATTTTGGACACGCGAACACCTGTTAAAACTTGTTTTAGGAGACTATAGCCTAGGGTGCCTCCTGTAAGGGTACGAAAACCAAGAATAGTGTCAGCTAGAAAGAGCTATGTGAAAAAAATAACAATAATAATATTTTAAAAAAAATATTAAAAGATTTAAATTTAATAAGAATATTAGAAAGTTAAATAATTCGTGCAATTTAAAAGAGTACAATAAATAATTCAAAATAAAATGCAAATAATAATATTGAAAATTGTAAAAGTTGTCTACCACCGCGGCTGCTTCTACGCTTGGAGATGGCAGAGAGAAAAATCTGTCCCTATTGTTTGAAAGCAAATAAATAAAGAACAAAACGATGTTAATGCTATATGTGTTGCCTGTGCATGCAACCTGTCTCTACCAGGTTTCTGTTTATAGGCAGAAAGAAAGACTTATACTGACACCCCTCACGATGTCCGCGTCACTGTTGACGCAGCAACAATCACCGACTAGGCATGCACCTCCAAAGAGACCTTGCCTGAGTTGTTGTTTGCTGCTATAGCAAACAAGCCGCCTGACTGGCAATGTTGTGTGTTGTCTATGGTTGATGAGAAGTCTGCGTTGCTGCTCCTCCAACTTGCAGGAGAGAGAGAGAGATTTTGATGCCTCCCCTGGTTCTGCCCCCCGTCCCCTTTTCTAGTGGCCCTACCCTTTCCTCTTCAAAGAGGCCCTGCAGGAGAAACCCTAACACTAAATCGTTTGTTTCTATTAACTGCGGTCAACCGCCAACTGGCTTTGCCATGCCAAACGCAACGCAGGAAGAAAATGAGCTGAAAAATAAGCCTTAAGTTTTATGGTTTATGTCAAAATACTTTTTTTTTAAGTACATGGTTTGACTAACTATATGTAACCATTTATATTATCTTATACTTTGGCTTTT
Organism: Gnetum montanum; assembly: GCA_015680685.1. Lineage (NCBI taxonomy): Eukaryota > Viridiplantae > Streptophyta > Gnetopsida > Gnetales > Gnetaceae > Gnetum > Gnetum montanum. Next base: position 2,150,442 of record MNCI01037150.1, on the reverse strand, counting down.
GTACGGTGTGAAATGCATAGAATAACAACTTTTGAAATAGAAAATTGATGACACTTTTTACTGGTAATAAGGATAAGCAAAAAAAAGTCACCGTGTAAATTCAAATACTATATGAACTCACAAGTATCTCAATAGAGGTTTACACATCAAGTTGTAATTCTAGGGAACATTACCTCTACAACTCTATATCTAACCTTGCAACTAATTTAAAGTGCAATTGTTATGTTATTACTGTTGGTCAAGGCCCTATGCTTAGCATGGGTGAGGTTGGCCTCAACAGTGTTGTTATCTACATTTCCTATGGTTTTAATGTTCAAAATATAGGTTCACTGTAAATCAGCTATATCATCAAGTTGTGCTCACGAAAACTACATTCATAATCGATGATGCTGAGTTCACTCTTTCTATGGATGAATGATCGTTAAGATCTAAAACTAATTTCATTATACTTTAAACTTTATTTTATTTTTGTTTGTTAAAAAATAATTCACAAAAACTATAAAATTTCAAATGTATTACTCTAATTAAAAAGAAAACATGAACAGTTTTATACAAAGATGAATATGTTTAATAGTTTTTGATTAGTTGAAATTGGGGATTGCTTAAATGAATAAATATAATTTCGTGTAAAGAAATCAAGATCATTTAGAATTTGAAATTCTTTAATCATCCCTACATGTAAAAAATTTTCCAAATCAAAATTCTCCATACATTTATAATGAAAGAGGCTTGCTAATCTTTAAAAACTAATAACAAATGCTTAATTTCCTTGCAAATTAGGGAAATAGGTTCCAAAATTCACAAACAACATTTGACGACTTATTCCAAATAAACTTACATTACTACCATTTTACATCTAGGATGACATTCAAAGCTTAAGAGAAAAAGGCTCATCTATTTCTTGATGCCTTTACAATCTAATAATCTTAGTATTAAATCCCAACATTTGTTTCAATATATTCTTTATTTTTCTAACACTAATATACATTAAGGGAATATTTGGAGTGATGGTAAGGTGCTTGTTTCTCAAGTAGCTTTGAACTAGGCTAGAGCCACTTAAAGAGGTTAGCCTTTCTGTCCTCCATCAACCTTTCCACCATCTTGCTTGATGAGATGAACATTGAAACTTTGAGCAATGATCTTGTTAATATACATTACTCACAAACATTGTGCCTTGTTTAATTATCAAGCAATGAAAAGAAGATGTGACATGGTAAATTGAAAGTTAAAGTTTCACGTATCATTATATGAACACCAAAGCTACCTATTTGTACAAAATGTCTTAAAAATTTTGACTGATTTTAATAATACTATAAATTTGTAATACAACATGCAATGATTCTTAGATGAAGAACTTCTCTATTGTAACATTGAACTAAAAGCCACAAAGCATAACAACTTTCATGGCAAATTCTTAAGTGCACTTATAAATCATCATTAAAAGAAATTCTTTAATATCATATGAGTAGGGATATCTGATCTCATCACCAAATCAAGCACCATACAACATCAGATTAAAAGGTAAAAGGTTAAAATTAATAGATAGGATAAATACCTTGTTATAATGTAAATAGTACTCATGCTGCAAATTCTTGTATCCACTACAATTAGTGTACGTGAGAGATATTCTAGGAAATCAAAAATATGAATATTGGCAAATGACATAAGAGATCCATTCAATGACTTGTGTGACAAGATGAGGTAATTTATCTGAGGAAGGTAAACATTCTGTCAACCATAGAGCTTGTTCCTGCTCAAAATCAAATTGACTACCCATGGATTTTTAAATTTCCCATATTGAAATGACGGACCATATAAACTTGTTAGATGGCAACTCCTACAAGTCCAGATTATGAAATTTCCATATACAAAAGATGGAAGAAGTCCCAACTAACCATAATGTTGTTGGATAATTCAAGAATATTTAAAGAATCTTTATAGGCAAACTCGTAACCTTGGTTTCCATGTCAAAACTCCTACCACTAGGAGCATGACTCCAAATTGCATTGAGGACAACCAACATCTATTGGAATGTGTTTTAAGTAAATTTTGAAACAGTTCTTTTAGGTGCATACAAAAGACAGGTGAAAGTGTTGGTTCACAAAATTTGAAGGCAGATTTATATTTGTTGAGCTTGTAAACAAGGAAATGGACGTGGATGAAAGCAGAATGCATCCTTATGAGAGGATTGAACATATGAATAAAATTTGTGTTTGCTGACCCTCCAAAAGATACCCAATGTTCATAGTATTTCCTAAACAACTTCGATCATTCTATGTTGAAAATATTTTTCTGTTGAAAATATTTTTCTGAGCACCTTCAGCCGGATACCGAAGATTCGAAGAGCTAAAATTCCTGATGTATGGTTAACTACAAATATGCTTGCAGCGTCTAGTAAAGTCCATTAAGCCTGAAAACAAGGTTGAAATGGATAGCAAAGCAAAACAATACAGGAGTCTCTAAACATAATTTACGAAATTAAAATTACCACACTTTTATTTACAAGTTCAATCATGCGGTGCACGGATTCCACAGCAAAGGTCTTGAAATTAAAATACAGGAGTCTCTAAACATAATTTACGAAATTAAAATTACCACACTTTTATTTACAAGTTCAATCATGCGGTGCACGGATTCCACAGCAAAGGTCTTAAAATTAAAATAAACTTCAGAGGACAACAACGTTCCAAGTCTTGAAATACTCGTTAAAAATTATATTTAAAAGCATTTCATAATATTGTCGATATCTGTGGTGGCACAAAAATATGTGATTTTCAGAGGAAAACCGGGACTTTTTATTAAGAAATATAGGCAACAAGTTCTAAATCTGCTTACATATATTTTCAGCAACCTTTGCACAATACATATATATCTGACCTTCATAAGAAGAAAAAGAGAAGGAATAGAAGGAACATACGAACAGAGCCTGGATCCTGGCTAACATGAGAAGAATGTAGAAGTGAATGAAGTAGATAATGCTATCAAATATTGTAAAACACTTTTTCTCAAATGCATTGAATGACATGACAATAATCACAGCTGCAAATCCAAACCCAACATGTCTAGAATACATTGTTTTCAGATCTACGCTGGTAGACTTGTTTTTGCTGAGGGCATGCTTTATCGATTTGAAATCCACACAAACCTGCATTACGAGTGAAAGAAGTAGCTGAAAATGTTGTGAGCTGGCCTTGTTTCGGGATTTTTCCAGTGACGTTGTTGTGATTCAAATCACCCAGCATGGGCAAACTTGCCAATTGTGGAGGAATTTCTCCACTAAGGTAATTGTTTGAAAAATACAGAGAATCCAACTATGATATAAAAGCCAAGGACTTTGGAATCTTTCCACCCAAGTGGTTATATGACATATTCAATATTTTCAATCCCTCAACCAATCCTATTTCATCTGAAATACCACCAGTGAACTGATTGTCGGAAACATCTATGCATTTCATGAGAGCTACACCATTTTGATTATATGCATAAGTGATTTCTTTGTGGTTAATTGATTTAATTCCCACCTCTGATGTCACATTCAAATCATAATAATAATCTAGAACACCAAAGTATGCAGAACCATAATGAAATACTTCAAGCTGATCACTGTCAAAGCCTTGCAGAGCCATTGCTTTTAAGTTGGCAAAGCTGGTAGGTAGAGAACCTGATAATTTATTAGACGAAATGTCCAGTATTTGAAGTTTCTCCAGATACTTGCCTTTCAAATTGTTTGAACTCAAAATTACCAGAAAGACTTAATCCTCTCAGGCCTGTACAATTTTTAAGAAGTGAAAGGGAAAATGTTCTGGTTAAAAGATATGAAGAAAAATCCACATCTATTAAACTTGTAAGCAACGAAATAGAGCTAAGAATGGATCCCTCAAATTGATTATTGTGGAGAAACATGGTATTGAATTTGGTGAGATTTCCTATACAAGAGGGATTGATACCTTGCAATGCATTGTTGGACAAATCCATTTATTCCAAAGAAGTTGGAAAGCATAGTGATGACCTTGGAAACCTACCTTGAAGATGATTGTTTTTGTGATCCACCTGGGAAATGGAAAGAGGAAAAATAGAGATGGGATCTGTGGGAATTAAATATGTTGACATATGCAGCTGAGAGGTAATGGAAAGAGGAAAAACATGGCTAGGATCAAAAGGAATGAAATCAGATATGTTGGCATATGCAGCTGAGAGGTAAACGAGAGAGCTAAGATTTGAAATGATCTTGAAAATTGGAGCACCAAAGAAGTCAATGAATTCCAAATGGAGATGAGTGAGAGACTGATGAATAGTTGGTAAAAAATGAGAGACTGAAAAAATGTGCTTTTGGTTTTACCCTAAGAGCACTAGGTGCCTAGAACGAAATGAAAATGCATGGTTTAAAAAAATAAAGATTTTGATAATTTGGTTTTTAACGGTGGAAACAAAGTTGTTTCATTATGTTTAAACCAGATTTGTATATTGGCTTCCTATAATTTATGGAAAATATAAAGCGTTTGTAAAATATATTGATTTTTATTTAGCTTTAAGAAATTTCTGTACTTAAAAAATTTTAGTTGATCACGTGCAACAGGTAAAGCGAGGCAGAAAAGAAAAAAAACTTGCAGAAAATTAAAAAAAAAAGAGAGAGACTATAAAAAAATTGTTAAATTAAACTGCACAAATGACAAACATTAGAACACAAAATGCTTTTATGGAATTTCACCTATCATCATCAGCATGCTTTGGGAAAATGCTAGATGTGTGCCAAAGCAGGGATGGCAACCGAGTATTTATAGGAAGTAGCCATTTCTAAAAAAAAACAAGTCGGCACATGTTCAGAGTTCTGGAAAAAAAAAACACACAAACCTTACATTTTGTAGTTGACCCATTTTGTTGGGACAAGGCTAAGATGATGATAATGATGATTGATTCTCGTTTTTTATTCTTGTTAAGGAAATTAACTAGTCTTTTCTCTACTAACCACTAACCTCCATGTCTTAAATGATATGTAAGGATCATCATTGTGTTTTGTCTTTTCCTTAGCATGTCTCTTCTTTCCTAAGCATTAACTTCCATGCCCTAAACGACACATAAGGATCATCACTGTGTTTTGACTTTTAGAAATAAATAGAAAATTGTTTTGAAATTTTATTTATGTGATTTTAAACAATTTAAAAACATACTCCACTACAAAGCTAAACCTTCCGCACACCTTTACTAAGACAAAGTACCTTTTTTTTTTTAAAGTCATTTAGAGACATATTCCAGTGCAAATCTAAACCTTTCACACAACTTCACTAGATGAAGCACACTTGTTTTCTAAACAATCAGAAATTGTATGTCTTCATTCTATTCAGGTATAGGGTAAAAAACAAAGGAGAAAATGGAAGCAGCAGATAAATTTTAGCCACCAAATACATGCTACCTGTTGATGTAAATTTTATTCAAACAGTCTATAAAAGATTAAGGGCCCCATATTGCAACATACTAACATACTTGCTTGACAGATTACGTCATAATGAATTGGCTCTTAAATATTAATCAAAATCATATCAATTCACAAGACTGTGATAGAAAATATAGCATTTGTGATTAAGCCGAGGAAAGGGGCACATTAGTGTGTATGCGTGGATACAAATGACTTAGAAGAATGCCAATCTGCACATGTAAATTCTGGTGATGAGATTTCAATTTTGTATTGTTGCACAAGGAATTTTGTTTCTACAAATGATAAACGCTTCATGTATTTAGAATTGTCTTGGTACTAAAATGCAGTTTTTGTAAGTAATCATGGGATTGAAATGAATCCCATGGCAACAATCGACCATATGCAATAAGGTTATCAAATCCAAATTGGGCTTTCATGAAATGTCAACAAGTATGAACAAGAAGATATCATAAATAACGTTTTTGGGAGAGATTCAGGAACAGAAAATTAGAGGTTCCCAATTTTTTCGTGTGATATTTTAAATACCACGAGATAGTCAGTGTAACAAGTGCAGCAATTTTTGTCAAGAGGGTAAGAACACTCATGACTTGTAAGCATCACATCCCTCCTCCGTTTTGTATCAAATGGACAAATCCAAATAATTTGACAAAATTTTGAAGAATATTTGGATAGGTTAATGAATGTATGTATGTATATACACACATACATGATAAAAAAACACATACCTGTCATGTCTAATGCTTGTTTTATTTTTATGGATGTTCTCTCTAAAATTTATTTTTCCAAAGCTATCATAATGCAGCATATTCTGTATTGCAGGGATATTTAATATTAATTAATACCATGTTATCATCAGCACTACTTTTTGAAATGTTAGATGGCTTGCGCAGAGTGATGGGATGATATGTTTAACATTTCATGATACAAGTTACACATTTAGATTAAGCATAATACAAAATTTGTAGCAATGATTGAATGCTTAACAGCATGATATATCAAGATGAAGTATATAACATTGCAAATCATATAAGCTAGCATTTGATCTAGTCAAGGAATGGGGTGTGCCAGTTACATAAAAATAAAATTCTCCAAGAGATGTCTTGTTACATTGTAAATAATATAAAAGTTATCTAAACTTGACTTCTTACCCTAACAAATTACCAGCTAAACTTGACTTCATCCCGTAAACACTCTAGATTAATTACAAACTTAGTTGACTTCATCACATTTAGATTAGGTAAATACTTGTTTCTTTGTCCATTTTACTTCGTCTGAACCTATGCCGAGCAACCTATCCCAATGTTCTTTGTAGGCCCCTTCTGAAGAACAGAATCATGTGAATTGTGAAGCAAGTCATTAATGATTGGAACTTTCAAATGTTAAGTTTGACTGTGTTACCAAATAGTCTACCCCTTTTTTTCTTTAAGATAATATCTCTTCGGAGAATAAGATAATTAATGTGAACTTTTCAAAGTTACAGCAATGGGGATCATGGCCAATGTTTCCACCAAATCCACCTGAAACAAAATGAAATGATTCAAAACGGTTCAATTTTTTATAATGACAAACCTTGACACTAACATCATACATGCTTTATCCGGTGGATAAACAAAAATGTTTTTTAAAAAAGAATACTATAATGCTATACTGCTTATACATAAACATGTCATTCAGAAGTATTTCCAAACGCTAAAAATAATGAAATTCAAGAACTTACTAAACTTTAAAGTAATCACAGTACTGATATCCAATCTCAGCTTATATAGGCCAATGGATTGCTTATAACTTAATCATGGCTGCTTATAATTTAATCATGGCAGTTAAAAACTACTAGTACTTGTCAATAATTATTATCCTTTCCTTCTTTCTTTGTTAACAAAATTTTTGTTTTCAGTTTATCGTTTTCAGTTTATCGCATTTACAAATGAGGGATAAAGTTTAAAATTACAATAAATATAGTACTAACTTTTTATCAAATATAAGATGTTTTATAATTTCTATACCGGTTAATCATCTAATCAAAGTACTATGCCAAATCTGTTAGTTTCTAGTAGCATATTTCTTAGCTTCTCATTTGCATGCATAACTATAAATATTGGTTTTACCGATTAAAAGACATCTATAATTATTTTGTCTTTTTTATCTTAAGTATATTGGGCACTTGATTCTCCCTGATCAAATGTATCTTGCCTGATCACCCAATTCAGCTAAGTTGTGATCAGTATAATGGGAAAACAAGGGAGTAACTGTAGTTATTACATGCATAATCCTCTCTTTACATTTGTTTAAGGGCACTACATAATGAATAGCCTCTAAAAACACGTTTTATTAAAAACTGGGTGCCTTTCCCTTTGGCAAACCCTCAGACTTCGGGATTTGCTAAAATTATGATGGCTGACATCATTACATCAATAATTGGTTCATGATATTTAATTAGGATTTGTTTAAATAAGAAAATACTAATCATTTGGAAATAGGAATATGTTATAATGCAAAACAGTAACTGGAAACTATGTTTATTCTAAACATTGCTTCTTGTGCATGTTCATGTGACAAAATAGGGACTAAATGCAAGATTTAAATTGGATATCAAAATAAATGGAACCATTTTCCATTACAATATAACAAATTGTAACATCCTTAATACTATTTTTTTCAGCAACCAAAGACTTCAACAAATCTTTCATAAGCATTTGTTACATCATGTTCCCAAGTGAGAGCACAATGTTCAAAAAGAATGTCCTTTGGCATCGCATTAGTTATTTCTTTAGTTATTGATTTCAATTGAAGTTAATCCTTTCTTTATATTTCAATAGATAAACAAACATAGCAAAACATTAACATCCAATTAAACAAAATTCTCTTCCCATGAGGGAATAGTCAAACATACACAAATCATATCTCTCGATGAAATTTTTATTTATTTTTCTAATTCTATTTTTAACCAAAGTAAACTCATGGTATCCCAAGCTCTATGAGAAACATTAGTGAACCTTCTAACAGTATTGAATAAAACAAGACAAATTGGCTGGTATTCAATTTTTCTTTTCACATTAATTTCTTTTTTTAAAAATCTTCTGCTTATAAGAATTTCTTGTATTCAAGAAAATTTGTGATGATAATAAATCACCTTAATTCATCAAAGAATGCATATAACCCTAATTACCTTAAACAATTATGGTAAGAAAAACAAACCACATTCATGCTGACACTGCAAAATCTAGGATACAACCGTATATTGATCCACATCTCCAAGCTTCGCCATTAGAGCCAATGTAGTCAGACCCCAATATTGCCCACTCATTCTTAGCTAGCCCATTACCAAAGAATCAAAGCTCTTCTTCTGTTTCCATGATAACCAAATTTCTTCTTGAGACAGTTCATTTAACAATTTATCATTGCCTATAAGGTTTTAAGAATTTTTTTTAATCTTATAAGAATGATCACTAACACACATTTTCAAGATTAGTAATGAACTGAACATGTTTTTCTATGACTAGTTCTCCCATCCTACCTACAAAGATAGTAGCATATAAAAATGAAACAAAGATCACTAATATCAAAAAGAAGATCACTAATATCAAAAAGCAGTTCACCCAAATCAAGTTATGATTCATCATGGACATAAGCAACCATAAAATTATATGTGATGTGCCTTTATTATTTTGATTGTAGCCCAATATCTACATTATCTATTTGATGCTACAATACTTATTTATATAAGGCATCACTCAAAATATTATATTGATTAACAATGATATTTTTAGAATAATTAAAGCATCAAATTTACAACTTGAGAATATCAACCTATGAAATTCTACCTTTAAAATCATTAATTTATAATAGTGCCTAATACCTTAGTCTCTAATTCCAAAGAAGGATGTTCCCCTTGGCCTTGAGTGGTCCATTGGAGAAAAAGAAAATTTCTAATCAGGCCAACAGATCTATACCTACCAGGAAGACATACACTATGACTTGGACTCTTCAAAGCCAGAAGGCCCCCAGAGGGATAGGCCATAATGGCCTATGTACATGGTTGATTCTAATTTAAACATATCATTATCAAAATAATTTAAGAGAAAGTCACTATAGAGGTGCTAACAAACTAACAAACTGAAATTTCCATTCAAAATTAGGAGTTCTACTACAGATCTTATTGATATTCATGTGAAGACTCTTATATTTAATTTGCTTACTATATAGCTTTTGAGATATCTTTAAATTATCACAACCTGCTAAATATATGCAAATAATTTCCTTCCTAGATGCTTGAAAGAAATAGTATTAGTTTAGGACCCACAATCATCTAGTTCCCTCCTCTAGATAGAGAATGTGGCCGATTTGTATAGGCTTTAGAATACCTTAGGCATGCCTAAAAATTTTGACATAATTTTTCATTCTTCAGTGAAAATGAAAAGAAATTTATCAATTTGAACTACACTATAATAGTTTTCTTGACCAAAAGGTGGATTAGCATATGAATAATATTCACTTGAATTGTTAAATTTCAAAGAAAAAATGCATTAGTTTCATTTAAAAAACATATATTTCTAGAAAACATACTAAAATTTGGAGAGAGATTTTGGAAGCAGATGCTTGATGATTACTAGATGTAAAACAACACAAAGATTGTAATTTTGATAAGAATAATGTTAATTAGGTATGTGAAAGTTAAGTATTGGATTAATAGAAAGTATTGACCAATTAATAAGTGACAAGATTTGAGAGTAAATGTCACAAACCAAGATTCATAAAAGGTAAATATTCTATCTATACAGCTTATGAAATTGGTAGCTGATGAAGAAATTGGAGGAAGGTCAACAAAGATAGTGAAACATAGATTTAACACTACTATCTAAGAAAATTTGTGTGACTGTGAAGGTAGAAATCTACAAGGAAAGAAATCACAAAATTCTTTTGTTTGCAAAGGACTCAGAAGAAGGCTTAGCCTAAATGGACATTTCTTGCAGAATAGATCCCCAATGCAAAACTCAGGTAACTGTGATAGAAGCTGTATAACTATTGGTTTTCATATTAGGGGTGTAGACTCATAAAAGAGAATAACAAACACAGTGCAATCTGGAGAAATTTCAAGTTAAAGGCCTCTTCTAAATTTTCATATTTTTAAGCTTTTGATTTGAAACAAACAAATCCGGCAAAAATCTTTTGATTTCGTGCAATGTATTGTAAAAATGCACGAAATAAACTTAGAAATTAAGTTTCGTATGGATAGTAAGGGAACTCTACCATGAACATTACACTATAGAGTACCTAGCATACATTAACAAAATGTCTCCTGGAAAAACCAGATTTTGGAACCATAAACAAGACGAGTTTTTCATCAAATACATAAAACACACCTTGCATCAAATTAGCTTACCACAAATGCTGAAGTGACAAAAGAGTATGGAATCACCTCTTTCTTTCAGTTATGTGGGCAGCCAATATCTAAATTGCGATTTTAAACAACATGATTAGCTGATAAGTTCAGATTCTATCTTGAAACCACTTCATTTTGCTTCCGACCAAGTAAATTTTTTTTATCCAAAAACATTCAACTATTTATATCTTAAATTCTTGAATGTATCAAAAAAGGTTTATTATTCTTCTTTATTTTAAATTTAACCACATTTCTAAGAAATAATTGCTTACTAATGATCGTTGAGGGGATGCACCCATCATGAAAAGTACTAGGTAAACATGATGATGACATGCACCAACAACATGAGGAAGCTATCAAAATTAAAATTAGATCAACAACAAAAAGGAAAAAGATCAACCTAGAAGAGACTATGAGGTGTTCCAAGAAAATGTGATTAAATGATTATATGTGTCTTTAAGACATACATAGCTAAGATTAAATTTTTGTAAAAGGTTTCACTACTACACCATTGTTTGTAGAACTTAAATCAAACACTATAATTTAGAAAAAGAACTTTTGTCATTTTTCCTTGTTGCAGTTTTCACAAAGAAGATAGTAGCTAAGGCTTGGTGAATTATTATAATCAATGTATTACCTTATGTACCAAGTGGGTGATAATAAATTATAAGATAAAAACAATATGGTGTTAGCATAGTGGCAAGACTTTTAATTTGAAAGGTTCAAGTCATGGGTTTGATTATGATGGGAAATGCTAAGTTATAAAGTCTAATTGAACCATATTATATTAGTACCAAGGCATATGAGCTCTATGGTATCATTAAGCTCGATATCAGTTGATGAGCGGCGAGGTACCTCTACGCTCAACCATACAAATATGAGTGTTCACGCATGATCCGGTCGAATTCCAAGGACTAAGTGCTTATGCGCCTTCATAGAACAAAGATGGGTTAGTCAATCATTGTCTTCCCAAGCTTACTTGCATGGCACGATTGTATGGTTAAGTAAACTTGAGGTATGTGATTTTTTATGGTTTTTTATGTTTTATGTCCTAGTGCTAGAAAGGGAGAAGTGAAATAATTGAGCAACTAATTTAAATGAACTAATCAACTATGCTTTAACTAGTCCTAACACCAACATCCATTCCCACTTATCGTACACATCCTAAACTAGTGTAGCACTACTAGGATTACCAAACGCTAATCGTTACTGGGTTACCAAGTGTTCCACATATGCTCAAAGTGGTCTTACTGAGTGTGCTTACTTGGAAAAATTAACAAGGCAAGAGAGAGAGAGAACACTAAGTAACTAATGAATGCATTAAATAACTATAAATAACATTAAATGTAATAAATAAGCTATTCTGAATGCTGCAAAGTTTATCACAAAGTTTTTCTTTATTTCCAAACACAAGGTGTGCTAAGCTACATAATGCTCAAATAAAGATCTGTTCACTTTATGACTCCTACTACGGGCACTCAGAAATAATTCTAACTCTGAAAAGGAAAAAATGCAAGAGTTCAAGTAAGGAACTAAAAACTAATGCCAAAACCAAGTGCGCCCACCTTTTGTTTATAGGCAATGAGACAGGTTCCGACATCGGATGTCCAATATCGCTTGGTGGCTTTGATATCATGGATGCGATATCACAGCTCATCATACTCCCACAACTGAATGAAAACTCATCCTCAAGTTCCTTACAAAATATTGGGAAGGTGTGGGATTATTGACTGAATGATAACTAATGGTGACATGAGATGATAGACTCAAAGTGCCTGGTGAACAGATTGACAAACATATTACAACATTGGTGTTCATAACCATTGTGGTGAACACTGTACATAGATGACATCCAGACCCTAATTTGATAGCTTGAGGAGAGAGAGGAAAGAAAATGAGGCACGTTGCTATCGATGTTAAAAATGTGCACACCGTTGTTCTTCCATGGCCACAAGATTAAGCATTTTTCTTGCATAAACATTCTAGCTCCAGTTCATCCCTGAGTGCTTCCTCCTATCTCGGTCCATTGTTCATGTAATCACCATCTGCACACACAACACAATCATGAATTAGCAAGGATAGAGAAGATATAATGCAATTGATACCTTGCCTCGATATGAAGCACATTAGCTAGGCTGTGGGTATTACAGATACTGGGTGATGAGTGGCAAGGTACCCCTATGCTCAACCATATGAATACAAGCGTTTCACGCATGATTCAATCAAATTTCAAGGACTAAGTGCCTATGCGCCCTTGTGGAACAGGGATGGGTTGATTGATTGTTATCTTCCCAAACTTACTTATATGTCACAATTGTATGGTTAAGTAAGCTTGAGGCATATGATTTTTATATCTTTTATGTTTTTATGTCCTGTGCTAATAGGGAAAGAGAAAGATAACTAGGTGACTAATTTAACTTAACTACTCATTAACTAAGTTCTAACTAATCCTAACATTGGCATCCGTTCCCACTTGCCATACACATCCTGAACCAGTGCAGCACTGCTGGGATTACCAAACGCTAATCATTACTAGGTTACCAAGCATTAAACGCATGCTCAAAGTGGTTGTGCTTGTGTAATTTAATGATTTTCTTAATTAATCAAAATGAATTGCTACAATAATAACATAAATGTAAAGTGCATAAAATAAAATAAAATAAAATAAATGCATAAGAAAATAAAATAAAATAAATGCGTAAGAAAAAAAATCTCAAGTGCTACAAGGATGAATCAAAGAGCTCATCTTCATTATTGTACATAAGGTATGCTTAGGTACAAAATGCTCAAATAAAGATTCGTCCACACTTAGACCTCCTGCTATAAGCACTTGGAAAATACTTTAGCTTTCAAACAGACTACAAGAGTTTTGCTACTTGACTCCTCAAAGACTTCCTTCAATTATGCACCTAGGCACTGTATTTATAGGCTTGGGAGCAACTACTCTAATAATTAGAGTAACCGATCTAATAATTAGAATAACTTTTGGAGTAACCGCTAGAGTAACCACTCTAATAATTAGAATAACTAATAGAGTAACTGCTAGAGTAACCACTCTAATAATTAGAGTAATTGCTAGAGTAACCGCTAGAGTAACCACTCTAATAATTAGAATAACTACTAGAGTAACTGCTCTCATCACTAGGTTAGAGGTGTATGAATGATAATTACCCAAGGTGTAGGGGTAAGATAAGTAATGGAAAAATTATGACAAGGCCCCCATGACTAAATGCGAACCTCCGATAGCAATAGGTTGGAAACTGAAAGAACAGGGAAGGTAAGATGAATAACAATGATGAAGCCAATAGAACAAAAGTGGATGTCATGGATGGGGTGAAATGGGAAATGGTTGATTACAAGAAATGTTTGAGGAAAAAAAACTTAACAGTTGCACCAAAAAGGAATGTTAGTGGGTCCACCCCAAAGCAGGCTCATGCCCTTTATGCCTTGACAAACACAAAAACCAAAGAGTCTATAGGCCCTAAGAACGACATTTGGAAGCAATAGTTAAAAAATTACCCACAAGAATTTACCAAAGAATAATAATGCATCAACCAGGATATAGACTAATCATAAAACTGGCAATGAGGTGGAATATGGAAAGCAATATGGGAAGAGAGGAGAGAATGAAATGAAATCCAAAAATCAAGGTTGTGTAAAGTCCCATGTATAATATATGATTAAGATGACTTAATAAAATTCTATCCAAATCCAGATTCAAACTAACCACATCTAGTGACCTCGCATCAACAAACGTGACCAATCCATCCTCTTGAAGTAGCAAGAATGCTTCTACAAAGTGACTACCATTCCAATAAGAAAAGAATAGAAAAGTTGGAAGCAAGAAAGGGCCTTAATTAGAGAGAACCTTTAGGCATGGGTAACATGTCTTTCCAGTGCCATAACTAGTGCTTGTAGCCCATGTTTCTTTATTATGTCTAAGGGGTGTGCTTTGAATTCCCACTTGTTTTTTTTAAAGTAAGAATCACACCATGTAAAGACTTATTTGATTCATTCAACTTCCTTATATTTGGTCAATAGCGGAATGGCAAAAGACTTTATGAAAAACATCCAAATACCCAAGGGAATAGCCAACACAAATGTGTCGAATCCCCTTGAAGTCACACCCTTTTCAATCCATTTGAATCTATCCTTAGTTGGAAAAATATCAAGCCACTAATTCATTAACAGTTTTTCTTAGAAAAAGGAACATTACATTTCCAAAACACGGGAGACCATAGAGTTGAATGGATGAATGGATGACGTGGACTCATTGCTTGTTTTATCAAAAGAAACCATATTTTAGCATCACATTGAAACTCAAAGCTAAAAACCAAACATTAACAATCAACACCATTATAGTACCAATCCACCATCATGAGCACTTATTGTGTGACAAGTAAAAATAATCAAACAAAGAAATAGTAAAAATGTTAACGATGGTGTAAAAAAAAATAAGTAAAGATGAAAAATGTGTAAACCAAAAATACAAAAGGAACTAAGGGTTGATAATAGTTAGCATTGGTGGCCATCTCCTCCATGACTGAGTTGGAAGGAGGAGATCCAAAATAATGAACAGGGTTGTCCACCAATAGAGGTAGTATTGGTACTGGCTATTTTAGGCTCATGGAAAGGTTTGTTTTGTTGGATGTTGACCAATAATTTCTTGTTTGGGCTTTCAGGTTTATAGATCATCATGGCCCTTGAGGGAAATGTTTCATCAATGATATAAGGTCCTTCCCACAATGTTTGAAATTTAGTACATTGTGGCACATGTGTGGGATTTCAATAGAGAACCTTATCTCCTAGTTGGTATTTAACGTTTCTAATTTTTAGTTCATGACATTGTTTATTAAAGGCCTTGTGCAATTTGTTAGATGATAGGGTGACTAATCAATTCTCATCTAGTAAGTTAAGGTTCATTAACTATTCTTTTTATGCTAGATTGAGGTCAAGGTTGAGGTCACATGTTGTGGCTAGTGTACAAAGCTTAGCTTGAATAGGAAGCATTGGAAGTTTACTGTACACCAATTCATAGGGAGAGTAGCCTATAAGGAGTTTCCATGTGGAGTGGTATGCCCAAAGAGCATCGTTTAGTTTGGTGCTCTAGTCTCACTTATATTTCCTAATGGTTCATGTCAATATTTTTGTAATCTTCCTATTCGTGACTTCAGCTTGACCATTCACTTGAGGATGATATGGTGTAGTTAGCTTGTGCTCAACTCCTAAGCATTGCATCAACTTTTAAAAATTCACCCCTGTAAAATATGTACCATTGCTAGAAATAAGTGCATGAGGCATGCCAAACTTGTTTATGATTTGTTGTTGAACAAATCATGCAGCAGTAGATGACATACAGTCTGTAACAGTGACTGCTTCTGCCCATTTTCTGAAATAGTCAACAGCAACAACAATGTAGGATTTTCCATTGGACATTGGTGTATAGGCCCCATAAAATTAATTCCCCATATGTCAAAGGGTTCTAAGGGTTGAATCCATTGTTGCAGACCCTCCATTCTAGTAGTCATTCCCCCATCACGTTGGTAGTGCTCACAAGATTGAATGAAATGATGAGCGTCCTGGAACAATGTAGGCCAATAATATCTTACAAGCAAGATTTTAATGGTGATTCATCTTCCAGTGTAAAGACCCCAACAAGGCCCCTCATGAGCATCTTGGAGAACTCGTAATTGATCTACATCGGGAACACACCATTGGAACATACCTTATAAAGGTGTTCATTGATTTCCATGAAATATTTGGCTCGGTGAAGAAACTATTATTTATTTTTAACATCTAACCTTTGTGGTGTTTCTTGTGTAAGGAAATAGGTAAGAATGCTACTATATCAATTTGTCTTTGTGGTTAATTGATTATTTACTACACCTACAAAGAGGATTTCATCAAGGAAGCGATCAAAAATTGGATATTCATCCTCTTTTTTATCCCATCGCAATCAAGATAAATGATCAACAACAACATTCTCAATGCCTTTACGATTGATCATTGTAAGATCAAACTCTTGTAAGATCAAGAGCCATCATATGATGTGAGGGCTCACCATTAGTTTATTCATTAGGAATCGTATTGCACTATGATCTGTATGTATGAATATCTTATAGCCCAATACATAGTGCCTAAATTTTTCTAGTGCAAACACCATAGCCATCAACTCTTTTCCTGCTTTGGTGTAGTTGAGTTGTGCACCAACAATACTTTGGCTTGTAGAGTGGATGTAATAGGAATTTTTTTGGTCATCTAACTATGTAAGTATAGCTCCTAAAGCAAAGTTGGATGCGTCAGTCATTATATGGAATGGTTTGGACTAGTTAGGAGCTTGTAGAATCAGTGTTTCTATGAGCTTCTGCTTTAAGGTTTGAAAGGATATCTCACATTCTATGGTCCATTTAAAGGGTATGTCATTTTTCATTAATTCAACCAATGGTTTTTCAACCTTCAAAAAGTTCTCAATAAAGCATCTATAATAGCTCGTATGTCCAAGGAATGATCGGATATCTTTTATAGTTTCAGGTTGATGCATGATTCCTTGGATGATTTTAACCTTTTCAAGATCTACCTCTATCCCTGTTTATGAAATCTTATGCCCTAATACAATGCCTTGTTGGACCATTAAATGGCTTTTTTGCCAATTGAGTCCTAATTTGGTTTCAACACATCGTTTTAGTACTTTCTCTAATTGATCCAATGCTTATTCAAAGTCCACTCTATAGGAGGAGAAATCATCCATGAAGACCTCCACACCATTTCCTATTTACTGCTGAAATATTCTTAAAACCAAATGTTCAAATGTTACAGGGTCATTGCATAGGCCAAATGACATTTGTCTATATGCAAATGTCCCCCAAGGACTTGTGAACGTAGGCTTGGCTTAGTCTTCTGGTGCTATCTGGATTTGGTTGTATCCACTGTACCCATCTAGGAAACTATAGTAGCGATGCCCTGCAATGGTATCTAAGACTTGCTCGACAAATGGAAATGAGAAGTGGTCTTTGAATGTGCTATGTCTAGTAGCCTAAAGTCTATACACATCCTCCATTTACCTCCCTTTTGGGCACAATGACTAAGGGATTAACCCATTCACTATCAACAATGGGATAGATGAACCCAACTTTTAGAAGTTGTTTAATTTCTTCTTTAACCACTTGCTTAATTTTTGGGTTTAGTTGCCTTTGCAGTTGTCGTTGAGGCTTCATCAATGTAAATTCTGTGTTGGCATATCCTAGGATCTATTCTAGTTAATTTTGGATATGACCAAGTGAAGGCTTTCAACCATTTGTTTACCATTTTTAGCAATCTTTTCTTTTGTTGAGGAGAGAGCTTTGCATTAATGATTACCAATTTTCCATTCTTAAGAAATGTGTATTCCATACTAGTGGGTAATGGTTTTAACTCAAGGGGCTCTTGCTTAAAGTTTTCAAGGATTTCCAACTTCCCCTAGTTGATATTTTTGATGTCCAGACTTGGAAGTTGCTGACGGACTTGCTCTAATGTACCTATGCTATCGATGTAAGCGCAAGTCAAACGCTCAGTTGGTTTTATGCATATAGTTGAATTTCTCTCTTGATCAACTATTAGCCACTGGGTGCCTTCATATCTTGTGGCTACTACATACAGGCATCTTTGTGTGTTAGTTATTTGTGCACACTATTTGCATGTAGGAAATGTTAAATGTTGTACAAACCAGGACTTCTGCACATAATTACACTCTATGTCACTGTATGCGATGCATGGAACTTTCTTCTTCTCATCTTTCCAAATGTATTTTCCTTCGATATTTCTAAGGAAAGATCACATATTCCTAGGCGTGCATCAATTGTGCTTAGCCATGCTCTTTCCATAATGATTGGGAAGTCTCCCTTACAATTGTTGACTTAAAGCACTAGGAAATTAGATGGATATGACCACCCACAAATAATGGTGACAATGTCCTTCACTAGTCCTAATGGAACAGTAATGGACTGGTCGGCCAACTCCAAATGAATATTACTCTTTTTTAGTGGAGGCAGGTTCTAGGCTTTGTACATTTCTTGAGAGATTAAGTTTACACCATAACCTGAATTCAAAAGAGCTTTGCAAGGTTCATTCCCAACGATTTGTAAATATATAAGAGGACTTCTAGGATCAAATAATTTTCTAAGAAGATGGCCAAGTTTAATCCAATCGATGACAACATGAGTCAACAAGATTGTATGCATTAGATGAGATTTTTGGTTCAAAGAAGGTTCGAAGATTCAAATGGTGGTGAGGCATTTGGAGGATTAGTTGCTTGTGGTTGTAAGGATTTAGTTGAACTATTGGTTGTAAATAAAGGTCTCTTATTTATGTGGTTGTCTGAACCAATAGTAGGCTGAGGATTAATAGCCCTTGTAGCATTACATTGTTGTGGTTGGGTAGGGAGCTCACACTGCATAGTTGGAGTAGCTAGTAATGGAGCTAAGGGTGGAAGAGGTGTAGTGGGATGAGAAGGATATTATGTTTGTGGAACATCATCCCTAGGAGAAGGAGTTCTATAGTATTCAAGGGTTTGGTAGTGAGACAAGGAGCAACGTGACTCGTAGAGTCATGTGGAGAGATCAGCTGCTACACGTAGTATCTGTATGGGTCAGGTTGACGGTAACAGTATTGTTGTCGTGGTGGTGGCATTTCCCATGATTGTGGGTGTTGCCACTATTGATACTGTTCATTTGGTTGTGGTGGAGTTCCACTTGGATAATATGTCAAGGGTTGACAGAACTACCTTAGGTTACCCTGAGGATAAGGTAACCTTCAAGGTGTTTGTTGTCTGTTTAATCGTGGGTTTAGTGCATACACCCCAGACTCTTGCAGATGTGACACTACTAGGCAACATCCTTTAGGATGGTCATATTGGCATATCTCACATCTACCATCATTTTCTGTGTTTGAATCCATAACCTCTTCAATCACAACAACTTTGCCCTTACTCTTGTTATGTGTGTATTCAACTTCTCTCTCGGTCACTACCCTGCTCTCTAGACTCCTCTACTATTTTTAAAACAATTTGAAATTTATCATCTAGGGAGTTTCACATTTGATCTACCTTTGCTAATACTTATAATGCAAACTTTTAAATGAGAAAAGTTTTCCTATTCACCATCTCTTTAAGTGGTGACTCTTCTTCATCCTCATAGAATCTCACTTCCTTCTTTCGGAGGGAAGTATCTCTATTGTATTCCTCTGCACTCTCTCTTTTCCTTAACACATCTTCCTCTTTAGTGACCTGCTCCAACAATCTTTGTACTTGATGGGATCTAAGCTTAGATAGTCTTCCTTGGGCATAGGTCCCAAGGGTTTTTCACATTTCATACCTAAGCCCATAGATGAGATTGCATAGTTATTCCCTCTATGAGTAACCATGGCTAGGGCAACGATGTAATAGTGCATAATATTGGCCCATGGCAGCATCGAAGGTTTCATGTCCTTCTTGTTTCCATCCTTGGATTTGTGTACATAGGTTGGACATGAGAGTACGTTTGATACATATGGTTGAACATTTCTAACATGGTACTTGACTTGCGAATCAATTCCAGTCCTAAGAACTGATATAAACCTTCCACTTCCTTAATCAATGTCCATGAAAACAACTTTAGTTTTTGCCACTTGTTTTTGATATTTTGCAAAGCACATGCATCATAGAACACTTGTAGATGATTTTGAGGATCAACGTTGTATCCCCCTTCAAATCGTGGGATATTGTTCATATCTAATCTTTTGATCCTACTATTCTTCGGGTGTCTTATTGGAATCCTAATGGCCTTAGTTCTATCTAGCATACTTTGGGTGGCAAGTAGGGGTTCATCATGATCATCCTGTCTATGGCGTCTATGATGCCTATGTTGTTCCCTACTCTCCCTTCTTTCATGATGTGATTCTCTAGAATTCCCGCATTCCCTTCCTTGACTATTTTGTCTATTTCCTCTATTTCGCCTACCATTATCCTCATGGTCTTTCCCTTTACGACTATGTTATGATCTAGAAGGAGAGGGTGAAGAAGATGATGAAGGTGAAGAAGGAGGACTAGTACCATGATGGTGCCTGCTACCTTCTCTTCAGTGGTCATGGCCTTGGTTGCAGTTACAATCAAAATGTCCATCTTTGTCATGCATTCATGTTCCTTTCTTAGATCCTTTGTGTTTGTTGATACCAAAATCTATGTTATGCATAGTTAAATAAAGATTCTGATACACAACCCCTTGATCGAAGTCAATGGAAGGAACATCGTTTTGTGGAAAACCTCCTAAGGTAGGTTCTCCACTATTATTTTCACTTAGGACATACGAGACATCCTGAGACCACTTTCCCTTCATAGATTTATAATGTCTCTCCTCTTGTAAGTCCCTTTGATGTTGTGCCTCTGTGGGTTGATAATCTCTTGAATCTTGTTCATGTAAAACGTACTCCGTCTATAACTGCTACATACCAATTTGTGTGAGAGCACAAAGAAGCATGCTTGGGATTGAGCAATTAGGAGGTAACACTATGTTACCCTCTAAATCATGCCAATGCAATTGTTCATCCTGGTGGAGGATAAAGGTAAAGTCTGGTACATACTCATTGGGATGAGTGTATACCAATAAAAACTATTAGGGTATTGGCAGATCAACATCATTTTTACTACGCCTCCAATTGTTCATGGTGTTAGACCTAGGTGGTGAAGCACTCTCGTAAGAAGAAGGAGACATGTTTGTTTAGTTAGTGTGCAATACTCTTTTTTTTTCTAATGATTTTAAAATAACCACCCATAAGGATTCATTCCAATGATGGGAAGATTCCTAAGTTCGAATTAGTGCACAAAAAACAAAGTCCTTGGCAATGGCGCCAATGGTGAGCAGTGAGGTATCCCTACACTCAACCATACGAATATGAGCATTCACGCACAATCTGGTTGAATTCCAAAGACTAAATGCTTATGTGCCTTCACAAAACAAGGATGGGTTAGTCAATCGTTGTCTTCCCAAGCTTACTTGTATGCCATGATTGTATGGTTAAGTAAACTTGAGGTATGTGATTTTTTATGGTTTTTTATGTTTTATGTCTTGGTGTTAGAAAAGGAGAAGTGAAATAATTGAGCAACTAATTTAAATGAACTAATCAACTATGCTTTAACTAGTCCTAACACCAGCATCTATTCTCACTTTCTATACACAACTAAGATTACCAAACGCTAATCATTACTGGGTTACCAAGTGTTCCACATATGCTCGAATTGGTCATACTGAGTGTGCTTACTTGGGAAAATTAACAGTGCAAGAGAGAGATAACACTAATTAACTAATGAAGGCATTAAATAACTGTAAATAACATTAAATGCAATAAATAAGCTATTCTAAATGATGCAAGGTTTATCACAAAGTTTGTCTTTATTTTTAGACACAAGGTATGCTCAGGTACACAATGCTCAAATAAAGATCTATTCACTTTATAACTGCTACTACAGGCACTCAGAAATAATTCTAGCTCTAAAAAGGAAAAAATGGAAGAGTTCAGGTAAGGGACTAAGAACTAATGCCAAAACCAGGTGCGGCTACCTCTTATTTATAGGCAATGAGATAGGTTCTGACATCAGATGTCCAATATAGCTTGGTAGGCTCCGATATCGTAGACGTCATATCGTGACCCCAATATCATGACTCATCATCAATGAAGGAGAAGCATAATAGATAAATAAGGAAGTGGTAAGCTACAAATTTTGGTAGCTACCAAACATAGGGAAGATTGTAATACTACCACCAGCACAACTTGCAAAAGCTTGGGGCTACCGAACAACCATTCCAAAGGAAATTGTGCTCATGTTTCCTTGTAGAATCTTCATTTTAGTTTTTAATTTCCATATAGGTCATGAAACCAATTTCATTGGGGATTATCATGTTTAGATCTAGGTAGCTATAAAAAATGAAAGAAATTTCTTCCCCATTTAATATATGAATGATGTGATATAGCATAGCCTAACAACAATTCATGAGCAAGGAACACAATTGAATTTAAGCTCATTTTTAATGCATTACTTGTTGAGTGAAATTTTAGAACTAGAATAAACAACCTAACCAAATTTTGATCCAATATAACTTACAACACATAGCTTAGCTAGATTATCCCTATTACGACTTTTTACTAGTCATTTACCAAAAGGGCTATTTTGATGCCCAAGGATTGAAATTTTTTATGAATTAAGGATATTTTCATTTATTTAATTCATCTTAGAAGCTCTCCCACTTTGAGTACACTAGAAAATTATTGGTGAAATTAGGAATAATTGCCATGGAACTATTTTCTTTATACTCATTGTACTCAAGTTCTAATAGCGGGTTTTGAAGGCTAGGCCCAAAAACCACCAAGGTTCATGGCTCCATATTTGGCAACATTAGAATGTGGGAGAGCCCACTTAGATATGACTATAAGCATAAGGAAGTATTTTCTTTGAAATTTTGCTTTTGGGAATTCAACAACATAGGGCATGTTAAGGGAATGGCCAAGAGATATAAAGAACAATGTGATCATCCATTAGCTCCAAAAAGAATCTACTTAGCTACAAAGACTAGGAAAGTGCATCAATCTAATGAGATAGATGCTGTATATCAAAGAGCTTTAGACAAAGAAGTAAGTAGTAAACTTTTTTTTTAGGTTTAGTAGTAACATATATAATAAATAATATATGGCCATAACATATATCTTATATGTATGCCTAGATAAATCTATATAATATTATTACAACATGTCTACATTAGAGCATTAGTTTTAAAAAATATTTAATTTAAAGTTTTAGTTTAAAAATTAAATTTAGATTATTTCACGGGATCACTACTTGTAAGTGGGAGTGATGGTTAGATAACTACATAGTGGTGAATTAATTTCAACAACCAAATAGTGGAATTTAAATTAGTCAATAGTATGATGATGGAAATATCATAAATTTTGGCTAAGTGGCAAAGTTAGTTAGTGAAATTGGTGGGAATTTCGAACTCACCTTGCACTATATAAGGAGATGTAAATTCAAGACTTAAATGGAAAAGAAAGAAAAGTGTTTAAGTGTAAGGTAGAAAATGGTTCTTGGAGAGAAGAAAATAAGAAGGCCTTTTATTCCATATGTTACAAGATGTTACTTACAGCACGTATTGAGAGCTTATTATAAAGCAACCACTCATGGAGGATCAACTGAAAGCCCTTCCTTACTTTGGCTTTCAGATGAGTTCTCACTGGTGGACTATATATACATTCCAATGTTTGGGGTAGCTTCCATGAATGCAACACCCAAGTTGAATATTAAGGAGAGTCTAGTAAAGATGATTCTTGGGGAGAGGCTTTTATGTCTCAAGAAACTAAAGCAACTAGTTGGGAAGAACCTCAAAAATTAGTAGTGAAGGAGTTAGATGCTAAGGAAACCGATGAGTGGTTAGGTACCCCTATGCCAAATCATACAAATCACAAGTGTTCATGTACAATTTGGTCAAACTTCGTGGATGGGACTAGTTGTGTATCTAGATCATTATGCCTTGATCGTAGTTCACCATCTTTCCACTTGGACTAGTGGTAGTTTTATCACATATGGTTTAGTCCAAAGTGAGGTATATGATGCTATCTAATCCTATGTTTCTCCTAATGAAAATAAACAGATAATTAATTAAGCTAATGAACAATGGAAGGTAAAATCTAAACTAGCCTACATGCGATGAATATCCATTTCTAATTTTTTGTACATGCCTTGGACTTCATATAATCACTGTTGAAATTGCCAAGCATACATCATTGGGTTTGCCAACCAATACATTGTTGGGTTACTAGGTAATTACACTTAAGTGCTCATGATTAGGCATAATCATTCTACTTAACGATAGGAATTATAAAGAGCAATAAATGAAAATATTAACTAAGGAAAATAGTAAAGAATTAAATAATTAAAAATTGAAAGAAATAATAATCTAAGTGCATGTTGCAATGATGGAAATAATCATGATCTTTATTTTCAATCATGTAACGTGTCCAAGTATGTCCCAGTTGAATAAGAATGTCATACAATCACAAAAATCAAACTGTGGGCATGCACTGAGAATAACAGAACTTGAATTTAGAAATCTAAGAAAGACTATAAAAAATTGATAGCTAAAACTATGTCCCAATCGTGCATCCAAGTGTTGTATTTATACACTAGCATAGAAGAGATGATATCAGATATCCAACATCGTTTCTTGGGACCTGATATCATGTATCTGATATTGGAGCCTTAACATCGGGTATCTTATATTAGGACTAATACAATGATGACTCATCATACCCCCATGACTAAATAAAAACTTGTCATTGAGTTAAAAAAAATGAGGAATAAGTTCTTTACAAACAATGTTGGAAAGGTGTGAAATTATTGATTGACTCAAAAAAAATGGACTTATACATGCCATAGTGGTGTTTTTACAAAATCAGGACATAAAATTACAAGACACAAAACTAGGAAGCTCATGTAGTTCTTGGAGGTGGTGGTTCCTTCATCAATCACTTCCCTTTATCACCAAGCTTCTAAAATTTATAGCAGTTTAGGAGTACCTAAAGCTTCTCTTCCTCCATTCATGGATCCTGTACTATCCAAGCTACTGAATTAATGTGTACCAATGCTGATACATCCTAAGGACATGCCAGCTATGGAAACATTTTGTTGGCATTCACATACCAAGCTACAAACTACCGTCACTCTTCTTTGAATGCCCTAGCCCTTTTTTTTAATTCATGATAATTTGTGAGTCTCTTGGCCAGGTTTGAAGTGACATCCTTTTGTCCATGGTAGCAAGCTTTAATCATCTCAAGTTTTGAATTTTCCACATGGAGTTTTTGCAAAGCAACTTTTCTGTCCACAAAATCTTTCTTGTATAGTGCTTAGGTGGTCACTACCTGTTTCTCCAACTCATTTCTTAACCAACCTGCTATTAACATGGCAAGGTTAGCATATTTGAGATTAGCCAATGCCATGTATTCTTTCAAGTCTTTGATCTATAGGTCTTTATGTTTCACCTCCACTTGATGGACTAGTGCATAGCTATTTAGAATTGGTTGCAACTTGAGATTTTGTGCTATCATGGAGCCAATGTGGACTTTAGCCATTTGGATTTCCTTTTCATTTATTTATTTGTACATGCCTACCTAGTCACGAGAGTGTTCTTTTAGCTTTTCTTGCTTCTTGGCCTCATCCTGCCATGTAATTATTTCAATTGCTGACTTTTGTCCAATGACATAGACCTTCTCCATTGAGAGGGTTCTATTTTCCTTGGCCAATTTGCTGATATCTTGGTTGATCCTCATCAATTGTTCTCTTAACTAATCGACACTTCCTTCTAGAACATTATTTTCTTGTTTAATGGTGGTCAACCTGGAGTTCTCTACAACAAGCTATTTATTCTCCTCCTAAGCGGCAGTTATTGCCTTTTGATGGGCATAAATTTGTACTTTGACAAAAGAGGAATTCCAAACCACCTTTTCCTTTTCTTGCTCTATTACTTTATTTTCTTCAATTAGCTTGAGCAGCTACTCCATTTGGAATTACTCCAGCTAGTCAGGCGCAACAAATTGGATAGGTTCCCATCATTCAACTCTTAGGGTAGCCAACGCTTGTTAAAATTTTTTCACTTTTACTTTTGCATGCTCCGCCCTAGTCTCAATCATGAACAACTTTCCTTTGGTGGCTATGAGGTCTGATTGTGTTGCAGTGACATCACTAGGGATGTCAAGCAATGTGGTCATGACTTGCCCTATCTCCAGTAGTTAATCTAACACATTATCATGTGCCATAGAAGTTATTGAAGTCCCAACAAGCATTTGTGTATCTCTGGTCCCAGTCAGATCTACTAAGGGCACAACAGTCACATTGGATGATTCTTTGATGTGATTTGTAATCACTTCGACTACACCCACTGTGGCACCTTCTCTAATTTTGAGCATTACTTGAAGGGATGCAACATTACCAGAGATTTGTCTGGACCACTAGGATTCTCCTCCTGATTGCAGTGAGATTTTTTCTCTTGTTATATTGGCTAAGACGATGGGTTGCACCTCATCTAGAACTCTAAAGAGGCTCGATTCCTCTTTGCTTTTCCAACTCAGTGTTTCAGTAATTTTCTAGCAAATGGCTTATTGTTGGCTTGTAGTCTTGTGGTGGTGGTGGTGGTGGAGCTTATGTTTCATGGTGCTATTTAGGCTCATGTGTAGCTTCTTTCTCAAGTTTTGCTTCCTTTTTCGATTCTTTTTCCTCACCAAGGTCTTTCCTTGGTGTTGCCAGTTTAAGGAGTTTAGCAAAGGAAGCATTCTAAGTATTCCTAGGAATATCATTTGTGTATCCTAGGATTCTAGCTTGTTTGCATAGCTTTCTGATGAGGCAAGGGAATGGAAGTGTTGGCTTCCCCACCTTTTTCTCCTCAAACCAGCTTTGAATCTCCATTCAATATAATTGGGAAAGGTTGGTTGCATATTTATCCATTAATATGGTACTTCCCTTGGCTACATAGGTTAAAATTCTATTAAGCGATTTGGTTGGCAAGAGACGATATGTGCCTATATTGAAGTATGTCTTTTCCCCTAGAGTCAATTCATTGTGTGTTTTATCCTCCTTGCCGTATGCTTATCTCAACCATATCTTTCTCATGTTAGGGTCATATCTTGTAGACAAATAGGCTAACTTAGCTAGCTGTTGTGATCACTTTAATAAAAAATAAGACATTCATGCCATCAATGTTGATAGTGGTGCCTTTGTATTTGTTGTGCGAAAATAGGTATGTGTTACCAAGATACCACTCGCCATTGTTTCAAAGAATAGGCCATAAAGGTGATGCTCAAAGTTGCATCTGAACTACTTCTAAAGCAAACTCCATAAATGGGCTGAAGTTCATCTCCACGATGACCATGGTCAACATGGATTTTTCTTGGATTTCTTCAAGGCATTTCATGGACAATGTGAGATGTTGTCCCTATGGAGGAGCTTGGGGTTCTATAGTCTCTCCTTAGACTGACTACCCAGTAACATGAGCCTCTTGATGAATGCTAAAATATTGGGCCTCCTACTCCTTGTGCTCTACCTACTTACCTTATTAGCCTTGACCACCTTGTGGGCACTTAGCTACTTGCTGTGAAGGTTCTTCTTATGATCCTCTTTTTGGGGCAATCTATAATTAAACAAAGACTAGGTGTTACCAAGGTTGTGTCCTTTATCATCAATAAGTTTATACCTTGTTACCTTAGTTTCATTAAGTTCTTATTTCATATGATTGTAGAGTTAGAAAAATTTTTAGAAAAAATGCCCATAAAGTGTCTATCTTCTTATATGACCTTACAAAGTTGGTTCATTTTTCCTTATGTGTGGCATGTTATGATGGTTATGGTTCCTTGGGTGGAAAAGTTAAGGTTTTTGACATTAATGCAATTGATTTTTCATTTTAACACTTTAGATTTTTAACACTTGTACCCTTATAATATCCTTCGGGTGATAGCAAATTGTCAAAAATTGGAACAAGTTTCCCATGCAAGCATCCCCCCATGACTAACTTGAATGCTTTGGGTTTAGATAGGTTCAGATGGCATGGAAATTGGAGCAATAGAGAGCCAAATATGGGAAGTAGAAGTTGATTGTGCAGAGCCCTAAGTCACGAAAGAAAATTTGAAAAAATCCCCTAGCTACAAATGATGAGAATGAAGTCTGGGCACCATGGGGATCATATGTATAGGTTTTCTAGGACCCGATATCATGTATTTGACGTCAAAGCCAACCCAACATTAGGTAGTTGATATTAGGATCCAAGAATATGCATTAAATGGGGCAATTGAGCATGGGAAGTGAAGCCCTAGGATTGGTTGGAAGGTTGGAGGTTAGGTCCATAGCTCTTGGCTAAGTGAAAAATTAGTTTTAGGCACTAGAAGTGTCAAAGGTGGAGTTGTCAATGTTAAAAAATTTGGAAGATGCAAGAAAAAGTGTGGTAAATTGAGGTTGTCAAATGGATCAATTGCATGAGAAGGGAAACTATGAAATTTAACAATTATGCACTTGGAAGGTTAAGAATTATGTAGTTGTGTCAAAAAAGTACAAGTCACAAAAGTTACATAAGTGGGTCCTCCCCAAAGCAGGCTCTAGCCTATGATGCCCTTGTGTAACCACACCTAGAAATGTTCGGAGGCACTAAAGAGGTTAAATTTAATGCATACTTGTGCAACAAAACACACAAGTAAAAACCTCCAATTTGAGATAATAACTCTATGTTACATAAAACCACAAGTTAGGATCAAGCAAACAACAAGATGAGATGGACTATAGAAAGGATTGCAAAAATTAGGATGTAAGGTGTCCTACGAGAGACATAATGAACCCTTGTGTGTTATTAATGGGTATGTAATCATTAGCCCTTCTTTCCAAGATTCAAACCAAGTCCAAACCACATTTTAATGACATCACATCATGTCATCCTTATAGCTAACAACCATAAGACTATCATAGTTGTAAGGAGTAACATCACTTGGTGTTTTGTCTAAGGGAGGAGCTTATTTATGGCACGCATGTTTTTTTTATGGAGTTTGGAGAAGCCACCAACCTTCAGCCATTGGTACATGTCTTTCCAGTGGGACCCTAAAAAATTTATTCAATGCCTTTTTATGTGACTCTTACTCCCATTTTTCTTAGATCTACAAGGATGTAATTACAACCAAAGCAACATGATAGAACATACAGAAATGACTAGAGAGAATCCACAAATCCTCTTGATGTCACACCCTTTACATTCCCCCTTGGTTCTGCATTCTTCTACCTGGGCATAATGATTATGAATTTATTATTCGATTGGATGATGAAAAGGAATATAATTACACCAAGGTAATAACCTCTTATTAATTAAATGAATGGATGGATGACATGGTCTCACTATCCAAATAATTAGTCCCTTATGACTCAACAACATAGAGAAAACCTCACCTCAATGGGCAACATGATCATTTTATTCATAAGTGAGTTTAGATAACAAAGAAAATGAAAATAACAAATAGAAAAAGTTGGAAGAAATAGAAAAAATTGTATCAAGAAATAATAAAATGACAAAAAATTATAAAAAAAAAAGATAAAAAATACTTATTAATCCTAAAGATTAGAATGGAAGGTGTCCCCCATGACTAAACACTTGGTCATGCCAAGGATTAATAAGTGCATGGATAGGGTCCATGCATTTATAAAACACTAGTAACCAGTCATTCCCAAGCCCTTCGGTGCCTTTTGGTGTTGCAAAAATTAGGTAGCAAATTTTTGGTCACACACTTGATTAGTAAATGTATGGTGGATCAAGGAATGAGATGTGTTAATGTTACAGATGTCTAGCCCACAAGTGCATCCTTGATCATGATATGGTATGCATGGATTGGTTGGTCACCCCACATGATTAGATTCATTGATTAGGTTTGAAATTGGAGTAATGATGGATGGTGGCCCTTGTGTAAGATCAAAGGATGGTGATTGTGAAAAGGAAGGCATTGCACTAGATTAGCATTGTACTAGTTTTGATGATGTGGTAGGTCCATGGGTGGTTTGCTTTGGCTTACGACCTTTCCTAAAGAAGGGATGTTTCCAATGTTGCAGTTGAGACTTATCATTGTTAGCATGTCTATGCACATTTGCAGCATAAGTGGCATTCATTTTTTGATATTATGGTGATGAACCTTCCTATATCATTGGTGTGGACATGTAATAAGATGGAGTATAAGAATGTCAAGGGTAGGATGGATGGTTAGAGGTGTGAGGTGGTTATCCCTTAGGAGATGTCATGGATTGATGGTACTTAGGAGAGTGATAGTGGTAATTTGAAGTAGAGGATGTAGAACTAGTTGGAGAAATAGGGTGTTGAACATAATATCCATGCAATTTCAGTTGATAGTAAGGATAGGGCTGATTTGATGGTGGCCTCCTCCACGACTATGGTTGTTGCCACTGTGGGGCTGTCTATAATGCAAACTTTAGATTTAATGCATCTAGCCAATGCTCATGTAGACGCAACAAGACTAGGAAATGTCAATGCATATAATTATATATTTAGATGTTACATCCATTATCTTTGTTTGTGGTTGAGTCTATAGCCTCACTTTCTTTAGCCATTTTTCCTATTTGCAAAAAAGTGTTCCTAGTTGTTTCTTGGTTCTGTATCCTTTGTTGATTGTGATTGACTAGTTTTTTTTACATGATCTTCTCCTTGACTATCTCAATGAGAGTTATAACATTTTCATATATCCATTCTGACATTCTCTTAAACTTTACTTCAAGTTCATAGATAGACTTTTGTATCAACAAGGTTCATTGTAGGATCACCTTATCGAGGGCAATTTCTTTCTCTTTATCATAGATATGAACCTCCTTCTTTTGAAGAGTTAAGTCCCAATGATATTTCTTGACATTCATCCATTTACATATCTTTCCTTCTTCTTTTTCCACATGCTCGATTAGTTCTTAGATCTGATGGGTTCGTAGCTTGTATAATTGATCTAGGGTATACATCCTAAGGGTCTCTCTTGTTCTATTACAAAGCCCATATATGATGTGGAAAAGTTGCCTTTCCTCAAAGAAACCATGGCCTGGGCATTTATTCAATAGGAAATAATATCTATCTAAGGTCATGTCCAATGGTTCATGTTGTTCTTGCTTCCATCATTGGATCTATCTCCGCAGGTTGGACACCCTCACATAGGTTTGGTATTTCTCATTGAAGAGCTCTAGCATTGTGGACCATCTTCAGGTTGAATTTGGTTTCAATGATCTATACCACACTTCGACTCTATCAATTAATGTCCTAGTAAAAATCTTGATCTTTTTCCATCCACTTTCAATCTTGTATGAGATATAAGCATCATGGAAGGCTTGTAAATGATGTTGTGGATCTAAATCATAGCCTCCTACAAATTTAGGAATATTATTCACATTAAGCCTAGGTATGTGACTCTTTTTATGATTCCTGTGAGATATCTTAACTACCTCTAGAATTTTCATTAGGCTCTTAGTGGCCAACATGGGTTCATCGTCATCAAGTAGGTTGTGAGGAAAATTTCTATTTGATTGATGGTAATGATTTTGCCCATGTTCATGTTGATAACCTTCAGTGTTCTTGTAGGTTCAATTTTTATTTCTATTCCAACACTTTAGTGGAGTTTTATCTCCATACCTACATTCATCTTTGTCAAAAATAGACATTGAAGGGGAAGAGGAAGATGAGGAACTAGAGGCCATGGTGTTCCCCAGGTCCCTTGATTTATCCTTTCTAAATTTATCCTCTTCTTTAGGGTTATTTTCCTTAAGTGAATGCAGTCTTTAAGTGTCATTAGGATGATCATGAACATAAGAAATCCATGCATAAGGTTGGTCACTTCAATTTTCCTCACAATATATTTCACTAGTTCTCTAATTAATGTTCTTGTTATATGGTGCATTATCATTTTCTTGTAAAGGAGACATTGTTGATTTATGATGTGTGTGATTTAGTATCTCCTGAAAGATATATCGTTAATGTGCTTATAGTGATTGTGTATAATATAACTAATCTAGATAATTAGCACCATCCTTGGCAATGACACCAATGATGAGCAGTGAGGTACCCCTATGTCCAACCATATGAATTACAAGCATTCACTCATGATCTGGTTGAACTTTGTGGATGGGACTAGTTGTGTATCTAGATCATTATGCCTTGATTGTAGTTCACTGTATTCCTACTTGGACTAGTGGTAGCTTTGTCATGTATGATTTAGTCTAAAGTGAGGTATATGATGTTATCTAATCCTATGCAGATCCTAATGACAATAAATAGATAATTAATTAAGCTAATAAAGAATGGAAGGTAAAATCTAAACTAGCCTACATGCAATAAATATCCATTTCTAATCATCTGTACATGCCTTTGACTTGTATAACCATCGTTGGAATTTCCAAGCATATGTCACTGGGTTTGCCAAACAATACACTACTAGGTTACTAGGTAATTACACTTAAGCACTCATGATTAGGCGTACTCATTCCGATTAATGATATGAATTGTAAAGAGTAATAAATGAAAATATTAACTAAGGAAAATAGTAAATAATTAAACAATTAACAATTGAAATAAATAATAATCTAAGTGGATGCTATAATGATGGAAATAATCATGATCTTTATTTCTAGTCATGTAACATGTCCAAGTACGTCACACTTGAATAAGAATGCTATACAATCACAAACATCACACTATGGGCATGCACTGGGAATAACAGAACTTGATTTTAGAAATCTAAGAAATATTATCAAATATTAACTACTAAAACTATGTTCCAACCATGCATCCAAGTGTTGTATTTATAGGCTAGCACGGAAGAGACAATATTGGGTATCCAACATCATTTCTTGGGACCTAATATCGCATACCCAATATCAAAGCCTCGATATCAAGTATCCGATATCAGGGTTGACACAATGATGACTCATCAAAAACAAAAATAGTTGTTGAAAACAAAAGTGAAGATCAAGTTGAGGCTTCAACTAAGCAATAAGAGGAAAGAAGAGCATTCATTAGAACTAAGATTACATATGAAAGGGTTCATGATATGAGAATTCCTAGGAGAGTTACTTTAACTATTCTTTTCCCACCTATAGAATATCTTGTATAGAATTGTACTTGTATAGTTTCCTAAGTTTTATTAGGAATGAGGTTTTTATTTCATCAAACCTCAAGTTTGATGGAAGTTTTTCTCAAAAAAGATTTGTATTTTTATAGAAATGTTCAAAAAAGTCTTATTTTGGTAGACATTTAGTTGGTAGATGATCTTAAATATTAGTTGTCTCAAAAGAATTTAAGGAGGGGGGTTGGGGAAAGAAATCTTGTCACATCTCCACCATTATTAAGAGGTTCAATAATTTCATTTCATATAATATATTTTCTAAAATTTATAAGGAAGAGGTTTAATGGACATTTGGCAAACATATCACAACATTGACACTCTACATGAGAAGTTATAACTTTCTATGGAAGTTACAACTTGTTTTCCTTGATATTTGTGAAATTGTGATCATCAAGATAACACTTGCCAACTATGGCATATATTTTTCAAATTATTGTAACCTTCCATGGTAATCTCCATAATATTTGTTACCAAGAAAATACTTGGCAACTATAGCTTAAAATTCTAATAACTTCCTTTAGACGTTATAACTTCTAAGATGATTATGAATTAATACTGTAGATATGTGTAATACCCTTAGCCTTTCATGATTATTGTAACTACCTTAAGGTTACTCTAAAAGGACCTTCAAAGGTAGAGTTGAAAGAGTGGGATTTTTTTAAAAGGAATTTTCTTAGAATTAACAAGAAGATATTAAAGTTTGTAAATGGCTTGCTAAAGACATCAATTTAGCTACTTTGTTTTAATCTTGTGAGTTCATTCCTTTCCATTTTCTTTTAGTTGCTTAGCTAATGGTTTTGATAATATCATGCTTGACATTTAATTTTGGGATTTTCTCTCTAGGTTGCTTTTATAGCTTTGTTTTTATGCAATATTACACTTCTATTATGATTTGCTCTAGAAGAGCTTATGTTGTTGAAGATCCTCAACAGCAATTTAATTGTAATGTCTCTACGAAATTTCCTATTTTGAGCATAGAGAATCCAGGAAAATCTTTGCTATTTTGAGATGATTGAAATAGCTTCATTGTTTTAAAGTGTATTGGCTTGGTATTTCAATCTTGTAATTATCAAATTTTTGAAGGCTCTATTGATTGCAATCTTTTACAATTGATGAATCATGTTTTAACTAGCTTCAACATTGGGTATCTAATTAGATACCCAATGTCGGAGCCCAAGACATGATGTCGAATATCCAATATCATAGGGTATATGTAGGCCTATAAATATAGCACTTAGGCTCACAATTTTCATATAGTTTTTTATTACTTTTTTTCATAGATAGCAAAGCTCTTGTAGCTTGTTTTTTTCTAGATTTAAATATTTTCTGAGTGCCTACAGTAGGAGTTTGAGTGTGTACAGATCTTTGTTCAAACACTAATGTACTTGAGCACAGCAATGCGATGGGAATAAAAATGAGCCCTTTTAATCATCCTTGTAGCACTAAGAATAGATTAATGTTCCCTTGATGCATTTAATATTCATGCACTTCACTTTGATACATTTTAATTAAGTAATTAATTTTCAGTTGTTAACAAACACAAGCATGACTACTTTGAGCATAAATATAGCACTTGGTAACCCAAAAATGCTTAATATTTGGTAACCCAACAATGCTATATGTGTTTAGCATGTGTCCAAAAGCATAGGAACGGGTACTTGTGTTAGGCTAGCTAGGTAGTATATGAGTTAGATCTTAAATTACTCTACCTTTCATTCTTTTTGTAGGGAATTATATTTATAAAACATGAAATAATAAAAATAATGTACCTTAATTACACTTAAACCATATCTTTGAGCTTCACAAGTGTAGTTGAAAAGACAATGAACGTTCTCAATGCCCATTTCACTTCCTAGAGAATTAGTGCATTAACAAACTATAGGTCCATGGAATTTGACCGTATCACATGTGAATGCCTTAGTGATTCATATGATTGGGCGTAGGGATAATGAGACACCACAAAATTTCAACTACAGTTTCTTAACTACAAATTTTCATAAGTGTCAGAAGGATGACACTTTTTGTAAATTTTTTTAAGTGTTGAGACTATGCTCTCCACTACCTTAGAGTGTAGTTAGCTTAGTAGAAAGTGTAGTCAACACAAATGACTAGTTTTTCAAATTTTTCTAAGTGTCAAGACAACAGCTACAAATTTTTCTAAGTACTAGGACTATGGCCTTCATTGCTTGGGATCGTAGTCAGCACGAAGACACTTGTTTTGCAAAAAATTTTCTAATTGTCAAGACTATGCTCTCCACTACCTAGGAGTGTAGTCAAGCATAGATAGTTTGGAAGCCCAGCTTTTGGCAATTTTTTCTAAGTGCTGATACTATGCTCTCCACTACCTAAGAGCGTAGTCAGCATGAAACACCAGTTTTACAAAAATTTTCTAATTGTCAAGACTATGCTCTCCACTACCTAGGAGTGTAGTCAAGCATAGATAGTTTGGAAGTCCAACTTTTTGTGATTTTTTCTAAGTGTTGAGACTATGCTCTCCACTGCTTGAGAGCGTAGTCAGCATGCAACACTAGTTTTTACAAAATTTTTCTAATTGTGAAGACTACACTCTCCACTTCCTAGGAGTGTAGTCAAGTGTAGATGACATCAAGGCCTAGTGTTATTTGCTAATTTTCTCTATCTATTGAGACTACACTCTCCATTACCTGAGAGCATAGTCAAGTGTAGTCAACTGGGAGCTAGATTTTGATATATTTTTCTAATTGTTGGGACTATGCTCACCCCTAGTTGGGAGTGTAGTTAGCCTCCCCTAGAGCATAGTTAGCACTTAGCCACATTTTTCTAGGTTTCTTGCTAAGTCTGGGACTACGCTCTTCACTAATGTAGAGTGTAGTCAAGTGTAGACATACAAAATATCCTCCAAAGGCCTCCACAACGTAGCACCAACATTTATCTTAGCTCCAATGCATCTCCGATAGCAAATGCATCTAATTTGCATTCCCTTTGTCTCCAAATTTTAACTACACTCAACACCATTTCTAATAGTGAATAGCATAGTCCTAGAGCATAGTCTTCAAAAGTTGCATTTTTTGGAAATTTTTAGGTACATTGTGGTCTTCTCAACAGTTGCACATGTCATTGGGCAGCACAATCATACTCTCACAACCTTGTAGAGTTTGTCAGAGCATAACACCACTTGCCTTAGTGAAGAGCATAGTTGGAGTATAGCATAGTCCCAACTATCCCACTACCTCATGGTAGTCTCTCCGCATTTCAAACTAACCCTAGTCTTATAAATACCTATGTGCCTCCAACGTTTTAGGGGTTGATAAGTTTGGCATTTGGCACTTGGAATTTTGGAAGAATGAGGCCTAAAGGCATACTAGCATACTATAGAGAGGCAAAGTTGCATTCCATGGCCCACTACAGCCCCACTGTAGCCTTGTAGGACACCATAGCCCCATGGTACACTATGGCGGCCAACCTAGTAGGTACAGACACCATGGTGAGCATCAAACTTCATGGCCAAACATTGCTAATACTTTGACTATGTTCTCCATTGTGTTTTTTGTACACCATGTACCTTCTAAACCCTCCTTTTGGAGTTAACTATGCTCAACCCCATTTGGGAGGTGTTCTTTTTCTCTCTCCTACATTTTTTCCACTCTCTTTGCATTTTTTACATTTTTAATGCATGGTTCAAACTACACTTGAGCGACAATCTTCGTGTGTTGGCTCCCTTGTAACTACGTTCTACACCACAGCGAACACTGCTTAAAACACTTAACACTATTTGTGTTTGCATCACGACTAACCATGCCATCCTCAGTTGCATCTACCACCCCAGTTGTAATAGGCAAAGTCCCTATTCAATCAATAAGACTCTTTAGGATACCCTATCCCCATTTCCAATAGGACATTGTATGGATTCAGGGTAAGGTTGTGCATTTGTTGATTCCTAAGTGATTCCAACCACCGACATTTTTGGTCACTATAGTTTTTGGTGCTAGAAGGAGGGTCGTGCCATTTCCTTCTTTTGTGGTTGTCTTACATTCTCTCTGCACCCTTGTCAGTGTAGATTGGATCCCATAGTTAGTCCCCTCGGGACTTCGTGTGGCAACCCAAATCATGCTACCCTCTAGTATTTTTTTCTAAGTCTTTTTTCTCTCAACGTAGAAAGCATAGTTGGTGGAGAGTGTAGTTAGTGCGGAGCATAGTTAGCTCTTAATGTAGAGAGCGTAGTCTCTACACTTAGTCATTTTTTTTTTGCAATTTTCAAACTTAGCCATTTTTTTGCTATCGGTAGACTTAGTCATTTTTCTATAATTTTTAGAGTTAGCCATTTTTTGCAACTTGCAACCAGCAACTCTTCTTTTCAAAACCCAATCTGTAACCATGAATCTAGATCAATCTTCCATGTTAGTGTTAGACACACATGATACCTTTATCATGGTAGGGCCAAGGTAATCCCTTAGCCATGAACAATACAACTTCCTATTTACCAAGATCCAAGTAGGGTTCTTCATAGATTGCCTCGACATGGAGGTAAAACAAGACTTCGAACTAATCCACTAGGATGGACAAGAATACATCCCCTCCTTGTTTGACATCATCCCACTCATGAAGTTCCACCATCGATTGTTGTCCCAACTCATCCATGCAAATGAGCATGATGTAGGGACAAGTTATGAGGAAGCCTTATAGGAGGAGGAAGATAAGTTTGAAGCTCACTTTAAATGTGAGAGCCCCTTCCACATCTTCCAACAACCACTCCCTAGTACAGCCCTTCCTCATTTCAGCTCACTTGTCCTCCTTGAGATGGTAATTATGCCTCCTTAGCCATCTTTGCCAAAAGCAACCATGCTCGCTCAGATGTACATTCATGCAAGGGCCACCTCCAGGCTGCAAATGCCCCAAATGAATTAGGCACCCTACTTCTTACCTATTTTGTTAGTACCCTCGGTGTCAATCTAATCCATGTGTATGTGGCTTGATTCGGTCATCATGCCCATAGCACAACCAACACATCAACTGCATCATGTGGCTTTACAATCAGAAATCCAACCCTTGACCATACAACCCACACAACAGATAGCCTAGCCAATGTAACTAGTTAGTGCATCTAAAAACTTGGATCAGGATTCCAACTAATCCAAAGTTTAAAGGAGGAAGTAAAGTAACTCAAAGCCACTTCCTTTGAAACCATCAAGATGGTCAATTTCATCCAGGATGACCCCATAGTCCTACGGTCCCATCCTTAACTTTGTCCACTAGGGTCCCACTTCCTCAACTCACCAAGTACAATAGCAAAGGGGATCCCAATGTGTACTTGGTCACATTTAGGTCAAAGTGCTTGCTCCTACAAGCCTAGCCACATGTAATCATATGTATTTTTTCCATGTCCCTAATTGGTAAAGCCGTAGACTAGTACCAAGTACTACTTAGAACCTCTATCTCCTCTTTGGAGGATCTCCAAAGCCAGTTTGTGACATGCTTCAGGTACAACATGAAGATTGAAGCAATCCTCGAATAGCTCATGCAAATCAGGTAGGACACCCTATCACTCGTGCCCAAATTCATCCAATGTTGGAGCATCGTATTGAATGAAATGCATGAGACCCTACCCGAAATGCACCTCTTGGCCATCTTCAAGGATGCAATTAATGACTTCATCAAGTCAAAATTATAGTACTTGGCCCCACAATCCTTGAGTCAGGCCTTTGCTCAAATGAAGAGCATAGAAGATGCAGTGTAGGCTAGCAACAACTTGGCCTACATGGCCTACAAAAATCACCACATGCAAAATCCAAACACAATAGTGGTAAAAGTAGTCACAAATGCTAAAGTAACCAATCACGAGTTGACAAGTAGGTAGCCTAATGCCCCAACACACAAAGCCATCAACTCTAGTGCCCAGGCAACCAACCCACATACATTAGTAGGGATCACAATGCAAGCTACTCCAAGATCCAACTTTGAGCACAAGGATTGCTCAAAGTATATCCCATTGCCATGTAAACCCTCCAAACTACTGGATGAACTATTGAAATCTAGGCTTATCCAACACAAGTGAGTGTCAAAGAATGCTCGCCAATGGCATGACAGGTACTACGAGCTATTGAGGAATCTACCTCAATAGTACCAGATAAGCCCCTGGTCCCAAAAGACTTTAGACTAGACCAATTTTGTTACTATCATCAAATGTCTAGGCACAAACTTCTATCAGACTTTGCAAGATGATTTGCAAAGAATGATAGATAGGAATGAATTGGTACTTGATGCAGTCAACCAGTCTAATGAAAATGTTGTTGCCTACATTATAAACACCATCAATGAGTGTGGCAAGTTAGCACTAGCATAGAAGCCTTCTGTGGTCTGCATGCCTCCCAGTAGTGCAAAGGTCTCCTCGACCTTCACAAGTAAGAAGTCCCCTTTTGTGATCAAGGTGCCACCTCGGGAACCCACAACAGCCTTCATTGTCGAGGTCCCACAACCTTCATCTGCAACAACATTAAATTCGCATCCAAACATATCTTCTGCTATGATGTTAAACTAGCACCTAAATAGATCATTTGCTAAGATGTTAAACTGACATAATGCATCTACTAAGATGTTAAACTAGCATGCTACAACAATAACTACAAAATTTTTGTTTTTCATTAGGGTGCCACAATGCATTGGCCCCTTACCTACCCTAAGCTAGGTAGTGGATAATGTATCGGTCGCTTCTCACCTAAGGGTCGATCCTATCGACAACACGGGTAGGCCTACTTGGTGACAACGCAAGAGGCCAAATGAGTGCCTTGCACATAAAATGGCTAGGCAATGACAAGACCAAAGAGTGTTTGGTCCATCAAAGTGAGTCCCTATCCTTGCAGTCCCCATGACTGAAGCAAAGGCCATAACTAGCAAAACATAACCAAGCATTAAGGCCCCCAAGCAAGATAAGATAAACAAGCAAACCAAGCCCAACTCACCTTCACAAGAGATATGTCTCTTAGGTTGCATGGAGGAGGTTAAGGCCAACACAATGGCAAATAATGCCAAGGACTTTATAGATGCACTAGCCTAGGTTCAACAAGTGCTAAAGTACAAAAATACAACGTTGAGCTTGTACGACCTGGTCATGACTTTATCTATCCACTCGAAAGCATTGGCCTAGATGTTGTCCTCCATTCCTATTACAGAGGACATTCCTACAGATTAGAATGCTATTCATGTAGCGATGTTGCCCCTTGTGCCACAAGAATTTGGTTCAACATCCCTCTCCTTTCGCGATGAGGCACTTAAGGTCAACCCTGAATG
This sequence comes from Gnetum montanum, assembly GCA_015680685.1. Lineage (NCBI taxonomy): Eukaryota > Viridiplantae > Streptophyta > Gnetopsida > Gnetales > Gnetaceae > Gnetum > Gnetum montanum. Next base: position 2,109,682 of record MNCI01037150.1, on the reverse strand, counting down.
AGGGGAGGTCACAACAACTCCACTATCTATTAGCATACACATTGGGCAGCGCACCATTCATAGGATGCATGTCAATGAGGTGAGGCAATGAATGTGATATCGTACACTATCATTGACAAACTATGCCTCATAGACTAAATTAGACCAACCAAGTGGTGCACCCTAGGCCCTATGCACCTCCTAATCCACACTAGCTTAAGAATCAATCGTGCGACCAAGGTAGCCCCTTGGCCCAAAATGTGCTAGGCGCCTGCTCACCCTTTGTTGTCACACACCATGCATTTTTTTCTTTTGCCTACATTGCATTAGTTTACACATTTACCCTTAGCTTGCTTGCTTAGCTTATGCATCATTTTACTTTGTTTACACATTCATCTGCTTAGCTTACTCATGAAAAACATCAAAAACCCATAAAAATCATAAACATTAAAATCACAAAAATAACACTATGGCCTGCCATATCCTTAAATTGACAACGCACAACCTGCCATGACATTAAATTGGTATCTACATCCTAGAATGGCCTTAAATTATCATATGGCCTGAAATGGCCTTAAACTAACAATCCCATCATACAGCCTACCATGGAATTAAACTAGTAATTCATGGCTCGCCATGGCCTTAAACTAGCAACCCATGGCCTACCATTGCCCTTAAACTAGTAATCATGGCCTTAAATGGTCCAAAAATAGCAACACACAGGGTCCAAAATGACCTTAAACTACCAGTGCATCTTGAAACAACCTAAAACTATCATTGTTCACATTGCTTTCCTTTCATTTGTGCATTAACTTCTTTGAAAGACGTGCCACTTGATGTTGTTTTTCTAGTTGATTTTTGTAGGATCTTGCAAGCATATAGCACAACTATGCACAGGCATATTTAGCATGTAGCAATGTACCTCACCAAAGAAAGGTAAGCATCCATTTGCTACAATGCTAAAACTAGCATAGCAGTTGGCTATGACTATAAACTAACATAGTTTGTCTATCATGATGCTAAAAATGGCATAACATTCATCCAGCACGATGCTAAAACTTGCATAGCTTATCCTTGGATCATGATGTTAAATTGGCATAGCACATGTCTGCTATGACATTAAACTCGCACACAATAGTTTGCTAGGACTATAAACTAGCAAACCACGATCTGCCAAGATCTTAAACTGGGTTCATGATCTACTTGGACCTTAAACTAGTAGGGCGACACTCGCAACATCATCACCCTTCCATTTTTCTATTCTCTCAAGCACTTGCCATCATTTCAGCCTTTGAAGCATTAGTAGCATCATCGCTTCTACCACTTTTACTGGCTTTCTAAACACTTATAACTAGTTCAGCCTTTGCAACATTTGTAGCATCTTTGCACCTAGCTTTGCATTTCTTGTTTTATGATTTTCTTGTCTTCTTAGAGTTGTGTTTGTAGGATGAAGTCCTAGGGTAGTCGTGCAAAGGTGCATCTCATCATAGTGGCAAGTCATTACATTGCTCCAATGTGCATGATTAGACTAGCTAAGCCACTCAATAGTGCACATCCCCCTCATCCCATTTTAACCTATGCACATCCACTCCTACATTCCTAATACTTTTCCAATTCTCACATAGAAAAGCTTGCACATCCCTCTGATGCATACAGACTATGACACATATGGCACTCTCTTTAGGCCAACTGTAGAACCCAAGGTGAATGTAACATAACTCATTCCATGGGGAGCCTCTGTTGGTTGATCAAAGCTCAGGCAAATGTAACACAACTCATCTTGGAGAGGAAACACCTCTCTTATAGGCATGATGTGGTTGCATCAAAGCAAAGCCCATTAGGTGGTACATAGTCCACTTGATGGCCAACACCTTGCAGCTAACATTTAGTAATTTGCAGGACCAAAGATAGGTTCACCTTTGATGAGTGGTGAGGTACCCCTACACTCAACCATACGAATACGAGCGTGCACGCGTGATCCGGTCGAACTCCGTAGACTAAATGCCTTAACACCACAAGAAACACTTGGGGTTAATCGTTCGTTGTCTTCCCAGGCTTTCTTGTAAGTGTCACAGTGTATGGTTAAGCAAGTCTGAGGTATGTGATTTTTTTGGTATTTTTCGGTTTATCTTCTATGATATCAGAGGAAAGGGTTGAGAAACTAAGCTAACTCTAACTAATGTCCTAAGTCTAAGTTAACTAGCGTCAGCATCCGTTCCCACTTAC